>CM072823.1:19542621-20142621 GCA_036937905.1 Salvia rosmarinus | reverse complement strand
ATCCATGTGTATCATAGGGAAAATATTTCGCCTCATCGAGATCTTATTTACATCATAACTTCTTGTCCGCATCCTTTCTCGATCCGCAACCTTTAGGTGACATAAATAAGTCAACCTACATCATACTTATTAGTTTCAAGAATCAAGAGAATTCATCATGACAACTTGCAAGAGGTGCGGTCTCACAATTCAAAATAACATCTTTTAATGATTGAATCAATATGTTCTTTGGATCAATGATTGGGATCTAGGTCCGAAGACCGTAATGACGACTCATCGAGATTTCTTTGGTCATATGGGTTGGCGGACCGTCACATATATTTTCTCACCATACAAGGGCTTGGTTTCAAAGGATACTTTATAAATTGGGTTATAATTTCTTTCGTAAATAGTGAGAAACTAAAGTAATTTCTCAATTTGAACTAGGTCATAGAGTTAAACTCAATGAAAGAAATTGGTAATGAATATAATTTGAAACCTTATATAACTCGTATTAGGTCATCATAGGTTGTAAGGTTTATCAACATACTACCCTACATTCCAAACTTTACTCATAACATTAAACTAACTTTTCGATTTATCTCATCAACAATTTTCTACGACATCGTGGTCTCTTCTTTTGTAAAAATATTCACGATACTTGCACTAATTCATTCTTTGATCACATTTCTATTTCGTTTCTAACGAAAATGTAATATCCCGCAGAATTAGATGCCTAATTACGGTATTTAAAACCCGTAAATTAGAAATTCGCTGAGATGATTCAATCAGTAGGATATCGAATAATGATTTCGATTATTTACGAAGGAATGAATTCCTATTTTAACATTCACTGAGAATTGTGAATTTAGAAATAGAAGTGTATAAAGCGTATCAACAAGATTATTTTAACGTCGATCACAGACGATAGTTAAAATTTCATGAAATTTTCTAAGCAATAAAGATTAGAATTAAATTCCATTATTAATGGAATAATTTAATAAAGTGATTGCAACTTTATTACGACCATTTCGAGATGAGTCGATAGTTAACGTTTAAAGACGAAATGGAAAGTGAGTTTAATGATCAAGGAATTATAGTAATTAATTTCCTATGATTATTATATGAAATTACAGTATTATTTAGCATTAAATCAATGCTAGATCATTAAGGAATTATTTGATCAAATTCCTCAATTTCGAAAACCCTAGTTTCGAATTTTAGGGTTTTATCGCATAAAATGATGCCACTAATTTATCCTATGATATTAATTATCATCTAAACTATATGTTATAACATATATCAATGTTTGGCATTGAAAATAAAAATTGGACCTATGGTTTATGTGTAATAGCCGAATCCCACTATTACATGTATCTATTAAGTAACAATTTGATTAATTAAGTAGCCTAGCTAGAGAGAGTGTGACATATAGTGTAGAGGTGTAATAACCATGTGAGTGTGTGTGTGACAAGTGTTGATATGCATGTGTGCAGTAGTGACAGTGTTGATTTGCATGTGAGTATAGTGACAGTGTTGATATGTACGTGAGTATAGTGACAAGTGTCACACATGCATATCACCCCACACCCCATACCCTCTTCCCCTTTGGATCAGCATTCTTCTCACTCTCTCCCCAAAAATCAGACTCCTCTCCTCTCATCTCTTCTTCTTCTCCTACACCATTTCAACCATGGAAGAGAAAGCTCAAGCTCCATCTCTCTCATTCATCTTCAAATTCGTGGCTGAGGTATAACTACCTCCTATGACTCTTAGACATGACTAAATCATACTTGCATGCTTAGATTGATGATCTTGGTGGTGATTTGGGGTCATAGATTCACCTTTTTCGTGATTATATGAAATGCATACAAGAAGAGTAAGCTTAAAATTGAAAACTGGAAGTATGTTACGAAAATAGTAACTTAATAAAATTATTTGACTAAGTTACAGTGTTAGAATGAATGTGAAATTTTACTATGTTGAAATTAAACATGTCTATTACGTCTCTGTAAAATTTCAAGTCAATCCAACTTGATTTTCTATTTTAATTTTATTTTTCAAAAACACTGCACAAATCTGTAAAATTTCGGTGTTCATCACCCACGGTCCGTGGCTTTCGTTTCGTGTTTGGATAATGGTAAAACTCTAAAAATTGGCATAAACATAACTTAGCATGTCTAGAAGATTTATGTAAATTTTCGAAATTTTCTAAAAATATTTACTATTTATTCCAGATTTTACAACTAACTGCACAAAACTGTCACGGGAGTGATAGCTTGTGGTAAAATATTTTTATCTCCCAATCTATTTTTAATCATTGAGTTATGCTTTTTCTGGATTAAACTAGACTTAAGTGGATTTTCAATATGATTGGTTGCATTCCCAGATTCCTTATAATGAACTCACGGTGAATTTTTAAAGTTGACGAGACAGTAAGCTTTTCTCGACAAACTACCTTAGTAAATTTCTATGTTAATCAACTGTTCGTGTACGACTTTTACGTGAGATGTTCAAGCCGTTTGTAGCCCGACTTTGACTTTGGTTTCTTCATAAGAAATGTTCCTTACCATGTCTAGTTGTGATCTGGAAAGTTTGATCTCAAACCAAGTTTTATAGGTATACCTTTCACTGACCCAAAGTCACCTACTTGAATGTTGTCCTTTCCAACTAGTCAACTTTGAACTTACGTATTTCTCGATGCATCAAGTATCTTCCAGTATGGTCTTCATGAAACATGTAGTTCTTATTACAAGTTTTCTAAAATGGTATCTTTCAGTCATTTTGGTGTTGTGAGTCAAAAGTTACGAGCCTCGCAAAATCCCTCGTCGTTAAGCTAAAATCTGGAAATCCTGGAAATTTTTCTAAGTATAGAAGAAGTCGGCCTCGAGTTGCCCACTTTGAGACCCTATATCTCCAGAACCACGACTCGTTTGGGTCGACTTCCTTCTTAGAACTTATAGTACATGTTTAGAGGTTTCAGAATTTATCTTTTGCGCCATACGTATTTTGAATCAAGAGTTATGAATCGTCAAAGTATGACACTTGGGCTGTTTTAAGTCGTTTGTTGAAAATTAAAACTTGAAATTTAACTAAGTGTTGAAACTCCCTTATGTGAAATATGCCTTATGTGACTAACATGCTATTAATTGATGCATTCATTATGATATGTCGCAAGGTACATTAAAGCATTAATAAGATACACAAATTTAGGATAAAACAACACAATATGATATTTTTACGGAAGCACGTCTTAACGTGAAATATTTGACTAGGTGCTACTACATGGTCAATTGATTGTATATCATGCCATGATACACACTCAAGTAGAAATATGGGTTCTAAGACCCGATGGATGTTTCAACTCCAAAACCTCAAAGCCAGGAATAGATAGGCTAAGTCTAGGACTCGCAATCCAAGAAATCGGTTAGACAATCTACAGTCCAGGTGGGCCCTTTTCTTACCTCACTATTGTGGGCTTACTTTTCAAACAAGATGTGACTTTACTGTTATTCCAAAATGAGTTTATTTACAATGCTTATTCTACAACTGTTGACAAATGTTTACTGCATTACCTACCAAAAATATTCTGTTTTGTGTATGGATCCTATCTGTTATGCCCGGTAGGGTCATGCGATGGTTGGAACTTTATTATGACAAAGTTATGTCATTTGGTTCGCGCCAACCTTTATTAATGTCGGGTCCCGTGTCGGATGATAAATGCCCGCTAGGATTGGCGTGAAGGTTGGAACTATATGCTATGTTAACATATGCTTGTGAGAGCGACCGTGTCTTTGCACGGGATTACGGCCGGTCACGGCGTCGTGAAGGAAGCCTCCTCTCGACGCTTGATCTTTGATATTGTTATGAATTGTGACTATGGGATACGGATCATACACACAAAGAAAATGCCTGGCCAGGCGATGTTTACGAATTGAAAATGTTTTAGTAAGCACAAGGCCTTTCGACTAAAACCCTTGTGTCTTACCCCGATATTGGCGGTGTAATTAAATTATCAAATGTTTTCGCATGAGTCCACCGAGTGCATTCTTGTACTCACCGCATGTTTGTTTTAAATGTGCGAGTTGAGCGGATGATGGATGGGCGGTGTTGAGCAATAGAAATGTTGTCACCGAGGAGTTTATACCTTGATAGTACATCGTCATATGTACATATCACATGTTTTCCGCTGCAAGAACTTAAGTTATGTACTAAAGTCCAAGAACATGCTTGTCATATGAATTACGGCTTTTGTTAAGGAGAACTCCCCTGTTTAATTATACCTGTTTAGAGTTACAATCCCTTCTAAATCCTACTTAGGATCGAGGGGATGTGACAGAGTGGTATCAGAGCGGTTCGCTCTTGAACCCAAAATCTCCTTTAAGGTTAAGTCTAGATTGAGTCACTAGACAATGCTCAACACTCCATCACATCATGCTCAACCGAAATGAGGTAAATGATTCTCTTTCCAAAGTTTTGAAAATTACCCTGGCCAGATGAATGTTTATGATTTTTATTCAAATAAAATGAAAAGATTGAAAGTGAAAAATGATGGAAATGATTTTTTCAAAAGAGATTCCCACAATATGCGGTATGGACCGCAAATTTAAGAAAGCTCAAAGATTCCCACAATATGCGGTATGGGACTGCATATTTAAGGAAACTTAAAGGATTTGATTTATGATAGATAAATGATTTTCTCGGTTTTGAAATCGAAAAGTTTGAAGTGAAGGATGATTGAAATGATCTTTCAAAAGAAATGAAAGCTATGAGAAAGGTTGAGAATGAATGTTATGACAAATGATTTGTCGAGAAAGTTATGAAAAGAAGGAAGATATAAGGGAGATGATGACAATGATGTGAGAAAGTTTCGCATGATATGCCAAAGATGAAACATTTGAAACTCGAATTCAATAAGGGTTCATTATTATGAACAAAGTTATGTTATTCATGCTTTAAAGTGATTGAGATTGGACACCGATTTGTCAAAATGATATGTTGAATTAGTGAAATTACGAAGTACATGCGCATAAATGAGCTACGTATGAATATTTGAAGTTTTACTTCAAACTTCAAAGTTGTTTATGATGATGAGCATGCTAGCTCAACATAACGTAGACTTTTTAAGAAGCATGATCCCTTTTTACGAAAGAACATAGAAGTAAGAACTTCCTCCCATTACAAGAACAAGAGTAACGATGGATTTGAGAACTTCATTCCATTTTGAGTATCGAAGGCAAAGGATTTATACGAAATTGTGCAACCTCGACTCGACCTCGGCATGAGCGATCGTCGACCTCGACTTTGGAATTTATAACATCGACTTTGACATATCGACTTTGGTAGCTTATGCGACCGACGTCGGCATTTCTCTGTACTACCGCGGCATCGTTAACGGCATGCACGACCTTGGGGTCGGCATCGCTATGACCACGCGCGAGCGCCAGAAATTATCCTGCATTGCGCAGTGATTTTGTTTTGATTAGTTCTCGATCGTGTGAACTCCGATTTACGTACGGTTTTCGCCTACAGGCCCCTAATGTACTGTACTTCATTTCTTATGAAGGACCAAATTCCTGATTCCTACTCCAGGATTCACGAGGATCAGTTCAAGCTAGCTCTATGATTTATAGAAAGTAAGAACGTTATAGTATGATACGAATCTTAGAATGTTACTAAGAAAGTAAGATTGCCAGTAGTACAAGTAGAGCCACGACGTACATGAGAACCTTTGTTGATGACCTATTACGAGTCTATAAATTTTCAAATTATATCCATTACCCAATTTCTGTCGATGAGTTTAACTCTATGACCTAGTTCCAATTGAGAATTCATTCGAGTTTCTCACTTTTTCTTAAAAATTTTCAACCCGAAAATTCATAAAGTGTCCTTTTGAACCCAAATCCTTGCGTGACTGAGAAAATATTTGTGACGGGTCTGGCCAGCCCATATGACCAAAGAAATCTCAGTAGTCGTCATTCTGGTCTTCGGACCCTAGATCCCCATTTATTCAATCAAAAAGCATATCGATTCAATCATTGAAAAGATGTTATTTTTATTTTGTGAGACAATGCCTTTTGTAAGTATTCGTGATAATTCCTTCTCGACTCTTGAAACCTCACGTATGATGAATGTTGACTTACCTTGTCACCTAAGTACGAATTAGTGAAACGATAAACATCAGGCATGAAATAGGTTGACTTATTTCAGTCACCCAAAAGTTTCGGACCAGTAAAGTGATAGACATCAAGAAATCAGGATGTAAGAAAAATCTCGATGAGACGAGATATTTTCCCTAAAATACACATGGATGTGATGACCCTTGATGGGTTTTACAAAGATTGATAACAGTGAAGTTATACCTTATACGACTGTTAGGATAATCAAGTTATGAATAAGATACTCTTTAGCATTGAATGCAAGAGTAAAAGCAAGAAAAGTATATGATATCCGTGGATTTGAACTCCTTTTTTAACAGAGAGATTACAACTTATCTTTAAGATAGTTGGTTGTCCTTGAAACCTCATTAGTAGGTTGGACATGTTTAAAAGAATAAAGATGCCACAAGATATTCTTTTCAAGGATATATATATATATATATATATAAGGAAATGATAGCGTCTCAAAAAAAATAGATCTCTCGCCTTATACCTCAGTCAATGAGATTATGCTTGAGCATAATCGATTCCAAGAAATTGAAACTTGGTTAAACAAATGATAATGAGACGGAGGAATCATAATCTTTGAGATTGTGTGAACGACGAGGATAGCCCTAGTATGTAAATCAAGTGTGAAGAAAATATCTTCAAAGCCAAGACATAGAAGAAAGATGCTTGGAATTTAAGTTATGGTGTAATGTACTACCCTACCAAGCCATCGACGACAAAGAAAACGGTTCTAGTCCCGAAGTGGGAACCAAAGTATAACGAAAGTAAGATTACTTTCAAATACCATGTCATGTCTTCAAAGCGAAGACATAGAAGAAAGATGCTTGGAATTTTAGTTATGGTGTCGCAATGTACTACTACCACCATCTGACGGTTCCTAGTCAAAAGTGGGAACCAAAGAGTATACGAAAGTAAGATTACTTTCAAATACCATGTCGAAAAGGGACAAATGTGGAAATAGCTAAAGAAACTATGAGCTATACAATTATAAGATATCTACGACATGATATAAGCTTGAGAGCATGACTTGATAAATAAAATTTCCCACGAAAGAGTTAAAGTAAGGATATATGAGAAATATATTCCTAAGATCGATGAAGTGAAAAGGGAATGGAGTCATTCATCTTTGGATTAGGAATGAATGACGGTGATAGAACATGGCGATCTCTGATGGATTTAATTATAAAATATCGATATCGAAGGATGGGTAGATGTAGACATAATCACAAATCTATTAAAAAGCGTAGCGATCACGTCTGAGAAGTATAGGTTGAATCTGTGACGAGAAGGCCGTGTGCAAGGAACATAATGTCCGATGGAAAGACGAAGATATATGAATTAGATGTTAAGCCAAATAGCAGGACACCGTAGTGAACCTATGCTCATGCCGGCAGGCAAACAAAACCAGGCGGGATGGGTGTGGAAATTTCCTCGGAATACCTATAAGATTTTGTTCGATTAGGTGCACTTTTTGACAATTGAAGTCATAGCGATGGAACCAATTTAGGAGTAAGCAGCGTCAGATTTAGAACCTCCTACCTATCGAAAATCATGGCCATCGCATAGAGTTGCTCAGCGTAGAATCGAGCCTGAATCGCATAAAGTTCTATCGATGATTTGAATCATTATATCTATGAGCGTAGATATAATTTTAGAACAAAGTTTAAGTAAATGGGATCGTATTCGCGTGATCGAGTGGCTGGCCCAATCTTTTAAATAAAGGGTTTTAAGCGACGGGATATTAGTACCCTATTAGCTTTATCGAATAAATTTAAACGATCGACTAAGGGTGTGAGCGTAAAATGAGTATTAAGATGAGTGTGAGTTGTGTAATAAGTAGTCTACATAGGTTATATCGTCTTAAAGTGTATACTTCCAAAGATCATTCTTGTTTAAAAATTCCTCCATTGCTTAAAGTAGTCGAACTTATCTAGAAATATCCAGTTTACAAATGGCGAGAAAGCGGAAGTTTAACGGGTAAGAGATTAACCACGGGGCCTACAAGCATGGAACTCACACGGCAGCGTATTTCTTTTATTATGAACTAGGCATGGATTTAGAGCATTTGGAGAAAATTTTACACCTCTAGATGGAGCTCAAAGTTATAGAGTGACAAATGAGGATGGTATCCAACGACTTACATGGTTTGCACAGATTAGCGGGATTTTGCAAAAGAAGTTTGAAAGAATATTTTCTCCATGATAAAAATTCCAATTTGAGGACTTACCGAGTTGTCAGCGAGGCTCAGTATACCCATGTCGTATGGAGCGGCACCTGATACTTGTCCTAGTCCTCGACAGTTACCACGACATGATAGAATGTTCGTACCTAATGTTCCAAATGCCACTTGCGTCACTGTGCGTCAATGGTACCGATGAGGCGAGAGAAGGCGAAGGGCGGATCTTATCGCCTCGAGGATTAGGAGAATTACGCACTGCACCGCCATACTTCGACAAAGTAACACCAATTTACGGTATTGAAGAAGAAGCGGGGAGCGGTGGACCACGGCTCTCTAAAGAGAATGATCGTGAAGTATGAAACAAACATTACTTGGAAAAGCGAGTTTCAGGGAGAGGCGACTCAAGCGAAGGTCACTCGAGACATAGAACCCTATGATAACGAGACTTATATATAAGCGTTGGTTTATGATGAAAATGATGTGGTTATAGTATGCTAAAGGAGCGTAAATGGGAAAATTTTGCGAGACATGTTGAAGAGGTTTCAAAAGTTGGGTGTAAAAGAACTAGGCGCCTTATGATCGGATCATTCGATAGACCGACCACTATGAGTAATGTATGAAAAGTCCTCGTGAGGCATTTTGATGAAATATTATATGGCCTTTATAGAATGGTATCGAAATCTGAAAGCAGATGGTTAGAGATAAGATATAGGCTACTATGAGATAATAGTTAAGCCGTTCGGATGTGAAATGCACCGACGCTTGATCATAAACCTCAAAAGTCGAGTGTTCCACACGTGCTTAGAAAATTTTATCTTAATCTTTATAGATAAAGTTCTTACCTATTCGAAGCGAAGAAGAACATAAAGAACATTGAAGAATGTCTTCACTTTTAAGGTAAGGCGATTTTGCAAGTATAGTATTGTGTTTAGGTAAAGGAAATATTCCTCGGGCATATAGTATCCTTAGAAGAAATCAATGTGGACGACAAAGGCGAAGCATTAAGAATGAAAGTCGTAGATGACCTAAAATGAGACGAGAATTTCTTAGATAAGTGGCGCTATCAAAGAGCCGTTTGAGAACTCTCTAAAGTAGCAGACCAATAACATAGCTACCCCAAAGGAATGAAATTCGTGGAGTAATAAAGAGGCTATGTATTAATATGAGAAAGATAATAGCTTATGATCACAATGACTTAGGCACATGAATAGAATTTCGACTCGCGACTTACGATAGATGCGATGGTATAAATACGAAGTCGCGAAGACTTCATTCCTATTGATAAGTTAAACCCTTCTCAATTTGCAAGATTTGAATTTACTCTTCAAGCGAAGAAATGTGGATACGAGAATGAGAAAGATGGCTCGAATTAGTAAAGATTATAAGTGTGATAAATGATCACACGAGGATGGTAAATGTAGAATCTAATACGAGTTATAAAATTGACCTAAATCATAGTATGTCCCAACAAAAAGGAAAACTCATTGGAAAGTTTAAGAAAATGAGAGCAATAGTCGGGCATTTAGTGACGTAAGTTGTACTCTCGCCTGGTGACGTATGACTAAAAGAGAGAATGGAGATGGGAATAGAATGCAAATTAAGATAAGGAAGGAAAGGGTGAAGAATTTTAAGGAAATTGGATGATGCTAGTCTATGGAAGGATTATATATACATATATATCTCAGCGATAATAAGCTTAGAGATGAAACCGAATGAAGTTTGATAAGCCTCGTTTTACGATTTTTATGGCTATATTTTTCTTGTTTCTATTTAATAAGTGATCTTTTGAGTCGTCTTCGATATATTTATGTTTACCTTGGAAGATATGATGTATGTGTGTTTCATGTCATTTTAGCATAGGTTTTGATGTCAAAAGGTGGATCACGATAAAGAGGAATCAATAGCCCATAAGCTCGTGCGAATAAATGCTTGTTTGAAAACGACGTTGAATATGACGTAATTTATTTGCAAAATATGGATGTGTAAAGTTTACTATGTTAAATAGCATCTCGATAGGAGTCCGTGAGGCGCAAAGCGGATCGCAATTGGTCGGACGAAAGAGAGCAATTGAAGCAGCGATGCGCATGCGATGAGTCGCTTCGCGAGAAGCGCTCGCGACCGTTGGTCGAGATGCTAACTCGCGAGCATAAACGGAATTTCAGCACTTTTGAGGCTCGCGAGAGGCCTTGCGGATGGAGGTGCATGGCCTGCGGGCGCATAGGTTTAATATACACACTTTACATAGGCGCCGAGGAGAGGGGCTGCTTTGACATTCGTTTTCAACAATTGAACACTCTTTTCTTCATTTTTATTTTGTTACGCTTTTGTTTTCTTCCATTATTTCAATTCAGGTTTAGTTTGTCAATTGAATTTGTTCTTCATGGATCCTACGGTTTATCTATCTATCTCAATTTATGCTTTATTTATTTAATTATTGTTTTGTTATTTTAATTATCGTAGCTAAATTAGTATTGATCCTAGGGTTTGTATGTCGACTAGATTTGTATGATTAATGTTGATCTTGTTTTGCCGTCCGTTCATGATTTATGATTCTTGGCTTTAATTCTCGTGTTGATACGATCAATATTGATGCATGCTAGTTATGTGATTGATGTCTCGGCGGAATTAATTGCATAATCGATATCTTGAATTCATATCTGGTTTCCTTGAGACTGGCGGAGATAGGTGAGCTGGGAGGCTAAATCTTTGTTGCTTTTGGTAATTAGCTTCTTACTCTTGAGACAGAGCGGAGATGAGTTTAGCTAACCTCTACTATGGACGTCTGGCGGAAACTATAGTTACATTAGTGATCCTTCATATGAATGTGGATTAAAATTGGTAAGCAGTTAATAGGTTGATTGTGTGAATACGGTTGGGTTAAGTACATCTCTAGGATGGAGTCTTTCATATCGGTTTTATTCACATCTTTATTTTGTGTCTAGTTTATAATAATATTCTCTCTTGATATTTTGTTGCTGGATAATAATCAAGATTACGTGTGGATTATTTCTTTGTGTTCTCAGTCATGATCCACATGGATGCGATATATATACTAACATTTTACTATCATTTATTTTGTAGGAATATTAGCGATCAAATTTTGGCCGTTCTTAGTTTGATTTAGATGCATAGTGATAATTTTAAGGTTGTAGTTATTAATTCGAGGTTTAAAAAAAAAAAATTATAAAATAAAAATAAAAAGATCTTATTATTTACGTATTGCTTCCGGATCGATTTTATTTTATCTCTCATCTGATGCATGATTACTGAATCCCAAGGAAAAAATTATTCCCTTGGATCTTGAGATTGAAAAATCACATAAGAGAGGCAGAAAGAAGACAGAGACAATGGCGATAGGCGAGACGCGATCGGATGGCGAAATGGAGGAGATGTTAGCGACAATACAGCATGCTGGCGTTGAATAATCGAATGGGCGGATGGGTGGTTGAGCCACCGCAACCACCATGTACGACCGCCAGCGGATCGGTTCGAGGTGGAGGATGGGGCGAGCGTCGATGCCGATAATTTTGAGTTAAAGCACGCCTCCATCGGCATGATACAAGCGAGCGGTTTGGGGAGGGTTCTTGAAGACCCCAATGCTCATTTGGGCGTTCTTGGATATCTGCGATACTATCAGCGAGCAGTGCGGTGATGCCATCCGGATGTGGATGTTGGGATTTTTTTGGTCGGCGAAGGCGGTTCGAGCTTGGACTTATCGAGGATTATCACGTGGGGCGACTCGTGAGAAGTTTACGTCAAATACTTCCCACGCGAGGCTCGGAAGATCGTGCGAGATCTCCATTTTCACAATTGGGAGAAGAGTGGTTATTGAGGCTTGGGCGATTCGAGAACTTGCTAAAGTGTCCATGCATGGGTTTCACTGACGACAATAGCATATTTTATAGTGGACTCGGTGCTAACACCGAGCATTGTAGATCGTCGGGGAGGATGCCTTCCGATCGTGGAATAGGCAGATATTGAGAATTATTGAGGAGATGGCATCGATAGCTATCGATGGCCGATGGAGGCAATGCGGTCGGAAGAGTGGGCTGGCAGGTTGGATGACAAGTATGATGATTTATTGGAAAAATTTACATCTTTGAAGAATGAGTATGAGCCAGGAGGAAGAGCGGATATTGTGTGGCGCGAGAATATGGAGGAGGTTCGATATTTGAACCAAATGAGCAATAGAGGGAATCGGTGGGAATCCGCCTATCATCCCAATAATAGGAATCGTCCCAATTTTCTCTATCTAGCCGAGAATGCTCGACATTACCACGGTTTCTTTGTTAATAATGGAATGATTGTGGAACCGAGCCGAGCATTGAGGATATGATCAACAATTGTTGGCGGCAATCGGAGATAAGCGAATCACCAACAAATGGTGGCTCGACAAAATATTGATCCGGTGACTTGGAATAGGATGAGCAGCTGGAGAATACGATCAGCGCCATCAATAATCGGTGATAGCCATGGGAAAACAATTGAAGATGTTGGAGAACAAGTGGGGCAAATGGCTAATGAGAGGCGGGATGCGCTGAGGCGGTCAATTCCCAGCAACAACGAGCAAAATCCGAAGAATCATACTCCTCGAATCGTGTAATCGATTTATTTGAGGTGGGCTTCATACATAAATCATCAGGATGCGAGGAAGAAGAAATTATACATGCGAAGGAAGAAACTCACACCTCGCGAGAAGGCATGAAGCTTGGGTCGCGAGTCTCGGTCGCGATCACAATCCATGAGGCAAGCCTTTGAGAAGAATGATTTTCTCGCGACCGTCATCGCGACAAAGTCGCGAGCACGAGCGAGGCGAGGAGGCACCTCGCGACTAACCATCGCGAGAACCTCATGACTCGCTCCGCGAGGCGAAGGAGGCGCCTCGCGGAAGAAAGCGAAAAGGCGTCTCGGCGAAGAAAGAGAGATAGATAGCTGCATGATCAGCGTGCTTCCAAGCCTCTGACCCGTTCTGGCGTTTTAGGAAGCGAAATATGATGAGAATGCGCTCGCTTCAAGAGATATTCGAGAGTGAACATTAATCTTCTCTTTTGATGCACTCAGGAATATGCGGGATCGTCGAATTTCTCAAGGATGCATTGTGAATAAGAAAAAGTTGGGGAAATTTGACAAGATCAACTCTACGAAGAATGCGGTGCTATCTTGTAGAAAGTTGCGTTGAAGAGAAGGATCCGGGAGCTTCACTTTGGTGCGAGATCGTGGATACCTTGATGTTTTATGTGATGCGAGGAGCATAAATCGATCCGTTAAATGTGTTTAATCGGCTTGGTGAAGAAGAAGACCTCAATTTCATTAATGATGGTCGAATTGAGTTCATATCTAAGGGCATAGTTGAAGATGTGTTGGTAAGGATTCGGGTTTTGTTTTCTGCGATTTTGTTATTCTAGACATTCACAATTTAAACACCACCACTAATCTTGGGTCGACCTTTTCTAGCAGTGGTGCTTTAATTGATGTGGGGAGCGATTTGACTTTTGTGTCAGCGATGAGGCTAAAATTTGATCTATGACTCCAGTGAGCAACACGATAATCCGGAGCATGAAGAATGTCGGGCGATCACTCTGCATTGTTCGCAATCTCGAGCTTGGATGTGAACCGTCCGGTTGACAAGGATCTAGAAAGAAGAGATGGACTCGTGGAACTCAGTGTCTTGATCAAGTTTGGGGTGAGCCAACTTCCATACTCGGTGATTGTCTGCGGTCGTCACGAAATATCGAAAAACCAGTTTGGGAAGAAGTACATTGCCATCGCGGATTGATTGAGGTTAGTAATGGTCTAGCTAAAACAATTAAATTTAGCACTTGTTGGGAGGTAACAATGTTTTCTTTGTTTTGTTTGTTTTCATTTTGTTTTGTTTTCTTTTGTACATTTACTTTTTTTTCGTGTTTGGGTTGTGTATACATTTTGTGGGTTGAGTTGAATGACGACGTAGATGATGAAATTTTTTATTAGAAAATCTATTGCACTGATTTTGTGAAGCGAAGCATGTTATAATTATTGTGAATATTGAGCCTTTGAGAACTTGATCACACTTTTGAAACATGTGAGACTCGAGCTTTTGTATCATATCTTTTGATCTTGTTTCTTTCGTGTGAATAGTTTGAAATAACATGTGTTTCTAGAACTTGTTACGGTTCTTTTCGAGGTTGCATTGATGTGCTTAAAATTATGAGTAGATATTAGGCATTCTTTTCTTAGCTATACTATCGAACACTAACAATGTTATTTTATTATCCTTTGATGAGCCGTTTGAGCCTACCTAATTCTTTCATATAACAGTGGGTTGGGTTATGTTGTTAGTGTGATTTTTGGTTGCTTGAAATTGAGGTTGAGAAAAGAAGGGAAAATAGATGATGAGAAAGTGATAATTAAAAATAGTTGCTTACCCATATAAGTTCGAAAAAAAAATTGATTAACACAAGTGTGTGAAAAGAACATAAATGGGTAAGTAGGTAGTCTTTGAGATGAGTATATCACTTATATGATAAGTGTGAGGTTCTTAATAGAAAAATAACTTTTGGTGTAGAGATTTGAAATGAATTGTGAAAGTTTGAGAATTGTGTCTTATGATACTTATGGTGTTTTATTATGGGATTATGAGTCACTTAGCTTTAAATATATCCTACTTACCAAAGCTACATTATAACCTTTATAAGACCTTTTGATCTTAGTTCTTGAGCACGTATTTGCAGATGGAGAATTAGGCGATTTGCAGCTTATGGTAAATTCCATGTGTTTTTGAACTTTGAGCATACAGATCCTCCTTGATACACTTGAGTGTTTGGAGTTTTCTTATATATATATCCATATCGTGAGGATTGAGTTTGAGAAGGCTTGTCTTATGATGTTTATGATGTGTTGAGTTTGATGAAAGATGTTGTAATTTGATTCATTTGGATTGCGTAGCTCGATGCTTATTGCTTTTGTGTTCGACTCTTTGCCTATCGTTGATCGTCTCTCGTGTTCTAATTTGTTTGAGGACAAACAAAGGGTAAGTTGGGGAGTTGATAAGCCCGTTTTACACGATTTTTATGGCTATATTTATCTTGTTTCTATTTAATAAGTGATCTTTTGAGTGTCTTTCGATATATTTATGTTTACCTTGGAAGATATGATGTCGTGTGTGTTTCATGTCATTTAGCATAGGTTTTGATGTCGAAAGGTGGATCACGACAAGAGGAATCAATAGCCAAGACTCGATGCGAATAAGTCTTGTTTGAAGCGATGTTGAATATGACGTAATTTATTTGCAAAATATGGATGTGCAAAGTATACTATGCTAAATAGCATCTCGATAGGAGTCCGTGAGGCACAAGCGGATCGCAATTCGGTCGGACGAAGAGCGAGTGAAGCGGCAAGTCGGCGCCGCGCGGATTCGCTTCGCGAGCGCTCGCGACCGTTGTCGAGATGCTAACTCAATGACATAAACGGAATTTCAGCACTTTTGAGAGCTCGCGAGAGGCCTTAGTGGATGGAGGTCTGGCCGCGGCCATAGGTTTAATATAACACACTTTACGGCCACGAGGAGGGCGCTGCTTGACATTCGAGTTTTCAACAATTGAGACACTCTTTTCTTCATTTTTATTTTTTACGCACGTTTTCTTCCATTATTTCAATTCGGTTTAGTTTGTCGAATTGGTTTTGCTTTCGGATTCAGCGCTACAATTGTTCTTCTGGATCCTACGGTTTTATCTATCTATCTCAATTTATGCTTTATTTATTTAATTATTGTTTTGTTATTTTAATTATGCGAAGCTAAATTAGCATATTGATCTAGGGTTTGTATATGACTAGATTTGTATGATTAATCTGATCTTTGTTTGCGTCCATTCATGATTTATGATTCTTGGCTTTAATTCTCATGTGTTGATACGTCGATATTGATGCATGCTAGTTATGTGATTGATGTCTCGGCGGAATTAATTGCATAATCGATATCTTGAATTCATTCTGATTTCAGCATGAGACTGGCGGAATAGGTGAGCTGTGGGAGGCTAAATCTTTGTGTGCTTTTGGTAATTAGCTTACTTCTCTTGAGACAAGCGGAGATAGAGTTTAGGCTAACCTCTACTATAGGGCTCTGGCGGAAACTATAGTTACATTAGTGATCCTTCGTATGAATGTGGATTAAAATTGGTAAGCAGTTAATAGGTTGATTGTGTGAATACGGTTGGGTTAAGAAATACATCTATGTCGATCTTTCATATCTGGTTTTATTCCTATCTTTATTTTGTCTAGTTTTATAATAATATTCTCTCTTGATATTTTGTTGCACGGATAATAATCAGATTACGTGTGGATTATTTCTTTGTGTTCTCGGTCCGTTCATGGATACGATATATAGACTTCTTTGTTTTACTATCATTTATTTGGTAGGAATATAAGCGATCAAAGTTCATGACCGCTACCATCTTGCTTGACTAGGAAACTTTAAGATATGTTATGAATTACGAGAAAGGTTAGATAGTAAGGGATGAATTGAGATGTAACCATGATTGTCGAACCGTGTCTCGGTTACCAACAAGTGAAGGCATTGTATCGAAGGCCTTATAAGAGGTTATAATCTCTGAAGCTACGAATGAAAATGGAATGATGTAGATGAATCTTATGACGAGGTTACGCGGCGTAAAGTCGCACTACTATGGGTAGTAGTGGATTGACTCTAATTATGTTTTGTCTCGCCATTGCGGATAACTCGTGAACGAAAAGTTAGCTTAGGCGTCAAAAATTGTATATTTTAAGGAGTCAAAACTATCGCTGGATAGAAACTTGAGAGTACCCAGATTTTGAACTAACTCACAAAGGGTTTGACAGGTGAGCCTTAACATAGATGTCCACTCCAGAGACGGATGAGCAATCGGGAAGAAGACCCAGCTTTAAGCATACGATAGAACATTAATGTTAGATCAAGTGTAAGTGGGGCGTGTTGTACCACTTGGTGAGTTTATGTCATGTTGTGTGTCGAATAACGATCAATATAGCCTTATGGGGCATATTACGGAAGAAGTATTGACCACCACTTTATTGTAACAAAGTAGGTGAGAAAGGTATAAAGTCTGACGTCGTGGCACAGTGAGATATCTACGATAAAGCAAAGAATAAGAAAGGCTGAGACGGACAAAGTCTTACTGAGTCATAAATTTGGTTGCATTTTTAAATCACGAATTTAAGTTTCTTAAGATTTCTCCATCGAAATTACAAAATCGAATCTGAGCGTCGAGACCACGTTTTATAGAACCTTCGAGATCTACAATGATGAGGCTGAGTAGCTATGCTCGTACTTCCACAAATTTGGGAAAGTGCGAAATGTTTTCCAGGTCGACGATTGAAATCGAAAATGTTGATTAAACCGACATGGTGGCGTGACCTTTGACTCAGATAAGTTATGATGAAAATCTCGACTAATTTGATCGTGCGATTCAGCGATTAGAGAATCGGTTTGGGTCTCTAATGAAAACCCAATGAAGGGACCATGGACAAAAGAAAGCGTGGAAAGTATGATGTTATGACGTTAAGATACCCGTACTTTATGAGGGTATGCAAATTGGAGAAATTTCTTTTAAGGGGTGGGATGTAATATCATGAGGAATTAGATGCTATTCGTATTTAAAACCGTAAATTAGAAATTATGAGATGATTCAATCGGTGGGATATCGAATAATGATTTCGATTATTTATGAAGGAATGAATTCTATTTAACATTCTTGAGAATTGTGAATTTAGAAATAGAAGTGTATAAAGCGTATCACGATATTATTTTAACGTCATTGCGTATCGATGGTTAAAATTTCATGAAATTTTCTAAGCAATTAAGCTTAGAATTAAATTCCATTATTAATGGAATAATTTAATAAAGTGATTGCAACTTTATTACGACATTTCGAGATGAGTCGATGGTTAACGTTTAAGGCGAAATGGAAAGTGAGTTTAATGATCAAGGAATTATAGTAATTAATTTCCTATGATTATTATATGTAATTCTGATGTTATTTAGCATTAAATCAATGCTAGATCATTAAGGAATTATTTGATCAAATTCTCGATTTGAAAACCTAGTTTGAATTTTGGGTTTTATCGCATAAAATGATGCCAACTTATTTATCTATGATATTAATTATCATCTAAACTATATGTTATAACATATATCAATGTTTGGCATTGAAAATAAAAATTGGACCTATGGTTTATGTGTAATAGCCGAATCCCTATTAAATGTATCTATTAAGTAACAATTTAATTAATTAAATAGCTAACTAAATAATTAAACATATACATATATATATATATGTAATAACAGTGTGTGTGTGTGTGCGTGGGAGAGAGAGTGTGTGACAAGTGTAGAGGTGCATGTGAGTGTAGTGACAAATGTTGATATGCGTGTGAGTGTGGTAGATGAGTGTTGATATCATCCCCATATACCCTCTCTTCACTTGGATCGAATTCTTCTCACTCTCTCCCAAAAATCAGACTCTCTCTCTCCTCTCTCTCTCCTGCACACCATTTCCACCATGGAAGAAAGCTCAGCTCCATCTCTTTCGTCTTCAAATTGGTGAGGTATAACTCACTCCTATGACTCTTAGACATGACTAAATCATGCACTTGCTTAGATTGATGATCTTGGTGGTGATTTGGGGTGATAGATTCACCATTTTGTGATTATATGATACATCATGAAGAGTAAGCTTAAAATTGAAAGCGAGTATGTTCGAAAATAGTAAATTAATAAAATTTAGAAACATTTTGATAGAGCCCGAATGCATTATTTGTACTCGACCACGTATTTGTTTTAAATGTGCGAGGTTGGCGATTGATATTGGATGTTGAAGTGTTGGCGGTTGGAGTCTTTTGTCTTGATAAGTATGCCTTGATTACATGCGTCATATGTGTAAATCACGTATTTTCTATTGCCGGACTATGAAGTCGTATGTATGTTATGTCTCTTGATGTAAAACCTAAACTCGGGAAGTTCGAAATATTCGATATATGTCACACCATTCGTGTTCCATGTCATTATTAGTTACTTAATTCGTTATTAGTGATCCACGTAATTGCGTTGGGTTGGAGGGCATACATATAACTTCACTTATCATCTTTGAAAAGCCCATCAAGGGTTATCACGTCCATGTGTATCATAGGAAAATATTTCGTCTCATGAGATCTTATTTACATCATAACTTCTTGGTGTGCATCACTTTCTTGATCGCAACCTTTGGGTGACAAAATAAGTCGACCTACATCATACTTATTAGTTTAGAATCGAGAGAATTCTCATGACAACTTGCGAGAGTGCGGTCTCCAATTAAAATAACATCTTTTAATGATTGAATCATATGTTCTTTGGATTGAATGATTGGGATCTAGGGTCAGAAGACGAATAGCGACTCAGATTTCTTTGGTCATATGGGTTGGCGGACCGTCACATATTTTCTCGTCATCAGGGCTTGGTTTAAAGGATACTTTATAAATCTTTGGGTTATAATTTCTTTCGAAGCGTGAGAAACTAAAGTAATTTCAATTTGAACTAGGTCGTAGAGTTAAACTCGATGAAAGAAATTGGTAATGAATATAATTTGAAACCTTATATAACTCGTATTAGGTCATCATAGGTTGTAAGGTTTATCACATACTACCCTACATTCCAAACTTTACTCGTAACATTAAACTAACTTTTGATTTATCTCTCAACAATTTTCTACGACATCGTGGTCTTCTTTTGTAAAAATATTCACGATACTTGCCTAATTCATTCTTTGATCACATTTCTATTTGGTTTCTAGAAAATGTAATATCCGAAGATGCTAATTACGGTATTTAAAACCGTAAATTAGAAATTATTGAGATGATTCAATCGGTGGGATTCGAATAATGATTTCGATTATTCTGAAGGAATGAATTCTATTTTAACATTCAGAGAATTGTGAATTTAGAAATAGAAGTGTATAAAGCGTATCAACGTATTATTTTAACGTCATTGCGTATCGATGTTAAAATTTCATGAAATTTTCTAAGCAATTAAGCTTAGAATTAAATTCATTATTAATGGAATAATTTAATAAGTGATTGCAACTTTATTACGACCATTTCGAGATGAGTCGATAGTTAACGTTTAAAGGCGAAATGGAAAGTGAGTTTAATGATCAAGGAATTATAGTAATTAATTTCCTATGATTATTATATGAAATTACAGTATTATTTAGCATTAAATCAATGCTAGATCATTAAGGAATTATTTGATCAAATTCATCGATTTGAAAACCCTAGTTTGAATTTTGGGGTTTATCGCATAAAATGATGCCACTAATTTATCCTATGATATTAATTATCATCTAAACTATATGTTATAACATATATCAATGTTGGCATTGAAAATAAAAATTGGACCTATGGTTTATGTGTAATAGCGAATCCGCTATTACATGTATCTATTAAGTAACATTTAATTAATTAAATAGCTAACTAAATAATTAAACACATACATATATATATGTAACCGTGTGTGGTGTGTGTAGGGAGAGAGTGTGTGACAAGTGTAGAGGTGCATGGGAGGGTAGTGAAGTGTTGATATGCGTGTGAGTGTGGTAGAGTGTTGATTCGTGTGAGTATAGTGATGAGTGTTGATATGCGTGTGAGTATAGTGACAAGTGTCACACAGCATATCACCCACCCCATACCCTCTCTTCCCTTTGGATCAGCATTCTTCTCACTCTCTCCCCAAAAATCAGACTCCTCTCCCTCTCCTCTCTTCTTCTTCTCCTCACCATTTCACAATGGAAGAGCTCAAGCTCCATCTCTCTCATTCATCTTCAAATTGTGGCTGAGGTATAACTACCTCCTATGACTCTTAGACATGACTAAATCATACTTGCATGCTTAGATTGATGATCTTGGTGGAGATTTGGGGTGATAGATTCACCTTTTCGTGATTATATGAAATGCATACAAGAAGAGTAAGCTTAAAATTGAAAACTGGAAGTATGTTACGAAAATAGTAATTAATAAAATTATTTGACTAAGTTACAGTGTAGAATGAATGTGAAATTTTACTATGTTGAAATTAAACATGTCTATTACGTCTCTGTAAAATTTCAAGTCAATCCAACTTGATTTCTATTTTAATTTTTTTTCAAACACTGCACAAATCTGTAAAATTTGGTGTTCATCACCCACGGTCCTGCTTTCTTTTCGTGTTTGGATATGGTAAAACTCTAAAAATTGGTTAAACATAACTTAGCATGTCTAGAAGATTTATGTAAATTTCAAATTTTCTAAAAATATTTACTATTTATTCCAGATTTTAAAACTAACTGTACAAAACTGTCACGGAGTGATAGCTTGTGGTAAAATATTTTATCTCCCAATCTATTTTAATCATTGAGTTATGCTTTTCTGGATTAAACTAGACTTAAGTGGATTTTCAATATGATTTTTGCATTCCCAGATTCCTTATAATGAACTCAGTGAATTTTTAAAGTTGCGCATTACAGTAAGTTTTTGGACAAACTGCTTAGTAAATTTCTATGTTAATCAGTTTTATCGACTTTCGTGAGATGTTCAAGTTTTGTAGCCCGACTTTGACTTTGGTTTCTTCATAAGAAATGTTCCTTACCATGTCTAGTTGTGATCTGGAAAGTTTGATCTCAAACAAGTTTTATAGGTATACCTTTCAGACCCAAAGTCACCTACTTGAATGTTGTCCTTTTCAACTAGTCAACTTTGAACTTACGTGTTTCTCGATGCATCAAGTATCTTGTTATGCATCAAGTATACCTTTCAAAGACCAAGCCATGGAATAGATAGGCTAAGCCTAGGACTGTGAATCGAAATCGATTAGACAATCTGGATCCGGGTGGGCCTTTTCTTACTCGCTATTGTGGGCTTACTTTTCAGAACAAGATGTGACTTCGGTTATTCAAATGAGTTTATTTACAATGCTTATTCTACATGTTGACAAATGTTTCTGCTTTACATAAAATATTACATTTTGTGTATGGATCATATCATTATGCGGGTAGAGTGGCGATAGTTGGAACTTTATTATGACAGTTATGTCATTTGGGTTCGTAAACCTTTTATTAATGTCGGTCTGTGGATGATAAATGCTAGGATTGGCGTGAAGGTTGGAACTATATCTATGTTAACATATGCTTGTGAGTATTTGTGTCTTTGTGCGGGATTCGGATAGTCGCGTCGTAGAAGGAGGCCTCACTCCGGCGTTTGATCTTTGATATTGTTATGAATTGTGACTATGAGATACGGATCATACACACAAAGAAATGCCGAGCAGGCGATGTTCTGACGAAAATGTTTTAGTAAGCCTGAAGTCCTTTCGACTAAAACCTTGTGTCACGATATTGGCGGTGTAATTAAATTATCAAATGTTTTGGCGAAGTCCCAGTGCATTCTTGTACTCACCCGCATGTTGTTTTAAATGTCGAGTTGAGCGATGATGGATGGGCGGTGTTGAGCGATAGGAATGTTGTCGAGGAGTTTATACCATGATAGTACTATCGTCTATATACTATCACATGTTTTCATGCTGAACTTAAGTTATGTACTAAAGTCAGAACATGCTTGTCTATGAATTACGGCTTTTGTTAAGGAGAACTCCCGTTTAATTATACTGTTTAGAGTTCGATCCCTTCTAAATCCTACTTGGGATCGGGGGATGTGATGAGTATCGAGGCGGTTCGCTCTTGAACCCAAAATCTCCTTTAAGGTTAAGTCTAGATTGAGTCACTAGACAATGCTCAACACTCCATCACTCATCTCAGCGAAATGAGGTAAATGATTCTTTTCCAAAGTTTTGAAATTACCGGCGGATGAATGTTTATGATTTTTATTGAAATAAAATGAAAAGATTGAAAGTGAAAAATGATGGAAATGATTTTTTTAAAAGAGATTCCCAATATGCGGTGTGAGGGCATATTTAGGAAAGCTCAAAAGTTCCCACATATCACGGTATGGGACTACATATTTAAGGAAACTTAAAGGATTTGATTTATGATAGATAAATGATTTTCTCGGTTTTGAAATCGAAAAGTTTGAAGTGAAGGATGATTGAAATGATCTTTCGAAAGAAATGAAAGCTATGAGAAAGGTTGAGAATGAATGTTATGACAAATGATTTGTCGAGAAAGTTATGAAAAGAAGGAAAATATAAGGAGATGATGACAATGATGTGAAAGTTTCGGCATGATATGCGAAGATGAAAATTTGAAATCACGAAATTGATAAGGGTTCTTATTATGAACAAAGTTATGTTATTCATGCTTTAAAGTGATTGAGATTGGACAGATTTGTCGAAAATGATATGTTGAATTGTGAAATTGACGAAGTACATCGTCTAAATGAGCTACGTATGAATATTTGAAGTTTTACTTAAACTTCAAGTTGTTTATGATGATGAGCATGCTAGCTCAATAACGTAGACTTTTAAAGCATGATCCCTTTTACGAAAGAACATAGAAGTAAGAACTTCCATTACAAGAACAAGAATAGCGATGGTTGAGAACTTCATTCCATTTGAGTATCGAAGGCAAAGGTTTATCGAAATTGTGCACCTCGACTCTGACCTCGGCAGCGTATCGACCTTGACTTTGGAATTTATAACATCGACTTTGACATATCGACTTTGGTAGCTTATGCGACCTCGGCGTCGGCATTTCTTGTACTACCGCGGCATCGGTAGCGGCATACGACCTTGGGTCGGCATCGCTTATGACCTCGGCGCGGCGTAAAATTATCCTGCATTGCGCGGTGATTTGTTTTGTTAGTTCTCGATCGTGTGAACTCCGATTTACGTCGGTTTTGCTCCGTGCCCTAATGTCTGTACTTCATTTCTTATGAAGGACCAAATTCTGATTCCTACTCCGAGTTCACGAGGATCAGTTGAAGCTAGCTACATGATTTATAGAAAGTAAGAGCGTTATAGTATGATCTGAATCTTAGAATGTTACTAAGAAAGTAAGATTGATGGTCAAGTAGACCCACGGCGTACATGAGAACCTTTGTTGATGACCTATTACAGTCTATAAATTTTCAAATTATATCCATTACCCAATTTACGTGATGAGTTTAACTCATGACCTAGTTCCTTGAGAATTCATTCGAGTTCTCACTTTTTTAAAAATTTCAACCGAAAATTCATAAAGTGTCCTTTTGAACCCAAATCCTTGCGTGGTGAGAAAATATTTGTGGCAGTGCGCCAGCCCATATGACCAAAGAAATCTCGGTAGTCATCATTCGGTCTTGGACCTAGATCATTTATTCATCAAAAGCATATCGATTGATCATTGAAAAGATGTTATTTTGATTTTGTGAGACAATGCCTTTTGTAAGTATTCGTGATAATTCCTTCCGACTCTTGAAACCTCACGATGATGAATGTTGACTTACCTTGTCACCTAAGTAGGAATTAGTGAAGCGATAAACATCGAGCATGAAATAGGTTGACTTATTTGATCACCCAAAGTTTGGACCGTAAAGTGATAGACATCGAAATCGGGATGTAAGAAAAATCTCGATGAGCGAGATATTTTCCTAAATACACATGGATGTGATGACCCTTGATGGGTTTACAAAGATTGATAATTGAAGTTATACCTTATCATTATTAGATAATCGAGTTATGAATAAGATACTCTTTAGCATTGAATCAAAAGTAAAAGCGAAAAGTATATGATATCAGTGGATATGAACTCACTTTTTTGAGAGATTACAACTTATCTTTAAGATAGTTGGTTGTCCTTGAAACCTCATTAGTAGGTTGGACATGTTTAAAAGAATAAAGATGCCTAAGATATTCTTTTCAGGAATATATATATATATATATATATATAAGGAAATGATAGCGTCTCGAAAAAATAGATCTCTGCATAACTTCGGTCATGAGATTATGCTTGAGCATAATCGATTCGAAATGAAACTTGGTTAAACAAATGATAATGAGACGGAGGAATCATAATCTTTGAGATTGTGTGAGAGCGAGATACCTATATTAAATCAAGTGTGAAGAAAATATCTTCAAAGCGAGACATAGAAGAGATGCTTGGAATTTAAGTTATGGTGTCGAATGTACTACCCTACAAACCTCGACAAAGCGGTTTTAGTCACGAAGTGGGAACCAAGTATACGAAAGTAAGATTACTTTCAAATACCATGTCAGAGAAGGGACAAATGTAGAAATAGCTAAAGAAACTATGAGCTATACAATTATAAGATAGTCTACGAATGATATAAGCTTGAGACAAATGACTTGATAAATAAAATTTCCCAGAAAAGAGTTAAAGTAAGGATATATGAAATATATTCCTAAGATCGATGAAGTGAAAAGGAATGGAGTCATTCATCTTGGATTAGGAATGAATGGGTGATAGAGACATGCGATCTACGATAAGATTTAATTATAAAAATCAATATCGAAGGATGGGTAGATGTAGACATAATCACAAATGCTATTAGTAAAAGCGTACGATCTCGAGAAGTATAGGTTGAATCTTGGACAAAAGGCCATAGAGGAACATAATTCCGATGGAAAGGACGAAGATATATGAATTAGATGTTCAAATAAGCGGAACACCGTAGGCAAAGCTATACTTGCAAAAGCAAACAAACAAAACCAAAGGCGGGATAGGTATGAGGAAATTTCCTCGAATACTATAAGATTTTGTTCATTAGGTGCTTGCTTTTGACAATCGAGAAATGCTGTAGCGATGGAACGAATTTAGGGTAAGCGCTCAGATTTAGAACCTCCTACCTATAAAAATCATGGCCATCAGAGTTGCTCAAGCGTAAGTCGACTAGAATCGCCTAAAGTTCTATCATGATTTGAATCATTATATCTATGAGGACGTAGATATAATTTTAGAACAAGTTTAAGTAAATGGTCATCATTCACGTGATCGTGCTGCGGCCAAATCTTTTCGTAAAAGGGTTTTTAGCGACGGGATATTAGTACCCACTATTACGCACATGCGAATAAATTTAAGCGATCGACTAAGGGTGTAGGCGTAAAATGAGTATTAAGAGAGTGTCATGAGTTGTGTTAAGTAGTCTACGTTATATCGTCTTAAAGTGTATACTTCCTAAAAGATCCTTCTTGTTTAAAAATTCCCTCCATTGCTTAAATTAAGTCGAACTTATCTAGAAATATCCTTTACAAATGGCGAAACGGAAGTTTAACGGGTGAGATTAACCGACAAGCATGGAACTCGCACAGCAGCGGCTCTTTTATTATGAACTAGGCATGGATTTAGACAGTTGGAAAAATTTTACCTCTAGATGGGCGCTCAAAGTTATAGAGTGACAAATGAGGATGGTATCCAACGACTTACACGTGCTTGCCAAGATTAGCGAGGATTTACAAAAAGTTTGAAAGAATATTTTCTCCATGATAAAAATTCAGTGAAACTTACGAGTTGTCAGCGAGCTCAAGTATACCCATTACGTATGGAGCAGCACTACAAGTACTTGTCTAGTCTTGCAAGTTACACATACGACATGATAGAATGTTGGTACCTAATGTTCAAATGCCACCCGCGTCCTGTCGGTCAATGGTACCGAGAGAGGCGAGAAGGCGAGGGCGGATCTTATCGCCTCGCGATTAGGAGAATTACGCTACACCATACTTTCGACAAAAGTAACACCAATTTCTGTATTGAAGAAGAAGCGGGGCGGTGGACCCGGCTCTCTAAAGAGAATGATCATAGTATGAAACAAACGTGCTTGGAGAAACAAGTTTCGAGGAGAATGCGACTCACGAAGGTCACTCGAGACATAGAACCCTATGATAACACGAGACTTTATATAGGCGTTGGTTTATGATGAAAATGGCGTGGTTATAGTATCTAAAGGAGCGTAAATGGGAAAATTTTGGAGACATGTTGAAGAGGTGTCAAAGTTGGGTGTAAAAGAACTAGGCGCTTGTAATCGTCATTCGATAGACCAACCCTAGTAGGTAATGTATGAAAAGTCTTTGAGGCATTTTGATGAAATATTATATGGCCTTTATAGAATGGTATCAGAAATCAGCGAATGGTTGAATAAGATATGGCTACTATGAGATAATAGTTAAGCCGTTCGGATTGACACCTCAAAAGTCGAGTGTTCCACACTTAGAAAATTTTATCTTAATCTTTATAGATAAAGTTCTTACCTATTCAAGAGACGAAGAAGAACATAAAGAACATTGAAGGAGTCTACGACTTTTAAGAGCGGGCGATTTTGCAAGTATAGTATTGTGTATTTGGTAAAGGAGAAATATTCCTCGGGCATATAGTATCCTTAGAAGAAATCGATGTGGACGACAAAGGGAAAGCATTAAGAATGAAAGTCGTAGATGACCTAAAATGGACCAGAATTTCTTAGATAAGTAGCGCTATCAAAAGAGCCATTGAGAACTCTCTAAAGTAGCAGACCAATAACATAGCTACCAAAAGGAATGAAATGCGTGGAGTAATAAAGAGGCTATGTATTAATATGAGAAAGATAATAGCTTATGATCACATGACTTAGGCCATGAATAGAATTTCCCAACTCGCGACTTGCGATAATAGATGGTATAAATACCAAAGTCGAAGACTTCTTCCTATAATGATAAGTTAGAACCACTTCTCAATTTGCAAAGATTTAATTTACTCTTCAAGCAAAGAAATGTGGATCTGAATGAGAAAGATGGCTCGAATTAGTAAAAGATTATAAGTGTGATAAATGATCACGAGGATGGTAAATTAGAATCTAATACAGGTTATAAAATTCACTAAATCATAGTATGTCCCAAAAAGGAAAACTCATTGGAAAGTTTAAGAAAATGAAACAGAATAGTCGGGCATTTGAGTGACGTAAGTTGTACTCTCACCCAAGGTGACATATGACTAAAAGAGAATGGAGATGGGAATAGAATGCAAATTAAGATAAGGAAGGAAGGGTGAAGAATTTTAAGGAATGGGGCGATGCTAGTCTATGGAAGGATTATATATACATATATATCTCAAGCGATAATAAGCAGAGATGAAACCAAGAATGAAGTTCATGACCCTCATACCACTTGACTAAGCGACTTTAAGATATGTTATGAATTACGAGAAGGTTAGATAGTAAGGGATGAATTGAGATTAACCATGATTGTCGAACCGTGTCTGGTTACCAACAAGTGAAGGCATTGTATCAGGCCTTATAAGAGGTTATAATCTCTAGAGCTACGAATGAAAATGAATGATGTAGATGAATCTTATGAGAGTTACGCGAGGCTAAAGTCGCACTACTAATGGGTAGTAGTGGATTGACTCACCAATTATGTTTTGTCTCGCTATTCGGATAACTCGTGACGAAAAGTTAGCTCGGCGTCAAGGAAATTGTATATTTTGGGAGTACCAAAACCTATCGCGGATAGAAACTTGAGTACCACAGATTTTGAACTAACTCACAAAGGAGTTTGACACGGTGAGCACTTAACATAGATGTCCACTCGCAGACGGATAGACAATCGGGAAGGACAACCCAACGTTTAAGCATAGATAGAACATTAATGTTAGATCAAAGTGTAAGTGGGAGCGTGTTGTACCACTTGGTGAGTTTATGTCGACCGTAGTATCGAATAACGATCAATATAGCCTTATGAGGGATATTGGGAAAAGTATTGACCACCATTTATTGTAACAAAGTAGGTGAGAAAGGTATAAAGTCACGTAAAGCGACCGGAGATATCTACCCATAAGGCAAAGAATAAGAAAAGCTAAGAGACAAAAAGTCTCGTACGCATAAATTTGAGCTGCATTTTTAAATCGAATTTAAGTTTCTTAAGATTTCTCCATCTAGAGAAATTACAAATCGGATCTGAGCGTCGAGACCACGTTTTATAGAACCTTCGAGATCCTAATAATGAGAGCTGAGCTTTATGCTTCGGTCCACAAATTTGGGAAAGTGAAATGTTTTCCGTGTCAGAGTTGAAATACGAAAATGACCCGATTCACGTAAACGACATGGTGGCGTGACCTTTCGATAAGTTATGATGAAAATCTCGACTAATTTGATCGTGCGATTCAGCGATTAGAGAATCGGTTTGGGTCTCTTGAAAACCCAATGAAGGGACCATGGACAAGAAAGCCGTGGAAAGTATGATTTTATGGTTAAGATACACTACTTTATGGGTATGCAAATTTCGGATGAAATTTCTTTTAAGGGGTAGGATGTAATATCCATGAATTAGATGCTAATTACGGTATTTAAAACGTAAATTAGAAATTATTGAGATGATTCAATCGGTGGGATATCGAATAATGATTTGATTATTCTGAAGGAATGAATTCTATTTTAACATTATTGAGTGTGAATTTAGAATAGAAGTGTATAAAGCAGTATCACGGTATTATTTTAACGTCATTGCGTATCGATAGTTAAAATTTCATGAAATTTTCTAGCAATTAGCTTAGAATTAAATTCCATTATTAATGGAATAATTTAATAAAGTGATTCAACTTTATTCGACCATTTCGAGATAGTCGATAGTTAACGTTTAAAGGCGAAATGAAAGTGAGTTTAATGATCAAGGAATTATAGTAATTAATTTCCTATGATTATTATATTAATTCAGTATTATTTAGCATTAAATCAATGCTAGATCATTGGAATTATTTGATCAAATTCTCGATTTGAAAACCTAGTTTAATTTTGGGTTTATCGCATAAAATGATGCCACTAATTTATCCTATGATATTAATTATCATCTAAACTATATGTTATAACATATATCAATGTTTGGCATTGAAAATAAAAATTGGACCTATGGTTTATGTGTAATAGAATCCTATTACATGTATCTATTAAGTAACAATTTAATTAATTAAATACCTAACTAAATAATTAAACACATATACATATATATATAATAACCGTGTGTGTGTGTGTGTGTAGGGAGAGAGTGTGTGTGACAAGTGTAGAGGTGCATGGGAGGTAGTGACAGTGTTGATATGCTGTGGTGTAGTGCAGTGTTGATATGCGTGTGAATATGGTGACAGTGTTGATATGCATGTGAGTATAGTGACAAGTGTCACATGCATATCACCCACCCATACCCTCTCTTCCCCTTTTGGATCACATTCTTCTCCTCTCTCCCAAAATCAGACTCCTCTCCTCCCTTACTTCTCTCTCACCATTTCCACCATGGAGAAAGCTCAGCTCCATCTCTCATTCATCTTCAAATTCGTGGCTGAGGTATAACTACCTCCTATGACTCTTAGACATGACTAAACATATTGCATGCTTAGATTGATGATCTTGGTGGTGATTTGGGTGATAGATTAACCATTTTCGTGATTATATGAAATCATACAAGAAGAGTAAGCTTAAAATTGAAAACTGGAAGTATGTTACGAAAAAGTAATTAATAAAATTATTTGACTAAGTTACAGTGTAGATGAATGTGAAATTTTACTATGTTGAAATAAACATGTCTATTACGTCTCTATAAAATTCAAGTCAATCCAACTTGATTTTCTATTTTTTTTTTTTCAAAACACTGCACAAATCTGTAAAATTTCGGTGTTCATCACCCACGGTCCGTGGCTTTCGTTTCGTGTTTGGATAATGGTAAAACTCTAGAAATTGGATAAACATAACTTAGCATGTCTAGAAGATTTATTAAATTTTCAAATTTTCTAAAACTATTTACTATTTATTCCAGATTTTACAAGTAACTGCACAAAACTGTCACGAGGTGATAGCTTGTGGTAAAATATTTTATCTCCCAATCTATTTTGAATCTTGAGTTATGTTTTCTGGATTAAACTAGACTTAAGTGGATTTTCAATATGATTGTTGCATTCCCAGATTCCTTATAATGAACTCACGTGAATTTTAAAGTTGACGCATTACAGTAAGCTTTTGGACAAACTGCCTTAGTAAATTTCTATGTTAATCAACTGTTATGTACGACTTTTCGTGAGATGTTCAAGCCGTTTGTAGCCGACTTTGACTTTGGTTTCTTCATAAGAAATGTTCCTTACCATGTCTAGTTGTGATCTGGAAAGTTTGATCTCAAAAAGTTTTATAGTATACTTCCTTGACCCAAAGTCACCTACTTGAATGTTGTCCTTTCCAACTAGTCAACTTTGAACTTACGTTTCTCGATGCATCAAGTATCTTCAGTATGGTCTTCATGAAACATGTAGTTCTTATTACAAGGTTTCTAAAATGGTATCTTTCAGTCATTTTGGTGTTGTGAGTCAAAAGTTACAAGCCTCGTAAAATCCTGTCGTTAAGCTAAAATCTGGAAATTTTTCTAAGTATAGAAGAATCGATTCGAGTTGCTCACTTTGAGACCCTATATCTCCGAACCACGACTCGTTTGGGTCGACTTCCTTCTTAGAACTTATAGTAATGTTTAGAGGTTTCCAAATTTATCTTTTTGCGACCATCGTATTTTGAATCAAGAGTTATGAATCGTCAAAGTATGACACTTGGGCTTTTAATTTTCTTTGAAAATTAAAACTTGAAATTTAACTAAGTGTTGAAACTCCCTATGTGAAATATGCCTTATGTGACTATGCTATTAATTGATGCATTCATTATGAAATGTCATAAGGTACATTAAAGCATTAATAAGATACCAATTTAGGATAAAACAACCTATGATATTTTTACGGAAGCCGTCTTAGCGTGAAATATTTGACTAGGTCTACTACATGGTCGATTGATTGTATATCATGCCATGATACACACTCAAGTAGAAATATGGGTTCTAAGACCCGATGGATGTTTCAACTCAAAACCTCAAGCCGAGAATAGATGAGGCTAAGCTGGGACTATGATCAATCGATTAGACAATCTACCAGGTGGGCCCTTTTCTTACCTCACTATTGTGGGCTTACTTTTAAACAAGATGTGGCTTCTTGTTATTCCAAAATGAGTTTATTTACAATGCTTATTCTCTTTTGTTGACAAATGTTTCTTGCATTACGAAAATATTACATTTTGTGTATGGATCTATCTTTATGCCGGGTAGATTTTGGCGATAGTTGGAACTTTATTATGACGAGTTATGTCATTTGGGTCGTTGACCTTTTATTAATGTCGGGTCTGTCTGGGATGATAAATGCACGCTAGGATTGGCGTGAAGGTTGGAACTATATCTATGTTAACATATGCTTGTGAGGTATTTGTGTCTGTCGGGATTACGGCTCGGCGTCGTAGAAGGAGGCCTCCTCTCGAGCGTTTGATCTTTGATATTGTTATGAATTGTGACTATGGGATACGGATCATACACACAGAAAATGCGGCGAGCGATGTTCTGAGCGAAAATGTTTTAGTAAGCCTGAGGCTTTCGATTAAAACCGCATGTCTTACCGATATTGGCGTGTAATTAAATTATCAAATGTTTTGGCATGAGTCCGAGTGCATTCTCGTACTGACCCATGTTTGTTTTTAAATGTGCGGTTTGAGCGGATGATGGATGGAGCATTGTTGAGCTATAGGAATGTTGTCGCGAGGAGTTTATACCTTGATAGTACATCGTCATATGTACATATCACATGTTTTCATTGAAGAACTTAAGTTATGTACTAAAGTCAAGAACATGCTTGTCATTTGAATTACGTTTTGTTAAGGAGAATTCCCTGTTTAATTATACTGTTTAGAGTTCATCCTTCTAAATCCTACTTAGGATCGGGGATGTGACAGTGGTATCGAGGCGTTAGCTCTTGAACCCAAAATCTCCTTTAAGGTTAAGTCTAGATTGAGTCACTAGACAATGCTCAACACTCCATCACATCATGCTCACGCGAAATGAGGTAAATGATTCTCTTTCAAAGTTTTGAAAATTACCACGGCGTTTAATTATACACATTTAGAGTTACAATCCCTTCTAAATCCTACTTAGGATCGGGGATGTGGCGTGAGTGGTATCGGAGCGGTTCGCTCTTGAACCCAATCTCTCCTTTAAGGTTAAGTCTAGATTGAGTCACTGACAATGCTCAACACTCCATCATCATGCTCAACCGAAATGAGGTAAATGATTCTCTTTCAAAGTTTTGAAAATTACCACAGCGGATGAATGTTTATGATTTTATTCAAATAAAATGAAAAGATTGAAAGTGAAAAATGATGGAAATGATTTTTTTCAAAGAGATTCCACAATATGCGGTATGGAATGCATATTTAAGGAAAACTCAAAGATTCCCACAATATCTGCGGTATGGGTTGCATATTTAAGGAAACAAAGGATTTGATTTATGATAGATAAATGATTTTCTCGGTTTTGAAATCGAAAAGTTTGAAGTGAAGGATGATTGAAATGATCTTTCAAAGAAATGAAAGCTATGAGAAAGGTTGAGAATGAATGTTATGACAAATGATTTGTTGAGAAAGTTATGAAAAGAAGGAAGATATAAGGGAGATGATGACAATGATGTGAGAAAGTTTGGCATGATATGCGAAGATGAAATATTTGAAATCTGAAATTGATAAGGGTTCATTATTATGAACAAAGTTATATTATTCATGCTTTAAAGTGATTGAGATTGGACACCGATTTGTCCGAAAATGATATGTTGAATTAAGTGAAATTAGAAGAGTACATGCGATACAAATGAGCTACGTATGAATATTTGAAGTTTTACTTGAAACTTGAAAGTTGTTTATGATGATGAGCATGCTAGCTCAATGAGCGTAGACTTTTTAAGAAGCATGATCCACTTTTACGAAAGAACATAGAAGTAAGAACTTCGCCATTACAAGAACAAAATAGCGATGGATTTGAGAACTTCATTCCATTTTGAGTATCGAAGGCAAAGGATTTATCACGAATTGTGCAACCTCGACTTCGACCTCGGCATGACATTGTCGACCTTGACTTTGGGAATTTATAACATCGACTTTGACATATCGACTTTGGTAGCTTATGCGACCTCGGCGTGACATTTCTCTGTACTACCGGTATCGGTAGCGGCATGCCACGACCTTGGTGTCGGCATCGCTTATGACCTCGGCTATGCCTTAAAATTATCCTACATTGCGCAGTGATTTTGTTTTGCTTAGTTCTCGATCGTATGAACTCCGATTTACGTCTGGTTTTAGTCTACGTTCCCCAATGTCTTGTACATCATTTCTTATGAAGGACCAAATTCACGATTCCTACTCCGAGTTCACGAGGATCAGTTGAAGCTAGCTCATGATTTATAGAAAGTAAGAAGCGTTATATGATACTGAATCTTAGAATGTTACTAAGAAAGTAAGATTGCCGATGGTACAAGTAGAGCCACGGCGTACATGAGAACCTTTGTTGATGACCTATTACGAGTCTATAAATTTTCAAATTATATCCATTACCCAATTTACATCGATGAGTTTAACTTCTATGACTAGTTCGATTTAGAATTCATTCGAGTTTCTCACTTTTTCTTAAAAATTTCAACAGAAAATTCATAAAGTGTCCTGCGAACCCAAATCCTTGCGTGGTGAGAAAATATTTGTGAATGCAGCGACCCCATATTACCAAAGAAATCTCGATGGTCGTCATTACAGTCTTCGGACCTAGATCCCCATTTATTGATCAAAAGCATATCGATTCAATCATTGAAAAGATGTTATTTTTATTTTGTGAGACAATGCCTTTTGTAAGTATTAGTGATAATTCCTTCTCACTCTTGAAACCTCACGTATGATGAATGTTGACTTACCTTGTCACCTAAGTGCAATTAGTGAAGCGATAAACATCGAGCATGAAATAGGTTGACTTATTTGGTCGCTGAAAGTTTCGGACCGGTAAAGTGATGACATCAAGAAATCGGGATGTAAGAAAAATCTCGATGAGGCGAGATATTTTCCTATAATACACATGGATGTGATGACCCTTGATGGGTTTTACAAAGATTGATAACATTGAAGTTATACCTTATCATTATTCACGATAATCGAGTTATGAATAAGATACTCTTTAGCATTGAATGCAAGAGTAAAAGCGAAAAGTATATGATATCAGTGGGATATGAACTCCTTTTTTTAACAAGAGAGATTACAACTTATCTTTAAGATAGTTGGTTTGTCCTGAAACCTCATTAGTAGGTTGGACATGTTTAAAGAATAAAGATGCCTACAAGATATTCTTTTCGAGGAATATATATATATATATAGGAAATGATAGCATCTCAAAAAAATAGATCTCTGCTTATACCTCGATCGATGAGATTATGCTTGAGCATAATCGATTCCAAGAAATGAAACTTGGTTAAACAAATGATAATGAGGCGGAGTAATCATAATCTTTGAGATTGTGTGAGCAGCGAGGATAGCCCTAGTATGTAAATCAAGTGTGAAGAAAATGTCTTCAAAGCCAAGACATAGAAGAAAGATGCTTGGAATTTTAGTTATGGTGTCGCAGAATGTACTACCCTACCAAGCCATCTGACAGCGGTTCTAGTCACGAAAGTGGGAACAAAGTATAGCAAGTAAGATTACTTTCAAATACCATGTCGAGAAAGGGACAAATGTGGAAATAGCTAAAGAAACTATGAGCTATACAATTATAAGATAGTCTACGACATGATATAAGCTTGAGACATATGACTTGATAAATAAAATTTCCCACGAAAGAGTTAAAGTAAGGATATATGAGAAATATATTCCTAAGATCGATGAAGTGAAAAAGGGAATGGAGTCATTCATCTTTGGATTAGGAATGAATGATGGTGATAGAGACATGGCGATCTCTACGATAAGATTTAATTATAAAATATCGATATCGAAGGATGGGTAGATGTAGACATAATCACAAATGCTATTAGTAAAAGCGTAACGATCACGTCTGAGAAGTATAGGTTGAATCTGTGACGAAAGGCCGTAGGCAGGGAACATAATGTCACAATGGAAAGGACGAAGATATATGAATTAGATGTTAACTTAAATAAGCGGGAACACCGTGAGCCAAAGCCTATGCTTGGAAAGCAGGCAAACAAAACCAGGCGGGATGGGTGAGGAAATTTCCTCGGAATACCTATAAGATTTTGTTCAATTAGGTGCTTCGGCTTTTTGACAATGATATGAAGTGCAAAAAGCGATGGAACCAAATTTAGGGTAAGCGCGTCAAGATTTAGAACCTCCTTACCTATCGAAAATCATGGCCATCGCAAGAGTTGCTCAAGCGTAGAATCGAGCCTAGAATCGCATAAAGTTCTATCGATGATTTGAATCATTATATCTATGAGAACGTAGATATAATTTTAGAGACAAAAGTTTAAGTAAATGGGCATCATTCACGTGATCGAGTGCTGGGCCAAATCTTTTAAATAAAGGGTTTTTAAGCGACGGGATATTAGTACCCACTATTCGCACATGCGAATAAATTTAAACGATCGACTAAGGGTGTAGAGCGTAAAATGAGTATTAAGATGAGTGTCATGAGTTGTGTCATAAGTAGTCTATAGGTTATATCGTCTTAAAGTGTATACTTCCTTAAAGATCATTCTTGTTTAAAAATTCCTCCATTGCTTAAAGTAAGTCGAACTTATCTAGAAATATCCGTTTACAAATGGCGAGAAAGCGGAAGTTTAACGGGTAAGAGATTAACCACGGGGCCTACAAGCATGGAACTCACACGAGTAGCGTATCTCTTTTATTATGAACTAGGCATGGATTTAGAACAGTTGGAGAAAATTTTACACCTCTAGATGGACGCTCAAAGTTATAGAGTGACAAATGAGGATGGTATCCAACGACTTACATGGTTTGCCAGCAGATTAGCGGGATTTTGCAAAAGAAGTTTGAAAGAATATTTTCTCCATGATAAAAATTCCAATTTGGCGGACTTACGAGTTTGTCAGCGGGCTCTCAGTATACCCATGTCGTATGGAGCGGCACCTAAAGTACTTGTCCTAGTCCTCGGCAAGTTACACACACGACATGATAGAATGTTCGTGCCACTAATGTTCCAAATGCCACCCCGTCACCGTGCGTCAATGGTACCCGATGAGGCGAGAAGGCAAGAAGGACGGGATCTTATCGCCTCGCGGATTAGGAGAATTACGCTACCAACCCGGCCATACTTCGACAAAAGTAACACCAATTTACGGTATTGAAGAAGAAGCGGGAGCGGTGGACCCACGGCTCTCTAAAGAGAATGATCGTGAAGTATGAAACAAAAGCATTACTTGGAGAAAGCGAGTTTCAAGGGAGATGCGACTCGACGAAGGTCACTCGAGACATAGAACCCTATGATAACACGAGACTTATATATAAGCGTTGGTTTATGATGAAAATGATGTGGTTATAGTATGCTAAAGGAGCGTAAATGGGAAAATTTTGCGAGACATGTTGAAGAGGTTTCAAAAGTTGGGTGTAAAAGAACTAGGCGCCTTGTAATCGATCGGCTCGATAGACCAACCCTAGTAGGTAATGTATGAAAAGTCCTCGTGAGGCATTTTGATGAAATATTATATGGCCTTTATAGAATGGTATCCGAAATCTGAAAGCAGATGGTTAGAATAAGATATAGCTACTATGAGATAATAGTTAAGCCGTTCGGATGACAAATGCACCAACGCTTGATCATAAACCTCAAAAGTCGAGTGTTCCACACGTGCTTAGAAAATTTTATCTTAATCTTTATAGATAAAGTTCTTACCTATTCAAGGACGAAGAAGAACATAAAGAACATTGAAGACTGTCTTCGACTTTTAAGAGTAGGGCGATTTTGCCAGTATAGTATTGTGTTTTAGGTAAAGAGAAATATTCCTCGGGCATATAGTATCCTTAGAAGAAATCAATGTGGACTGACAAAGGGCAAAGCATTAAGAATGAAAGTCGTAGATGACTAAAATGAGACCGAGAATTTCTTAGATAAACGGGCTATCAAAAGAGCCGTTGAGAACTCTCTAAAGTAGCAAGACCAATAACATAGCTACCCCAAAAGGAATGAAATTACGTGGAGTAATAAAGAGGCTATGTATTAATATGAGAAAGATAATAGCTTATGATCACAATGACTTAGGCCACATGAATAGAATTTCCCGACTCACGACTTTTACGATAATAGCGATGGTATAAATACGAAAGTCGCGAAGACTTCATTCCTATGACATAAGTTAAGAACCCTTCTCAATTTGCAAAGATTTGAATTTACTCTTCAAGCAAAGAAATGTGGATACAGAATGAGAAAGATGGCTCGAATTAGTAAAGATTATAAGTGTGATAAATGATCACCTGAGGATGGTAAATGTAGAATCTAATACCTGAGTTATAAAATTCAGCCTAAATCATAGTATGTCCCAACAAAAAAAGGGAAAACTCATTGGAAAGTTTAAGAAAATGAGAACAGAAATAGTCGGGCATTTAGTGACGAACGTAAGTTGTACTCTCACACCCAAGGTGACGTATGACTAAAAAGAGAGAATGGAGATGGGAATAGAATGCAAATTAAGATAAGGAAGGAAAGGCTGAAGAATTTTAAGGAGCGCTGGATGATGCTAGTCTATGGAAGGATTATATATACATATATATCTCCAAGCAGTAATAAGCTTAGAGATGAAACCAAGAATGAAGTTTGATAAGCCTCATTTTTACCTGATTTTTATGGCTATATTTTTCTTGTTTCTATTTAATAAGTGATCTTTTGAAACGTCTTCGATATATTTATGTTTACCTTGGAAGATATGATGTCGTGTGTGTTTCATGTCATTTTAGCATAGGTTTTGATGTCAAAAGGTGGATCACGATAAAGAGGAATCAATAGCCCAATCATGAGCTCGTGCGAATAAATGCTTGTTTGAAAACGACGTTGAATATGACGTAATTTATTTGCAAAATATGGATGTGTAAAGTTTACTATGTTAAATAGCATCTCGATAGGAGTCCGTAGGCGCAAAGCGGATCGCAATTCGGTCGGACGAAGAGAGCGGAGTGAAGCGGCGGTCGCGCGCGCGGTGAATTACGCTTCGCGAGAAGCGCTCGCGACCGTTGGTCGAGATGCTAACTCGCGAGCATAAACGGAATTTCAGCACTTTTGAGAGCTCGCGAGAGGCCTTCGCGGATGGAGGTGCATGCCAGCGCGGCGCATAGGTTTAATATATACACACTTTACATGGCGCACACGAGAGGGGGGCTGCACTTTGACATTCAGTTTTCAACAATTCAGAACACTCTTTTCTTCATTTTTTATTTTGTTCTGCACGTTTTCTTCCATTATTTCAATTCCAGTTTAGTTTGTCAGAATTCAGTTTTGCTTTCGGATTCAAGCGCTACAATTGTTCTTCGTGGATCCCTACGGTTTTATCTATCTATCTCAATTTATGCTTTATTTATTTAATTATTGTTTTGTTATTTTAATTATGCGTAGCTAAATTCTGTATTGATCCTAGGGTTTGTATGTCTGACTAGATTTGTATGATTAATCTGTTGATACTGTTTTGCCGTCCCATTCATGATTTATGATTCTTGGCTTTAATTCTCATGTGTTGATACCTGATCAATATTGATGCATGCTAGTTATGTGATTGATGTCTCGGCGGAATTAATTGCATAATCGATATCTTGAATTCATATCTGGTTTCACCTTGAGACACGACGGAGATAGGTGAGCTATGGAGGAGGCTAAATCTTTGTGTGCTTTTGGTAATTAGCTTCTTACTCTTGAGACAGTGGAGATGAGTTTAGGCTAACCTACTACTATAGGTGTCTGGCGGAAACTATAGTTACATTAGTGATCCTTCATATGAATGTGGATTAAAATTGGTAAGCAGTTAATAGGTTGATTGTGTGAATCGGTTGGGTTAAGTACATCTCTAGGGTTGATCTTTCATATCTGGTTTATTCACTATCTTTATTTTGTGTCTAGTTTTATAATAATATTCTCTCTTGATATTTTGTTGCACGGATAATAATCAAGATTACGTGTGGATTATTTTTGTGTTCTCAGTCATGATCCACATGGATGCGATATATATACTAACTTGTTTTTACTATCATTTATTTTGTAGGAATATTAGCGATCAAATTTTGGCGCCGTTCTTGGAGGTTGTTTAGATTGCATAGTGATAATTTTACGGGTTGTAGTTATTAATTCGAGGCGTTTAAAAAAAAAAAATTATAAAATAAAAATAAAAAGATCTTATTATTTACGTATTGCTTCTCGGATCGATTTTATTTTATATCTCTACGTGCGATGCATGATTACAAGATCCCAAAGGAAGAAATTATTCCCTTGGATCTTGAGATTGAAAAATCACATAAGAGGCAGAAAGAAGACAATGAACAATGGCGGATAAGCGAGACGCGATCGGATGGCGAAATGGAGGAGATGTTAGCGACAATACAGCATGCTGGCGTTGAATAATCGAATGGGCGAGATGGGTGGTTGAGCACGGCCGCACCGCTCAACCACATATACGATGCCACCAACGGATCGGTTCAAGGTGGAGGATGGGGGCGAGCGTCAATGCCGATAATTTTGAGTTAAAGCACGCCTCATCGGCATGATACAAGCGAGCGGTTTGGGGAGGGTTCTTGAAGACCCCAATGCTCATTTGGGCGTTCTTGGATATCTGCGATACTATCAAGCGAGCAGTGCGGTGATGCCATCCGGATGTGGATGTTCGGATTTTTTTGGTCGGCGAAAAGCGGTTCAAACTTGGACTTATCGAGGATTATCACGTGGGGCGACTCGCGAGAAGTTTACGTCAAATACTTCCCACCGCGAGGCTCGGAAGATCGTGCGAGATCTCCCATTTTCACAATTGGGAGAAGAGTGGTTATTGAGGCTTGGGAGCGATTCGAAACTTGCTCGAAAGTGTCCGCAACATGGGTTTTCACTGACGACAAGTAGCATGAATTTTATAGTGGACTCGGTGCTAACACCCGAGCATTGTAGATCGTCGGGGAGGATGCCTTCTCGATCGTGGAATAGGCAGTATTGAGAATTATTGAGGAGATGGCATCGATAGCTATCAATGGCGATGGAGGACAATGCGTCGGAAGAGTGGGCTGGCGTAGGGTTGGATGACAAGTATGATGATTTATTGGAAAAATTTACATCTTTGAAGAATGAGTATGAGCCAGAGAGGAAGAGGCGGATATTTGTGGCCATGGCGCAGAATATGGAGGAGGTTCAATATTTGAACCAAATGAGCAATAACGAGGAATCGAGTGGGAATCCGCCTATCATCCCAATAATAGGAATCATCCCAATTTTCCTATCTAGCATGCAGAATGCTCGACAATTACCACGGTTTCTTTGTTAATAATGGAATGATTGTGGAACCAGAAGCCGAGCATTGAGGATATGATGCAACAATTGTTGGCGAGCAATCGTGAGATAACAACGAATCACCAACAAATGGTGGCTCGACAAAATATTGAGATCCGGTGACTTGGGAATAGGATGAGCAGCTACGGAGAATACGATCAGCGCCATCAATAATCGGTGATAGCCATGGAAAACAATTGAAGATGTTGGAGAACCAAGTGGGGCAAATGGCTAATGAGAGGCTGGGATGCCGTGGCAAGGTCAATTCCCAAGCAACAGAGCAAAATCCGAAGAATCATACTCTCCAGAATCGGTGTAATGCGATTTATTTGAGGGTGGGCTTCATACATAAATCATCAGGATGCGAAGGGAAGAAATTATACATGCGAAGGAAGAAACTCACACCTCGCGAGGCATGAAAGCTTGGGTCGCGAGTCTCGGTCGCGATCACAATCCGCGAGGCAAGCCTGCTTTGAGAAGAATGATTTTCTCGCGACCGTCATCGCGACAAAGAATCGCGAGCACTGACGCTTGGCGAAGGAGGCACCTCGCGACTAACCATCGCGAGGAACCATCATGAGCTCGCCCGCGAGGCGAAGGAGGCGCCTCGCGAGAAAGCGAAAGGCGTCTCGCGAGGCGAAGAAAGAGAAGATTCGAGTAGCACATGATCAGCCGATGCTTCCAAAGCCTCTGACCCGTTTCTGGCGTTTTAGGAAAGCGAAATATGATGAGAATGCGCTCGCTTCAAAGAGATATTCGAGAAAGTGAACATTAATCTTCCTCTTTTGATGCACTCCGGAATATGCGGGATCGTCAAATTTCTCAAGGATGCATTGTGAATAAGAAAAAGTTGGGGAAATTTGACAAGATCAACCTCTACGAAGAATGCGGTGCTATCTTGTAGAAAGTTGCCGTTGAAGCGAGAGGATCCGGGAGCTTCACTTTGGAGTCTTGAGATCGTCGACGACCTTCCCCTTGATGTTTTATGTGATGCGGGGCGAGCATAAATCGATGCCGTTAAATGTGTTTAATCGCTTAGGGGCAAACCAAGAAGACCTCAATTTCATTAATGATGGTGACGAATTCGTTGCATATCTAAGGGCATAGTTGAAGATGTGTTGGTAAGGATTCGGGTTTTGTTTTCCTGCTGATTTTGTTATTCTAGACATTCACGAATTTAAACACCAACCACTAATCTTGGGTCGGCCTTTTCTAGCAACCTGGTGGTGCTTTAATTGATGTCTTGAGGAAAGCGATTTGACTTTTCGTGTCAGCGATGAGGAGCTAAAATTTCAATCTATGACTCCAGTCAAGCAACACGATAATCCGAGCATGAAGAATGTCGAGCAATCACTATCACATTCTTTTACGCCAAATCTCGAGCTTGGATGTGAACCGTCCGGTTGACAAGGATCTTAGAAAGAAGAGATGGACTCGGCATGGAACTCAGAGTGTCTTGATCAAGTTTGGGGTGAGCCACTTCCATACTCGGTGATTGTCTGCGGTCGTCACGAAATATCGAGGCAACCAGTTTGGGAAGAAGTACATTGCCAAATCGCGGATTGATTGAGGTTAGTAATGGTCTAGCTAAAGACAATTAAATTTAGCACTTGTTGGGAGGTAACCCAATGTTTTCTTTGTTTTGTTTGTTTTCATTTTGTTTTGTTTTCTTTGTGTACATTTACATTTATTTTTCGTGTTTGGGTTGTGTGTACATTTTGTGGGTTGAGTTGAATGACGACGGTAGATGATGAGAATTGTTTTATTAGAAAATCTATTGCAACTGATTTTGTGAAGCGAAGCATGTTATAATTATTGTGAATATTGAGCCTTTGAGAACTTGATCACACTTTTTGAAACATGTGAGACTCGAGCTTTTGACTGTCATATCTTTTCAGTCTTGTTTCTTTCTGTGTGAATAGTTTGAAATAACATGTGTTTCTCTAGAACTTGTTACGGTTCTTTTCGAGGTTGCATTGATGTGCTTAAAATTATGAGTAGATATTAGGCATTCTTTTCTTAGCCTATACACTATCGAAACACTAACACATTATTTTATTATCCTTTGATGAGCCGTTTGAGCCTACCTAATTCTTTCATATAACCGTGGGTTGGGTTATGTTGTTAGTGTGATTTTTGGTTGCTTGAAATTGAGGTTGAGAAAAGAAGGAAAGAAAATAGATGATGAGAAAGTGATAATTAAAAATAGTTGCTTACCCATATAAGTTCGAAAAAAAAAATTGATTAACACAGTGTGTGAAAAGAACATAAATGGGTAAAGTAGTAGTCTTTGAGATGAGTATATCACTTATATGATAAGTGTGAGGTTCTTAATAGAAAAATAACTTTTTGGTGTAGAGATTTGAAATGAATTGTGAAAGTTTGAGAATTGTGTCTTATGATACTTATGGTGTTTTTATTATGGGATTATGAGTCACTTAGCTTTAAATATATCCTACCTTACCAAAAGCTACATTATAACCTTTATAAGACCTTTTGATCTTAGTTCTTGAGCACGTATTTGAGCAATGGAGAATTAGGCGATTTGCAAGCTTATGGTAAATTCCATGTGTTTTTGAACTTTGAGCATACATCCTCCTTGATACACTTGAGTGTTTGGGTTTTCTTATATATATATCCGTATCGTGAGGATTGAGTTTGAGAAGGCTTGCGCTTATGATGTTTATGATGTGTTGAGTTTGATGAAAGATGTTGTAATTTGATTCATTTGGATTGCTAAGTGGCTCGATGCTTATTGCTTTTTGTCGTTCGACTCTTTGCCTATCGTTGATCGTCTCTCGTGTTCTAATTTGTTTGAGGACAAACAAAGGGTAAGTTGGGGGAGTTGATAAGCTTTCATTTTACACGATTTTATGGCTATATTTATCTTGTTTCTATTTAATAAGTGATCTTTTGAGTGTCTTTCGATATATTTATGTTTACCTTGGAAGATATGATGTCGTGTGTGTTTCATGTCATTTTAGCATAGGTTTTGATGTCAAAAAGGTGGATCACGACAAAGAGGAATCAATAGCCCAATCGCAAACTCGTGCGAATAAGTACTGTTTGAAAACGATGTTGAATATGACGTAATTTATTTGCAAAATATGGATGTGCAAAGTATACTATGCTAAATAGCATCTCGATAGGAGTCCGTGAGGCACAAGCGGATCGCAATTCGGTCGGGACGAAAGAGAACGGAAGCGGTAGTCGCGCCGCGCAGTGAATTCGCTTCGCGAGAAGCGCTCGCGACCGTTGTCGAGATGCTAACTCATGACATAAACGGAATTTCAGCACTTTTGAGAGCTCGCGAGAGGCCTTCGTGGATGGAGGTCATAGCGCCAGCGGCGCATAGGTTTAATATATACACACTTTACACGGCGCACGAGGGGGCTGCACTGACATTCGAGTTTTCAACAATTGAGACACTCTTTTCTTCATTTTTATTTTGTTACGCACGTTTTCTTCCATTATTTCAATTCGGTTTAGTTTGTCGAATTCGGTTTGCTTTCGGATTCAGCGCTACAATTGTTCTTACGTGGATCCTACGGTTTTATCTATCTATCTCAATTTATGCTTTATTTATTTAATTATTGTTTGTTATTTTAATTATCGCGAAGCTAAATTACGTATTGATCTAGGGTTTGTATATCGACTAGATTTGTATGATTAATGCATTGATCTTTGTTTTGCCGTCCATTCATGATTTATGATTCTTGGCTTTAATTCTCATGTGTTGATACGATCAATATTGATGCATGCTAGTTATGTGATTGATGTCTCGGCGGAATTAATTGCATAATCGATATCTTGAATTCATATCTGATTTCACCTTGAGACTGGCGGAATAGGTGAGCTGTGGGAGGCTAAATCTTTGTGTGCTTTTGGTAATTAGCTTACTTCTCTTGAGACCGGCGGAGATAGAGTTTAGGCTAACCTACTACTATAGGCTGTCTGGCGGAAACTATAGTTACATTAGTGATCCTTCATATGAATGTGGATTAAAATTGGTAAACAGATTAATAGGTTGATTGTGTGAATCTGGTTAGGTTAAGTACATCTATAGGGTCAGTCTTTCATATCTGGTTTTATTCCTATCTTTATTTTGTGTCTAGTTTTATAATAATATTCTCTCTTGATATTTTGTTGCCTGGATAATAATCAAGATTCTGTGTGGATTATTTGCTGTGTTCTCGAGTCGCAGTTCCTGTGGATACGATATATAGACTTGCTGTTTTTACTATCATTTATTTGGTAGGAATATAAGCGATCAAAGTTCATGACCCTTCTCATACTGCCCAGCTAGGAAACTTTAAGATATGTTATGAATTACGAGAAAGGTTAGATAGTAAGGGATGAATTGAGATGTAACCATGATTGTCGAACCGTGTCTCGGTTACCAACAAGTGAAGGCATTGTATCGAAGGCCTTATAAGAGGTTATAATCTCTGAGCTACACGAATGAAAATGGAATGATGTAGATGAATCTTATGACGAGGTTACGCGAAGGCGTAAAGAAGTCGCACTACTATATGGGTAGTAGTGGATTGACTCTAATTATGTTTTGTCTCCGCCTATTCGAGATAACTCGTAGACAGAAAAGTTAGCTTAGGCGTCAAAAAGGAAATTGTATATTTTAAGGAGTGCAAAACCTATCGCTTGGATAGAAACTTGAGAGTACCCTAGATTTTGAACTAACTCACAAAGGAGTTTGACACGGTGAGCCTTAACATAGATGTCCACTCCACAGACGGATGAGCAATCGGGAAGGACTGACCCAGCGTTTAAGCATACGATAGAACATTAATGTTAGATCAAAGTGTAAGTGGGGCGTGTTGTACCACTTGGTGAGTTTATGTCTGTTGTGTTTGTCAAATAACGATCAATATAGCCTTATGAGGGCATATTACGGAAGAAGTATTGACCACCACTTTATTGTAACAAAGTAGGTGAGAAAGGTATAAAGTCTGACGTCGTGGTGACACAATGGAGAGATATCTACCCAATAAAGCAAAGAATAAGAAAAGCTAAGAGACGGACAAAAGTCTTTACTGACGTCGCATAAATTTGAGTTGCATTTTTAAATCACGAATTTAAGTTTCTTAAGATTTCTCCATCTAGAAATTACAAAATCGGATCTGAAACGTCGAGACCACGTTTTATAGAACCTTCAAGATCTAAATAATGATAGGCTGGTAGCTATAGCTCGGTACTTCCACCAAATTTGGGAAAGTGCGAAATGTTTTCCACGGTCACGAGTTGAAATCGAAAATGACCCAATTCACGTAAACCAACATGGTGGCGTGACCTTTGACTCAAATAAGTTATGATGAAAATCTCGACTAATTTGATCGTGCGATTCAGCGATTAGAGAATCGGTTTGGGTCTCTAATGAAAACCCAATGAAGGGACCATGGACAAAAGAAAGCACGTGGAAAGTATGATGTTATGACGTTAAGATACCCATACTTTATGAGGTATGCAAATTTGGAGACGAAATTTCTTTTAAGGGGTAGGATGTAATATCCATGAATTAGATGCTGATTACGGTATTTAAAACCCGTAAATTAGAAATTATTTGAGATGATTCAATCGGTGGGATATCGAATAATGATTTCGATTATTTATGAAGGAATGAATTCTATTTAACATTCTTGAGAATTGTGAATTTAGAAATAGAAGTGTATAAAGCGTATCAACGATATTATTTTAACGTCATTGCGTATCGATGGTTAAAATTTCATGAAATTTTCTAAGCAATTAAGCTTAGAATTAAATTCCATTATTAATGGAATAATTTAATAAAGTGATTGCAACTTTATTACGACCATTTCGAGATGAGTCGATAGTTAACGTTTAAAGGCGAAATGGAAAGTGAGTTTAATGATCAAGGAATTATAGTAATTAATTTCCTATGATTATTATATGTAATTACTGATGTTATTTAGCATTAAATCAATGCTAGATCATTAAGGAATTATTTGATCAAATTCTCGATTTGAAAACCCTAGTTTGAATTTTGGGGTTTTATCGCATAAAATGATGCCACTTATTTATCCTATGATATTAATTATCATCTAAACTATATGTTATAACATATATCAATGTTTGGCATTGAAAATAAAAATTGGACCTATGGTTTATGTGTAATAGCCGAATCCCACTATTAAATGTATCTATTAAGTAACAATTTAATTAATTAAATAGCCTAACTAAATAATTAAACACATATACATATATATATATATGTAATAACCGTGTGTGTGTGTGTGCGTAGGGAGAGAGAGAGTGTGTGACAAGTGTAGAGGTGCATGTGAGTGTAGTGACAAATGTTGATATGCATGTGAGTGTAGTGACAAGTGTTGATATGCATATCACCCCACACCCCATACCTCTCTTCCCTTTTGGATCGAGCATTCTTCTCACTCTCTCCCAAAAATCAGACTCCTCTCTCTCCTCTCTCTCTCTTCTTCTCCACACCATTTCCACCATGGAAGAGAAGCTCAGCTCCATCTCTCATTCGTCTTCAAATTAGGTGGGAGGTATAACTACACTCCTATGACTCTTAGACATGACTAAATCATACTTGCATGCTTAGATTGATGATCTTGGTGGTGATTTGGGGTGATAGATTCACCATTTTGTGATTATATGAAATGCATACAAGAAGAGTAAGCTTAAAATTGAAAGCTGAAGTATGTTCGAAAATAGTAAATTAATAAAATTTGAGAAAACATTTTGCAATGAGCCCATTGAATGCATTATTTGTACTCGACCACGCATATTTGTTTTAAATGTGCGGGTTGAGCGATTGATGTTGGATGTTGAAGTGTTGAGCGGTTGGAGTCTTTTGTCATTGATAAGTATTGCCTTGATTACACATCGTCATATGTGTAAATCACGTATTTTCTATTGCCGGACTATGAAGTCATATGTATGTTATGTCTCTTGATGTAAAACCTAAACTCGGGAAGTTCGAGAAATATTCGATATATGTCACACCATTCGGTGTTCCATGTCATTATTAGTTACTTAATTCCGTTATTAATGTGATCCACGCTAATCCGTACGTTGGGTTGGAGGGCTGTTACATATAACTTCACTGTTATCAATCTTTGAAAAGCCCATCAAGGGTTATCACATCCATGTGTATCATAGGGAAAATATTTCGTCTCATCGAGATCTTATTTACATCATAACTTCTTGGTGTCTGTCACTTTACTGATCTGCAACCTTTAGGTGACCAAAATAAGTCAACCTACATCATACTTATTAGTTTCAAGAATCGAAGAGAATTCATCATGACAACTTGCAAGAGGTACGGTCTCACAATTCAAAATAACATCTTTTAATGATTGAATCAATATGTTCTTTGGATTGAATGATTGGGATCTAGGGTCCGAAGACCAGAATGACGACTACTGAGATTTCTTTGGTCATATGGGTTGGCCAGACCCGTCACAAATATTTTCTCAGTCATACAAGGGCTTGGTTTCAAAGGATACTTTATAAATCTTTGGGTTATAATTTCTTTCAGAAATAGTGAGAAACTAAAGTAATTTCTCAATTTGAACTAGGTCATAGAGTTAAACTCAATGAAAGAAATTGGTAATGAATATAATTTGAAACCTTATATAACTCGTATTAGGTCATCATAGGTTGTAAGGTTTATCAACATACTACCCTACATTCCAAACTTTACTCATAACATTAAACTAACTTTTCGATTTATCTCATCAACAATTTTCTACGACATCGTGGTCTCTTCTTTTGTAAAAATATTCACGATACTTGCACTAATTCATTCTTTGATCACATTTCTATTTCGTTTCTAACGAAATGTAATATCCATGAAATTAGATGCTAATTACGGTATTTAAAACCGTAAATTAGAAATTCACCGAGATGATTCAATCGGTGGGATATCGAATAATGATTTCGATTATTCTGAAGGAATGAATTCTATTTTAACATTCATTTGAGAATTGTGAATTTAGAAATAGAAGTGTATAAAGCGTATCAACAGTATTATTTTAACGTCGACTGCGTATCGATAGTTAAAATTTCATGAAATTTTCTAAGCAATTAAGCTTAGAATTAAATTCCATTATTAATGGAATAATTTAATAAAGTGATTGCAACTTTATTACGACCATTTCGAGATGAGTCGATAGTTAACGTTTAAAGACGAAATGGAAAGTGAGTTTAATGATCAAGGAATTATAGTAATTAATTTCCTATGATTATTATATGAAATTACAGTATTATTTAGCATTAAATCAATGCTAGATCATTAAGGAATTATTTGATCAAATTCATCAATTTCGAAAACCCTAGTTTCGAATTTTAGGGTTTTATCGCATAAAATGATGCCACTAATTTATCCTATGATATTAATTATCATCTAAACTATATGTTATAACATATATCAATGTTTGGCATTGAAAATAAAAATTGGACCTATGGTTTATGTGTAATAGCGAATCCGCTATTACATGTATCTATTAAGTAACAATTTAATTAATTAAATAGCCTAACTAAATAATTAAACACATATAGATATATATATGTAATAACCGTGTGTGTGTGTGTGCGTAGGGAGAGAGAGTGTGTGACAAGTGTAGAGGTGCATGGGAGGATAGTGACAAGTGTTGATATGCATGTGAGTGTAGTGACAAGTGTTGATATGCATGTGAGTATAGTGACAAGTGTTGATATGCATGTGAGTATAGTGACAAGTGTCACACATGCATATCACCCCACACCCCATACCCTCTCTTCCCCCTTTTGGATCAGCATTCTTCTCACTCTCTCCCCCAAAAATCAGACTCCTCTCCTCTCCTCTCCTCTCTTCTTCTTCTCCTACACCATTTCCACCATGGAAGAGAAAGCTCAAGCTCCATCTCTCTCATTCATCTTCAAATTCGTGGCTGAGGTATAACTACCTCCTATGACTCTTAGACATGACTAAATCATACTTGCATGCTTAGATTGATGATCTTGGTGGTGATTTGGGGTGATAGATTCACCATTTTCGTGATTATATGAAATGCATACAAGAAGAGTAAGCTTAAAATTGAAAACTGGAAGTATGTTACGAAAATAGTAAATTAATAAAATTATTTGACTAAGTTACAGTGGTCAGATGAAATTGAAATTTTACTATGTTGAAATTAAACATGTCTATTACGTCTCTGTAAAATTTCAAGTCAATCCAACTTGATTTGCTATTTTAATTTTTTTTTTCATTAACACTGCACAAATCTGTAAAATTTCGGTGTTCATCACCCACGGTCCGTGGCTTTCGTTTCGTGTTTGGATTATGGTAAAACTCTAAAAATTGGTTTAAACATAACTTAGCATGTCTAGAAGATTTATGTAAATTTTCAGAATTTTCTAAAAATATTTACTATTTATTCCAGATTTTACAAGCTAACTGTACAAAACTGTCACGAGAGTGATAGCTTGTGGTAAAATATTTTTATCTCCCAATCTATTTTGAATCATTGAGTTATGCTTTTCTGGATTAAACTAGACTTAAGTGGATTTTCAATATGATTGGTTGCATTCCCAGATTCCTTATAATGAACTCACGATGAATTTTTAAAGTTGGCGCATTACAGATAAGCTTTTCGGACAAACTGCCTTAGTAAATTTCTATGTTAATCAACTGTTAGTGTATACGACTTTTCGTGAGATGTTCAAGCCGTTTGTAGCCCGACTTTGACTTTGGTTTCTTCATAAGAAATGTTCCTTACCATGTCTAGTTGTGATCTGGAAAGTTTGATCTCAAAACAAGTTTTATAGGTATACCTTTCATTGACCCAAAGTCACCTACTTGAATGTTGTCCTTTCCAACTAGTCAACTTTGAACTTACGTGTTTCTCGATGCATCAAGTATCTTCCAGTATGGTCTTCATGAAACATGTAGTTCTTATTACAAGGTTTCTAAAATGGTATCTTTCAGTCATTTTGGTGTTGTGAGTCAAAGTTCTGAGCCTCGTAAAATCCTCGTCGTTAAGCTAAAATCTGAAATCCGGAAATTTTTCTAAGTATAGAAGAAGTCGGTTCGAGTTGCCCACTTTGAGACCTATATCTCGAGAACCACGACTCGTTTGGGTCGACTTCCTTCTTAGAACTTATAGTACTTGTTTAGAGGTTTCGAATTTATCTTTTTGCGACCATCGTATTTTGAATCAAGAGTTATGAATCGTCAAAGTATGACACTTGGGCTGTTTTAAGCTGTTTCTTGAAAATTAAAAACTTGAAATTTAACTAAGTGTTGAAACTCCCTATGTGAAATATGCCTTATGTGACTAACATACTATTAATTGATGCATTCATTATGATATGTAAAGGTACATTAAAGCATTAATAAGATACAAATTTAGGATAAAAAAACCAATATGATATTTTTACGGAAGCACGTCTTAACGTGAAATATTTGACTAGGTGCTACTACATGGTCAATTGATTGTATATCATGCCATGATACACACTCAAGTATAAATATGGGTTCTAAGACCCGATGGATGTTTCAACTCAAAACCTCAAAGCCGAGAATAGATAGGCTAAGCTGGGACTCGTAATCCAAAATCGATTAGACAATCTACAGTCCAGGTGGGCCCATTTTCTTACCTCACTATTGTGGGCTTACTTTTCAAACAAGATGTGACTTTACTGTTATTCCAAAATGAGTTTATTTACAATGCTTATTCTACAACTGTTGACAAATGTTTACTGCATTACCTGCCAAAAATATTCTGTTTTGTGTATGGATCCTATCTGTTATGCGGGTAGAAATGTGGCGATAGTTGGAACTTTATTATGACGAGTTATGTCATTTGGGTTGCCTAACCTTTTATTAATGTCGGGTCTGTGCGGATGATAAATGCACAGCTAGGATTGGCGTGAAGGTTGGAACTATATGCTATGTTAACATATGCTTGTGAGTATTTGTGTCTTTATGCGGGATTACGGCGGTCACGGCGTCGTGAAGGAGGCCTCACTCTCGGCGTTTGATCTTTGATATTGTTATGAATTGTGACTATGAGATACGGATCATACACAAAAGAAAATGCCGGCCAGGCGATGTTCTGACGAAAATGTTTTAGTAAGCCTGAGTCCTTTCGACTAAAACCCTGTGTCTTATCACGATATTGGCGGTGTAATTAAATTATCAAATGTTTTGGCATGAGTCCACCGAGTGCATTCTTGTACTCGACCGCATGTTGTTTTAAATGTGCGGGTTGAGCGAGATGATGGATGGAGCAGTGTTGAGCAATAGGAATGTTGTCACTGAGGAGTTTATACCTTGATAGTACATCGTCATATGTACATATCACATGTTTTCCGCTGCAAGAACTTAAGTTATGTACTAAAGTCCAAGAACATGCTTGTCATATGAATTACGGCTTTTGTTAAGGAGAACTCCCCTGTTTAATTATACCTGTTTAGAGTTACAATCCCTTCTAAATCCTACTTAGGATCGAGGGGATGTGACAGAGTGGTATCAGAGCGGTTCGCTCTTGAACCCAAAATCTCCTTTAAGGTTAAGTCTAGATTGAGTCACTAGACAATGCTCAACACTCCATCACATCATGCTCAACGAAATGAGGTAAATGATTCTCTTTCAAAGTTTTGAAAATTACCACAGCGGATGAATGTTTATGATTTTTATTCAAATAAAATGAAAAGATTGAAAGTGAAAAATGATGGAAATGATTTTTTTTCAAAAAGAGATTCCCACAATATGCAGGTATGGGACTGCATATTTAAGGAAAGCTCAAAAGATTCCCACAATATGCAGGTATGGGACTACATATTTAAGGAAACTTAAAGGATTTGATTTATGATAGATAAATGATTTTCTCGGTTTTGAAATCGAAAAGTTTGAAGTGAAGGATGATTGAAATGATCTTTCAAAAGAAATGAAAGCTATGAGAAGGTTGAGAATGAATGTTATGACAAATGATTTGTCGAGAAAGTTATGAAAAGAAGGAAGATATAAGGAGATGATGACAATGATGTGAGAAAGTTTCGGCATGATATGCGAAGATGAAATATTTGAAATCACGAAATTGATAAGGGTTCATTATTATGAACAAAGTTATGTTATTCATGCTTTAAAGTGATTGAGATTGGACACTGATTTGTCAAAAATGATATGTTGAATTCGTGAAATTCGACGAAGTACATGCGTACAAATGAGCTACGTATGAATATTTGAAGTTTTACTTCAAACTTCAAAGTTGTTTATGATGATGAGCATGCTAGCTCAACAGAACGTAGACTTTTTAAGAAGCATGATCCCTTTTTACGAAAGAACATAGAAGTAAGAACTTCCTCCCATTACAAGAACAAGAGTAACGATGGATTTGAGAACTTCATTCCATTTTGAGTATCGAAAGGCAAAGGATTTATACGAAATTGTGCAACCTCGACTTCGACCTCGGCATGAGCGACTGTCGACCTTGACTTTGGGAATTTATAACATCGACTTTGACATATCGACTTTGGTAGCTTATGCGACCTCGACGTCGGCATTTCTATGTACTACCGCGGCATCGGTAACGGCATGCACGACCTTGGTGTCGGCATCGCTTATGACCTCGGCGCGAGCGCGCGTAAAATTATCCTGCATTGCGCAGTGATTTGTTTTTGCTTAGTTCTCGATCGTGTGAACTCCGATTTACGTCGGTTTTTAGTCTCGTGCCCCTAATGTACTGTACTTCATTTCTTATGAAGGACCAAATTCTGATTCCTACTCCGGATTCACGAGGATCAGTTGAAGCTAGCTCTATGATTTATAGAAAGTAAGACGTTATAGTATGATCTGAATCTTAGAATGTTACTAAGAAAGTAAGATTGCCGATGGTACAAGTAGAGCCACGGCGTACATGAGAACCTTTGTTGATGACCTATTACGAGTCTATAAATTTTCAAATTATATCCATTACCCAATTTACGTCGATGAGTTTAACTCTATGACCTAGTTCCATTGAGAATTCATTCGAGATTCTCACTTTTTCTTAAAAATTTCAACCGAAAATTCATAAAGTGTCCTTTTGAACCCAAATCCTTGCGTGGTGAGAAAATATTTGTGGCCGGTGCCACCCCATATGACCAAAGAAATCTCGGTAGTCATCATTACGGTCTTGGGACCTAGATCCCCATTTATTCATCAAAAGCATATCGATTCAATCATTGAAAAGATGTTATTTTGATTTTGTGAGACAATGCCTTTTGTAAGTATTCGTGATAATTCCTTCTCGACTCTTGAAACCTCACGCATGATGAATGTTGACTTACCTTGTCACCTAAGTAGGAATTAGTGAAACGATAAACATCAGGCATGAAATAGGTTGACTTATTTCAGTCACCCAAAAGTTTAGGACCGTTAAAGTGATAGACATCAAGAAATCAGGATGTAAGAAAAATCTCGATGAGACGAGATATTTTCCCTATAATACACATGGATGTGATGACCCTTGATGGGTTTTACAAAGATTGATAACAGTGAAGTTATACCTTATACGACTGTTACGATAATCAAGTTATGAATAAGATACTCTTTAGCATTGAATGCAAAAGTAAAAGCAAGAAAAGTATATGATATCCGTGGGATATGAACTCCCTTTTTTTTTAACAAGAGAGATTACAACTTATCTTTAAGATAGTTGGTTGTCCTTGAAACCTCATTAGTAGGTTGGACATGTTTAAAAGAATAAAGATGCCTACAAGATATTCTTTTCAAGGAATATATATATATATATATATATATATATAAGGAAATGATAGCGTCTCAAAAAAATAGATCTCTCGCCTTATAACTCAGTCAATGAGATTATGCTTGAGCATAATCGATTCGAAAGTGAAACTTGGTTAAACAAATGATAATGAGACGGAGGAATCATAATCTTTGAGATTGTGTGAGCGACGATGATAGCCACTAGTATGTAAATCAAGTGTGAAGAAAATATCTTCAAAGCGAGACATAGAAGAAAGATGCTTGGAATTTAAGTTATGGTGTACGAATGTACTACCCTACCAAAGCCATACGACAAAGAAAACGGTTTTAGTCCTGAAAGTGGGAACCAAAGTATAACGAAAGTAAGATTACTTTCAAATACCATGTCCACGAGAAAGGGACAAATGTAGGAAATAGCTAAAGAAACTATGAGCTATACAATTATAAGATAGTCTACGACATGATATAAGCTTGAGACATATGACTTGATAAATAAAATTTCCCACGAAAGAGTTAAAGTAAGGATATATGAAATATATTCCTAAGATCGATGAAGTGAAAAAGGGAATGGAGTCATTCATACTGGATTAGGAATGAATGACAGTGATAGAGACATGACGATCTCTACGATAAGATTTAATTATAAAAATATCAATATCAAAGGATGGGTAGATGTAGACATAATCACAAATGCTATTAGTAAAAGCGTAACGATCCTGATATCGAGAAGTATAGGTTGAATCTTGACAGCAGAAGGCCGTAGCAGGGAACATAATGTCACAATGGAAAGGACAAAGATATATGAATTAGATGTTCACTTAAATAAGCGGAACACCGTGAGGCAAAGCTATACTTGCAGACCGAAAATGAACAAACAAAACCCAAAAGGCGGGATAGGTATGAGGAAATTTCCTCGAATACCTATAAGATTTTGTTCAATTAGGTGCTTCCTTTTTTGACAATGCTTAAATGCAAAAAGCGATGGAACCAAATTTAGGGTAAGCGCATCAAGATTTAGAACCTCCTTACCTATACAAAATCATGGCCATCATGAGAGTTGCTCAAGCGTAGAATCGAGCCTAGAATCGCCTAAAGTTCTATCCAATGATTTGAATCATTATATCTATGAGGAGCGTAGATATAATTTTAGAACAAGAAGTTTAAGTAAATGGTACATCATTCACGTGATCGATGGCTGGGCCAAATCTTTTAAATAAAAGGGTTTTTAAGCGACGGGATATTAGTACCCACTATTCGCACATGCGAATAAATTTAGAGCGATCGACTAAGGGTGTAGGCGTAAAATGAGTATTAAGATGAGTGTCATGAGTTGTGTCATAAGTAGTCTACAGGTTATATCGTCTTAAAGTGTATACTTCCTTAAAAGATCCTTCTTGTTTAAAATTCCTCCATTGCTTAAATTAAGTCGAACTTATCTAGAAATATCCATTTACAAATGGCGAAAAGCGGAAGTTTAACGGGTGAGAGATTAACCACAGGGCCTACAAGCATGGAACTCACACGGCGCATCGGCTCTTTTATTATGAACTAGGCATGGATTTAGAACAGTTTGGAGAAAATTTTACACCTCTAGATGGACGCTCAAAGTTATAGAGTGACAAATGAGGATGGTATCCAACGACTTACATGGTTTGCCAATGATTAGCGAGGATTTTGCAAAAAAGTTTCAAAAGAATATTTTCTCCATGATAAAAATTCCAAAGGTGGGCAAACTTACCGGGATTTGTCAACGAGCTCAAGTATACCCATAATACGTATGGAGCAGCACCTACAAGTACTTGTCCTAGTCTTCGGCAAGTTACACATGCGACATGATAGAATGTTCGTACCTAATGTTCCAAATGCCACCCCACGTCTGTGCGTCAATGGTACCCGATAAGAGACGAGAAGGGCGAAGGACGAGATCTTATCGCCTCGCGGATTAGGAGAATTACAGCTACCAACCCACCATACTTTCGACAAAAGTAACACCAATTTACGGTATTGAAGAAGAAATGGGGCGGTGGACCCACGGCTCTCTAAAGAGAATGATCATCAGTATGAAACAAAAGCGTGCTTGGAGAAAGGCAAGTTTCGAGGAGAGAATGCGACTCGACGAAGGTCACTCGAGACATAGAACCCTATGATAACACGAGACTTGTATATAGGCGTTGGTTTATGATGAAAATGGCGTGGTTATAGTATGCTAAAGGAGCGTAAATGGGAAAATTTTGCGAGACATGTTGAAGAGGTGTCAAAAGTTGGGTGTAAAAGAACTAGGCAGCCTTGTAATCGATCGGCTCGATAGACCAACCCTAGTAGGTAATGTATGAAAAGTCCTCATTGAGGCATTTTGATGAAATATTATATGGCCTTTATAGAATGGTATCCAAAATCAACGAATCGTTCGAATAAGATATGGCTACTATGAGATAATAGTTAAGCCATTCGGATGACAACCCTCAAAAGTCGAGTGTTCCACACGTACTTAGAAAATTTTATCTTAATCTTTATAGATAAAGTTCTTACCTATTCAAAGACGAAGAAGAACATAAAGAACATTGAAGGACTGTCTTACGACTTTTAAGAGTCGGGCGATTTTGTCAGTATAGTATTGTGTATTTCGGTAAAAGGAGAAATATTCCTCGGGCATATAGTATCCTTAGAAGAAATCAATGTGGACGACAAAGGGTAAAGCATTAAGAATGAAAGTCGTAGATGACCTAAAATGAGACCGAGAATTTCTTAGATAAAATATTCGCTATCAAAAGAGCCATTGAGAACTCTCTAAAGTAGCAGACCAATAACATAGCTACCCCAAAAGGAATGAAATTACGTGGAGTAATAAAGAGGCTATGTATTAATATGAGAAAGATAATAGCTTATGATCCAATGACTTAGGCCACATGAATAGAATTTCCCAACTCACGACTTGCAATAGTAACATGGTATAAATACAAAGTCATGAAGACTTCATTCCTATGACAATAAGTTAAGAACCCTTCTCAATTTGCAAAGATTTGAATTTACTCTTCAAGCAAAGAAATGTGGATCTGAGAATGAGAAAGATGGCTCGAATTAGTAAAAGATTATAAGTGTGATAAATGATCACCGAGGATGGTAAATGTAGAATCTAATACAGAGTTATAAAATTCACCTAAATCATAGTATGTCCCAACAAAAAAAGGGAAAACTCATTGGAAAGTTTAAGAAAATGAGAACAGAAATAGTCGGGCATTTAGTGACGAACGTAAGTTGTACTCTCACACCCAAGGTGACATATGACTAAAAAGAGAGAATGGAGATGGGAATAGAATGCAAATTAAGATAAGGAAGGAAAGGCTGAAGAATTTTAAGGAGCGCTGGACGATGCTAGTCTATGGAAGGATTATATATACATATATATCTCCAAGCAGTAATAAGCTTAGAGATGAAACCAAGAATGAAGTTCATGACCCTTCTCATACCGCCCAGCTAGGCAACTTTAAGATATGTTATGAATTACGAGAAAGGTTAGATAGTAAGGGATGAATTGAGATGTAACCATGATTGTCGAACCGTGTCTCGGTTACCAACAAGTGAAGGCATTGTATCAAAGGCCTTATAAGAGGTTATAATCTCTAGAGCTACGAATGAAAATGGAATGATGTAGATGAATCTTATGACGAGTTACGCGAAAGGCGTAAAGTCGCACTACTATATGGGTAGTAGTGGATTGACTCACCAATTATGTTTTGTCTCGCCTATTCGGATAACTCGTGAACCCGAAAAGTTAGCTCGGGCGTCTGAAAAGGAAATTGTATATTTTAGGGAGTACCAAAACCTATCGCTTGGATAGAAACTTGAGAGTACCCCAGATTTTGAACTAACTCACAAAAGGAGTTTGACACGAGTGAGCACTTAACATAGATGTCCACTCACGACGGATAGACAATCGGGAAGGACAACCCAAACGTTTAAGCATATGATAGAACATTAATGTTAGATCAAAGTGTAAGTGGGAGCGTGTTGTACCACTTGGTGAGTTTATGTCGACCGTAGTGTCGAATAACGATCAATATAGCCTTATGAGGCATATTGCGGAAAAGTATTGACCACCACTTTATTGTAACAAAGTAGGTGAGAAAAGGTATAAAGTCCTGACGTCGTGAGCGACACGGCTGAGATATCTACCCAATAAGGCAAAGAATAAGAAAAGCTAAGGACAGACAAAAGTCTTACGCTGATACGCATAAATTTGAGCTGCATTTTTAAATGCGAATTTAAGTTTCTTAAGATTTCTCCATCTAGAGAAATTACAAAATCGAATCTGAGCGTCGAGACCACGTTTTATAGAACCTTCGAAGATCCTAATAATGATAGGCTAGTAGCTTTATAGCTCGGTACTTCCACCAAATTTGGGAAAGTGCGAAATGTTTTCCGTGTCACGATTAAGAAATACGAAAATGACCCAATTCACGTAAACCAACATGGTGGCGTGACCTTTGACTCCGATAAGTTATGATGAAAATCTCGACTAATTTGATCGTGCGATTCAACGATTAGAGAATCGGTTTGGGTCTCTAATGAAAACCCAATGAAGGGACCATGGACAAAAAAAGCACGTGGAAAGTATGATGTTATGGCGTTAAGATACCCATACTTTATGAGGTATGCAAATTTGGGATGAAATTTCTTTTAAGGGGTAGGATGTAATATCCATGAAATTAGATGCTAATTACGGTATTTAAAACCGTAAATTAGAAATTATTTGAGATGATTCAATCGGTGGGATATCGAATAATGATTTTGATTATTCTGAAGGAATGAATTCTATTTTAACATTCACCGAGAATTGTGAATTTAGCAATAGAAGTGTATAAAGCGTATCAACGGTATTATTTTAACGTCATTGCGATATCGATAGTTAAAATTTCATGAAATTTTCTAAGCAATTAAGCTTAGAATTAAATTCCATTATTAATGGAATAATTTAATAAAGTGATTGCAACTTTATTACGACCATTTCGAGATGAGTCGATAGTTAACGTTTAAAGACGAAATGGAAAGTGAGTTTAATGATCAAGGAATTATAGTAATTAATTTCCTATGATTATTATATGTAATTACAGTATTATTTAGCATTAAATCAATGCTAGATCATTAAGGAATTATTTGATCAAATTCCTCAATTTCGAAAACCATAGTTTCGAATTTTAGGGTTTTATCGCATAAAATGATGCCACTAATTTATCCTATGATATTAATTATCATCTAAACTATATGTTATAACATATATCAATGTTTGGCATTGAAAATAAAAATTGGACCTATGGTTTATGTGTAATAGCCGAATCCCACTATTACATGTATCTATTAAGTAACAATTTAATTAATTAAATAGCCTAACTAAATAATTAAACACATATACATATATATATATGTAATAACCGTGTGTGTGTGTGTGTGTAGGGAGAGAGAGTGTGTGTGACAAGTGTAGAGGTGCATGGGAGGGTAGTGACAAGTGTTGATATGCATGTGAGTGTAGTGACAAGTGTTGATATGCATGTGAGTATAGTGACAAGTGTTGATATGCATGTGAGTATAGTGACAAGTGTCACACATGCATATCACCCCACACCCCATACCCTCTCTTCCCCCTTTTGGATCAGCATTCTTCTCACTCTCTCCCCCAAAAATCAGACTCCTCTCCTCTCCTCTCTTCTTCTTCTCCTACACCATTTCCACCATGGAAGAGAAAGCTCAAGCTCCATCTCTCTCATTCATCTTCAAATTCGTGGCTGAGGTATAACTACCTCCTATGACTCTTAGACATGACTAAATAATAATTGCATGCTTAGATTGATGATCTTGGTGGTGATTTGGGGTGATAGATTAACCATTTTCGTGATTATATGAAATGCATACAAGAAGAGTAAGCTTAAAATTGAAAACTGGAAGTATGTTACGAAAACAGTAACTTAATAAAATTATTTGACTAAGTTACAGTGGTCAGATGAATGTGAAATTTTACTATGTTGAAAATAAACATGTCTATTACGTCTCTATAAAATTTCAAGTCAATCCAACTTGATTTTCTATTTTAATTTTTTTTTCATAAACACTGCACAAATCTGTAAAATTTCGGTGTTCATCACCCACGGTCCGTGGCTTTCGTTTCGTGTTTGGATAATGGTAAAACTCTAAAAATTGGTATAAACATAACTTAGCATGTCTAGAAGATTTATGAAAATTTTCAGAATTTTCTAAAAATATTTACTATTTATTCCAGATTTTACAAGCTAACTGCACAAAACTGTCACGAGAGTGATAGCTTGTGGTAAAATATTTTTATCTCCCAATCTATTTTGAATCATTGAGTTATGCTTTTTCTGGATTAAACTAGACTTAAGTGGATTTTCAATATGATTAGTTGCATTCCCAGATTCCTTATAATGAACTCACGATGAATTTTTAAAGTTGACGCATTACAGTAAGCTTTTCTTGACAAACTGCCCTAGTAAATTTCTATGTTAATCAACTGTTCGTGTACGACTTTTACGTGAGATGTTCAAGCCGTTTGTAGCCCGACTTTGACTTTGGTTTCTTCATAAGAAATGTTCCTTACCATGTCTAGTTGTGATCTGGAAAGTTTGATCTCAAAACAAGTTTTATAGGTATACCTTTCACTGACCCAAAGTCACCTACTTGAATGTTGTCCTTTCCAACTAGTCAACTTTGAACTTACGTATTTCTCGATGCATCAAGTATCTTCCAGTATGGTCTTCATGAAACATGTAGTTCTTATTACAAGGTTTCTAAAATGGTATCTTTCAGTCATTTTGGTGTTGTGAGTCAAAAGTTACGAGCCTCGTAAAATCCCTCGTCGTTAAGCTAAAATCCTGGAAATTTTTCTAAGTATAGAAGAAGTCAGTTCGAGTTGCTCACTTTGAGACCCTATATCTCCAGAACCACGACTCGTTTGGGTCGACTTCCTTCTTAGAACTTATAGTAGATGTTTAGAGGTTTCCATAATTTATCTTTTTGCGGCCATACGTATTTTGAATCAAGAGTTATGAATCGTCAAAGTATGACACTTGGGCTGTTTTAAGCTGTTTGCTGAAAATTAAAAACTTGAAATTTAACTAAGTGTTGAAACTCCCCTATGTGAAATATGCCTTATGTGACTAACATGCTATTAATTGATGCATTCATTATGAAATGTCATAAGGTACATTAAAGCATTAATAAGATACACAATTTAGGATAAAACAACACAATATGATATTTTTACGGAAGCACGTCTTAACGTGAAATATTTGACTAGGTGCTACTACATGGTCAATTGATTGTATATCATGCCATGATACACACTCAAGTAGAAATATGGGTTCTAAGACCCGATGGATGTTTCAACTCCAAAACCTCAAAGCCAGGAATAGATAGGCTAAGCCTAGGACTCGCAATCCAAGAAATCGATTAGACAATCTACAGTCCAGGTGGGCCCTTTTCTTACCTCACTATTGTGGGCTTACTTTTCAAACAAGATGTGACTTTACTGTTATTCCAAAATGAGTTTATTTACAATGCTTATTCTACAACTGTTGACAAATGTTTCTTGCATTACACCGCCAAAATATTTTGTTTTGTTATGGATCCTATCTGTTATGCCGGGTAGAAATTTGTGGCGATAGTTGGAACTTTATTATGACAGGTTATGTCATTTGGGTCGTGCCCAACCTTTTATTAATGTCGGGTCTGTGTTGGATGATAAATGCACAGCTAGGATTGGCGTGAAGGTTGGAACTATATCTATGTTAACATATGCTTGTGAGAGTATTTGTGTCTTTCACGGGATTACGGCCGGTCACGGCGTCGTAGAAGGGAGGCCTCCCTCTCGACGTTTGATCTTTGATATTGTTATGAATTGTGACTATGGGATACGGATCATACACACAAAGAAAATGCTGGCGAGCGATGTTCTGAACCGAAAATGTTTTAGTAAGCCTGAGGCCTTTCGACTAAAACCCTTGTGTCTTACCACGATATTGGCGATGTAATTAAATTATCAAATGTTTTGGCATGAGTCCACTGAGTGCATTCTTGTACTCAGCCCTGCATGTTTGTTTTTAAATGTGCAGGTTGAGCAGATGATGGATGGAGCATTGTTGAGCTATAGGAATGTTGTCACTGAGGAGTTTATACCTTGATAGTACATCGTCATATGTACATATCACATGTTTTCATTGCAAGAACTTAAGTTATGTACTAAAGTCCAAGAACATGCTTGTCATTTGAATTACGGCTTTTGTTAAGGAGAATTCCCTGTTTAATTATACTGTTTAGAGTTACATCCTTCTAAATCCTACTTAGGATCGGGGATGTGACAGTGGTATCGAGCGGTTCGCTCTTGAACCCAAAATCTCCTTTAAGGTTAAGTCTAGATTGAGTCACTAGACAATGCTCAACACTCCATCACATCATGCTCAACGAAATGAGGTAAATGATTCTCTTTCAAAGTTTTGAAAATTACCACGGCGGATGAATGTTTATGATTTTATTGAATAAAATGAAAAGATTGAAAGTGAAAATGATGGAAATGATTTTTTTCAAAGAGATTCCCACAATATGCGGTATGGAATGCATATTTAAGAAACTCAAAGATTCCCACAATATCGGTATGGGACCCGCATATTTAAGGAAACTTAAAAGATTTGATTTATGATAGATAAATGATTTTCTCGGTTTTGAAATCGAAAAGTTTGAAGTGAAGGATGATTGAAATGATCTTTCAAAAGAAATGAAAGCTATGAGAAAGGTTGAGAATGAATGTTATGACAAATGATTTGTCGAGAAAGTTATGAAAAGAAGGAAGATATAAGGAGATGATGACAATGATGTGAGAAAGTTTCGGCATGATATGCGAAGATGAAATATTCGAAATCACGAAATTGATAAGGGTTCATTATTATGAACAAAGTTATATTATTCATGCTTTAAAGTGATTGAGATTGGACCTTTGAATTGTCAAAATGATATGTTGAATTAGTGAAATTCGACGAAGTACATCTTGTACAAATGAGCTACGTATGAATATTTGAAGTTTTACTTCAAACTTCAAAGTTGTTTATGATGATGAGCATGCTAGCTCAACGAGCGTAGACTTTTAAGAAGCATGATCCCTTTTACGAAAGAACATAGAAGTAAGAACTTCCTCCCATTACAAGAACAAAATAACGATGGATTTGAGAACTTCATTCTATTTTGAGTATCGAAGGCAAAGGATTTATCGAAATTGTGCAACCTCGACTTCGACCTCGGCATGAGCGACTGTCGACCTTGACTTTGGGAATTTATAACATCGACTTTGACATATCGACTTTGGTAGCTTATGCGACCTCGACGTCGGCATTTCTCTGTACTACCGCGGCATCGGTAACGGTATGCACGACCTTGGTGTCGGCATCGCTTATGACCTCGGCGCGCGCGCGCATAAAATTATCCTGCATTGCGTAGTTATTTTGTTTTGATTAGTTCTCGATCGTGTGAACTCTGATTTATGTACGGTTTTCGCCTACGTGCCCCTAATGTACTGTACTTCATTTCTTATGAAGGACCAAATTCCGGATTCCTACTCCAGGATTCATGAGGATCAGTTGAAGCTAGCTCTATGATTTATAGAAAGTAAGAACGTTATAGTATGATCTGAATCTTAGAATGTTACTAAGAAAGTAAGATTGCCGATGGTACAAGTAGAGCCACGGCGTACATGAGAACCTTTGTTGATGACCTATTACGAGTCTATAAATTTTCAAATTATATCCATTACCCAATTTACGTCGATGAGTTTAACTCATGACCTAGTTCGAATTGAGAATTCATTCGAGTTTCTCACTTTTACTCAAAATTTTCAACCCGAAAATTCATAAAGTGTCCTTTTGAACCCAAATCCTTGCGTGACTAGAAAATATTTGTGGCGGTGCAGCCAGCCCATATGACCAAAGAAATCTCGATGAGTCGTCATTCGGTCTTGGACCTAGATCCCCATTTATTCAATCCAAAAGCATATCGATTGATCATTGAAAAGATGTTATTTTGATTTTGTGAGACAATGCCTTTTGTAAGTATTCGTGATAATTCCTTCTCGACTCTTGAAACCTCACGTATGATGAATGTTGACTTACCTTGTCACCTAAGTACGAATTAGTGAAACGATAAACATCAGCCATGAAATAGGTTGACTTATTTCAGTCACCCAAAAGTTTCGGACCGATAAAGTGATAGACATCAAGAAATCAGGATGTAAGAAAAATCTCGATGAGACGAGATATTTTCCCTATAATACACATGGATGTGATGACCCTTGATGGGTTTTACAAAGATTGATAACGATGAAGTTATACCTTATCGGATATTACGATAATCAAGTTATGAATAAGATACTCTTTAGCATTGAATGCAAGAGTAAAAGCAAGAAAAGTATATGATATCCGTGGGATATGAACTCCCTTTTTTTTTAACAAGAGAGATTACAACTTATCTTTAAGATAGTTGGTTGTCCTTGAAACCTCATTAGTAGGTTGGACATGTTTAAAAGAATAAAGATGCCTACAAGATATTCTTTTCAAGGAATATATATATATATATATATAAGGAAATGATAGCGTCTCAAAAAAAATAGATCTCTCGCCTTATACCTCAGTCAATGAGATTATGCTTGAGCATAATCGATTCCAAGAAATTGAAACTTGGTTAAACAAATGATAATGAGACGGAGGAATCATAATCTTTGAGATTGTGTGAGCAGCGAGGATAGCCTAGTATGTAAATCAAGTGTGAAGAAAATATCTTCAAAGCCAAGACATAGAAAAAGATGCTTGGAATTTAAGTTATGGTGTGCGAATGTACTACCCTACCAAGCCATACGACAAAGAAAGCAGTTCTAGTCACGAAAGTGGGAACCAAAGTATAACGAATGTAAGATTACTTTCAAATACCATGTCGAGAGAAAGGGACAAATGTCGAAATAGCTAAAGAAACTATGAGCTATACAATTATAAGATAGTCTACGACATGATATAAGCTTTAGAGACATATGACTTGATAAATAAAATTTCCACGAAAAGAGTTAAAGTAAGGATATATGAAATATATTCCTAAGATCGATGAAGTGAAAAGGGAATGGAGTCATTCATCTTGGATTAGGAATGAATAGCGATGATAGAGACATGACGATCTCTACGATAAGATTTAATTATAAAAATATCAATATCAAAGGATGGGTAGATGTAGACATAATCACAAATGCTATTAGTAAAAGCGTAACGATACGGATGCAGAAGTATAGGTTGAATCTCGACAATGAAGGCCGTAGCAAGGGAACATAATGTCACAATGGAAAGGACAAAGATATATGAATTAGATGTTCACTTAAATAAGCGGGAACACCGTGGCCAAAGCTATACTTATGCAAAAGCAGACAAACAAAACCCAAAAGGCGGGATAGGTATGAGGAAATTTCCTCGAATACCTATAAGATTTTGTTCAATTAGGTGCTTCGCTTTTTGACAATGCGCAATCTGCAAAAGCGATGGAACCCAATTTAGGGTAAGCGCATCAAGATTTAGAACCTCCTTACCTATCTGAAAATCATGGCCATCGCAAGAGTTGCTCAAGCGTAGAATCGAGCCTAGAATCGCCTAAAGTTCTATCGAATGATTTGAATCATTATATCTATGAGGAGCGTAGATATAATTTTAGAGACAAGTTTAAGTAAATGGTCGTCATTCACGTGATCGGTGGCACAGGGCAAATCTTTTAAATAAAAGGGTTTTTAAGCGACGGGATATTAGTACCCACTATTCGCACATGCGAATAAATTTAAAGCGATCGACTAAGGGTGTAGGCGTAAAATGAGTATTAAGATGAGTGTCATGAGTTGTGTCATAAGTAGTCTACAGGTTATATACGTCTTAAAGTGTATACTTCCTTAAAAGATCATTCTTGTTTAAAAATTCCCTCCATTGCTTAAATTAAGTCGAACTTATCTAGAAATATCCGTTTACAAATGGCGAAAATGAGTTTAACGGGTGAGATTAACCACAGGGCCTACAAGCATGGAACTCACACGGCGCATCGGCTCTTTTATTATGAACTAGGCATGGATTTAGAACAGTTTGGAGAAAATTTACACCTCTAGATGGACGCTCAAAGTTATAGAGTGACAAATGAGGATGGTATCCAACGACTTACATCGTTTGCCAATGATTAAGCGAGGATTTTGCAAAGAAGTTTCAAAGAATATTTTCTCCATGATAAAAATTCAAAGGTGAAGGACTTACGAGGATTGTCAGCAGAGCTCAAGTATACCCATGTCGTATGGAGCGGCACCTATAAGTACTTGTCCTAGTCCTCGGCAAGTTACACCGCACGACATGATAGAATGTTCGTACCCTAATGTTCCAAATGCCACCCCATGTCTGTGCCTTCAATGGTACCGATGAAGAGACGAGAAGGCAAGAAGGACGAGGATCTTATCGCCTCGCGGATTAGGAGAATTACAGCTACTAACCCGACCATACTTTCGACAAAAGTAACACCAATTTACGGTATTGAAGAAGAAGCGGGGAGCGGTGGACCACAGCTCTCTAAAGAGAATGATCATAAGTATGAAACAAAAACGTACTTGGAGAAAGGCAAGTTTCAAAGGGAAGAATACGACTCCGACGAAGGTCACTCAGAGACATAGAACCCTATGATAACACGAGACTTATATATAGATGTTGGTTTATGATGAAAATGACGTGGTTATAGTATGCTAAAGGAACGTAAATGGGAAAATTTTGCAGACATGTTGAAGAGGTGTCAAAAGTTGGGTGTAAAAGAACTAGACGCCTTGTAATCAGTCGGCTCGATAGACCAACCCTAGTAGGTAATGTATGAAAAGTCCTCGCTGAGGCATTTTGATGAAATATTATATGGCCTTTATAGAATGGTATCCAAAATCACAAAGAATCGGTTCAGAATAAGATATGGCTACTATGAGATAATAGTTAAGCCATTCGGACTGACAAATGCACCAGCCTTGATCATGAACCTCAAAAGTCGAGTGTTCCACACGTACTTAGAAAATTTTATCTTAATCTTTATAGATAAAGTTCTTACCTATTCAAAGGACGAAGAAGAACATAAAGAACATTGAAGGACTGTCTTACGACTTTTAAGAGCCGGGCAGATTTTGCCAAGTATAGTATTGTGTATTTCGGCGTAAAGGAGAAATATTCCTCAGGCATATAGTATCCTTAGAAGAAATCAATGTGGACCTGACAAAGGGCAAAGCATTAAGAATGAAAGTCGTAGATGACCTAAAATGAGACCAGGAATTTCTTAGATAAACTGACTGCTATCAAAAGAGCCATTGAGAACTCTCTAAAGTAGCAAGACCAATAACATAGCTACCCCAAAAAGGAATGAAATTACGTGGAGTAATAAAAGAGAGGCTATGTATTAATATGAGAAAGATAATAGCTTATGATCACAATGACTTAGGCCACATGAATAGAATTTCCCAACTCACGACTTGCAATAGTAACAGTAGTATAAATACCAAAGTCGCGAAGACTTCATTCCTATGACAATAAGTTAAGAACCCTTCTCAATTTGCAAAGATTTGAATTTACTCTTCAAGCAAAGAAATGTGGATACAGAATGAGAAAGATGGCTCGAATTAGTAAAAGATTATAAGTGTGATAAATGATCACCTGAGGATGGTAAATGTAGAATCTAATACCTGAGTTATAAAATTCAGCCTAAATCATAGTATGTCCCAACAAAAAAAGGGAAAACTCATTGGAAAGTTTAAGAAAATGAGAACAGAAATAGTCGGGCATTTAGTGACGAACGTAAGTTGTACTCTCACACCCAAGTGACATATGACTAAAAAGAGAGAATGGAGATGGGAATAGAATGCAAATTAAGATAAGGAAGGAAAGGCTGAAGAATTTTAAGGAGCGCTGGACGATGCTAGTCTATGGAAGGATTATATATACATATATATCTCCAAGCAGTAATAAGCTTAGAGATGAAACCAATAATGAAGTTCATGACCCTTCTCATACCGCCTGACTAGGCAACTTTAAGATATGTTATGAATTACGAGAAAGGTTAGATAGTAAGGGATGAATTGAGATGTAACCATGATTGTCGAACCGTGTCTCGGTTACCAACAAGTGAAGGCATTGTATCAAAGGCCTTATAAGAGGTTATAATCTCTAGAGCTACGAATGAAAATGGAATGATGTAGCAATGAATCTTATGATGAGTTACGCGAAAGGCATAAAGAAGTCGCACTACTATATGGGTAGTAGTGGATTGACTCATCAATTATGTTTTTCTCTGCCTATTCGGATAACTCGTGACCCGAAAAGTTAGCTCGGGGCGTCAAAAAAATTGTATATTTTAGGGAGTACCAAAACCTATCGCTTGGATAGAAACTTTAAGAGTACCCCAGATTTTGAACTAACTCATAAAAGGAGTTTGACACGAGAGTGAGCCTTAACATAGATGTCCACTCACAGACAGATAGACAATTAAGAAGGACAACCCAAGCGTTTAAGCATACGATAGAACATTAATGTTAGATCAAAGTGTAAGTGGGAACGTATTGTACCACTTGGTGAGTTTATGTACGACCGTAGCTTTCAAATAACGATCAATATAGCCTTATGAGGCATATTGCGGAAAGAAGTATTGACCACCACTTTATTGTAACAAAGTAGGTGAGAAAATGTATAAAGTCCTGACGTCGTGAGCGACACGACTGAGATATCTACCCAATAAGGCAAAGAATAAGAAAAGCTAAGGACAGACAAAAGTCTTACAATCGATCGCATAAATTTGAGTGCATTTTTAAATCACGAATTTAAGTTTCTTAAGATTTCTCCATCTAGAAATTACAAAATCGATATCTGAGCGTCGAGACCACGTTTTATAGAACCTTTCAAGATCCTAATAATGATAGGCTGGTAGCACATAGCTCGGTCTTCCACCAAATTTGGGAAAGTGCGAAATGTTTTCCACGTGTCACGATTAAGAAATACGAAAATGACCCAATTCACGTAAACCAACATGGTGGCGTGACCTTTGACTCGATAAGTTATGATGAAAATCTCGACTAATTTGATCGTGCGATTCAACGATTAGAGAATCCATTTGGGTCTCTAATGAAAACCCAATGAAGGGACCATGGACAAAAAAAGCACGTGGAAAGTATGATGTTATGACGTTAAGATACCCATACTTTATGAGGTATGAAAATTTCGGGATGAAATTTCTTTTAAGGGGTAGGATGTAATATCCATGAAATTAGATGCTAATTACGGTATTTAAAACCCGTAAATTAGAAATTATTGAGATGATTCAATCGATGGGATATCGAATAATGATTTCGATTATTGAAGGAATGAATTCCTATTTTAACATTCACTGAGAATTGTGAATTTAGAAATAGAAGTTATAAAGCGTATCAACAGTATTATTTTAACGTCGACTGCGTATCGATAGTTAAAATTTCATGAAATTTTCTAAGCAATTAAGCTTAGAATTAAATTCCATTATTAATGGAATAATTTAATAAAGTGATTGCAACTTTATTACGACCATTTCGAGATGAGTCGATAGTTAACGTTTAAAGACGAAATGGAAAGTGAGTTTAATGATCAAGGAATTATAGTAATTAATTTTCTATGATTATTATATGTAATTACAATATTATTTAACATTAAATCAATACTAGATCATTAAGGAATTATTTGATCAAATTCCTCAATTTCGAAAACCCTAGTTTCGAATTTTAGGGTTTTATCGCATAAAATGATGCCACTAATTTATCCTATGATATTAATTATCACCTAAACTATATGTTATAACATATATCAATGTTTGGCATTGAAAATAAAAATTGGACCTATGGTTTATGTGTAATAGCGAATCCCACTATTACATGTATCTATTAAGTAACAATTTAATTAATTAAATAGCTAACTAAATAATTAAACACATATACATATATATATATATATGTATAACCGTGTGTGTGTGTGTGTGTGTGTAGGGAGAGAGAGTGTGTGACAAGTGTAGAGGTGCATGGGAGGTAGTGACAAGTGTTGATATGCATGTGAGTGTAGTGATGTTGTTGATATGCATGTGAGTATAGTGAAAAGTGTTGATATGCATGTGAGTATAGTGACAAGTGTCACACATGCATATCAAAGCAAACTTTTAGTATACAATGTGTCTTTCTACTAGCTATTACAAACAACCATCACTTTGCTTCTCCCACTTATACAAAATTTCCTTTCTAAGTGGGTGCCATCAAGCGCAATCAAGTCCTCTAACGTGTCCATCGTAGACTTTTTGCGGCGAGCTCTTCGTGAATGGATCCGCTAGATTTTCCGTCGTATCAATCTTTTCAATCGACCGCGTCCGTATCTCTACGATTTCTCGTATGACATGGTACTTTCTCTCTATGTGTTTGGTGCGCCTTGTGGGTCCGTGGTTCCTTCGAGTTTGCCCGCTTTTGAGAGTTATCACGATGGCTTATGATACTCTTGGGCAAACCGGGTACCACACCTAGATCCATGAGTAGTTCTTGAACCATCTGACCTCATAGAAGCCTCCGGGCGGCTATATATTACGCTTCCATGGTAGAGTCCGCAATGCATCGCTGCTTTGCACTCCACGGGATCTGCTCCACCTCCCAAGGTAAACACATAGCGAGGTTGACTTTTTCTCATCACGTCGACTTGGAAATCCAGTGCAGCATAACGAAAGGCATTAGACTATCACGCATGGTAAACTAGCCTATAATCTCGAGTCCTTTTCGGTGCTTGGTATATGCTTCTTTGATCAATGAGCTTGTCCGAGTTAGGCGATATCTAGCTACTATGCCTACCGCATAGCGAATATCGGGCCTCGTGCATAGCATTGCGCATGAGACTTCTGGTGAGCGTAAGGAACTTATCTCATTTCCTCTATCTCCTTTGCGGTCATGGGTGGCTGCGTCTTAGATAAAGTAACGTTATATGCGAAAGGTAGCAATCCTTTCTTGGCGGTGCTGCATACTAAAGCAGTAATCACGAGTATCAATGTAAGGCGCTGAGATAAGCTCAACATTTTCTTCTTGCGATCTCGGTAAACGCTTGATCCCGAGAATGTACGCTGCATCTCTAGGTCTTTCATTTGAAGCTGATCGGATAACCAACTCTTTCGTCGATAATGACTTCACGTTGTTGCCAACTAGAAGGATGTCATCTACATAAAGTGCAAGAAATACCACATCACGTTGACGTCTAACCGATACACAAAACTCTCGCTAGGCAGTGGGTAAATCCATAGGACTTTACTACCTCGTCAAAGCGTAAGTTCCATGATCGGGAGGCTGCTTAAGTCCATAAATGGACTTCTTAAGCTTCCATACTAGATGCTCTTCACCCTTTACCACATAACCTTCTTTGCTGCATATAGATGTCTCTACCTTCCTCAAGGTAACCGTTTAGAAAAGCGGTTTTAACATCCATTGCCAACCTCTAGGTTCAAGTGGGCTGCTATGGCTAGAAGAATTACGATGGACTTGAGCATTGCTACGGTGAAAGGTCTCGTCGAAATCGATGCCCTCAATCAGTGTACCCTTTCGCCACAAGCACGGCTTTAAAAGTCGAAACCTCTCCATGAATCTCTCTTCTCTTGTATATCCACTTACTACCTATGGCTTCCTTGCCATACGGTGGAGGTGTCTTTCATATACATCCATAGCCGTTATGGACTCCATTTCTAAGTCCATAGCGGTGTGCCATGATCTTGCATCAATATCTTGTATCGCCTCCTTGTATGTCCATGGGTCGATTATTGCATGTTAAATCTGCTGGGACCAAATCCGAAGATTCACCCACGAACATAAATCGCTCGGGTTGACGACAACCTCCCACTCTGACGAGGTTCTCTGAGCGCACAATGGCAGCGGTGAGTCTGAATACTTGTGGTTCTCTAACTTGCACAACTTGCGTGTAGGTACCACTTATGCGGTCGGTATCTCTAGTGGAACTCGACCCACTTCAATTTCTTGAAGTATCGGGTGTCGATCCCTCCCACTAGACTCGACATCTCGTTACCTTTGCCTGTCGGTGGTGGAATCACGATCATCTTCTAATTCTTGAAGAATGATTTCAACTTTGGACTTATGATTTTCATATAATCCTCTTCTAAGAATCGGGCATTAGTGCTAATAATGACCTTGATCCTTAGGACTATAGAATAAACCACCTTCGTTCCTCTAGGATAGCGATAAGCGACCTTGCGTCGGATCTAGCCTCCAACTTGCCTTCTTGTTCGACGCGTGTCTTTGGGATGCCCTATATCCTTATGTGGCTTAAAGCGGGCTTCGTCAAACCACCTTCGAAAGGGTCTTTTGGTGACTTGGATGGTACTAGATTTAGCAAGTATGCATTGTTTCTAAGGCATACCCCGAACGAAATAGGCGATGTTGCATAACTCATCATTGATATAACCATTTCCAAAGTCCTATTTCTTCGCTCGACACACCATTTCTTTGTGGTGTGCCGGTGAAATCTTGTTGGGATGTAATCCCACACTTCACTAGATAGTCCATAAACTTCGTTCTTGAGGTATTATACAGCGATCGAGCAGCGATGACTTGATACTTTACCTAACCGTCTCCACTTCCGCCTTAAACTCTTTGAATTTCTCAAGCACCACACCCCATACCCTCTCTTCCCCTTTTGGATCAGCATTCTTCTCACTCTCTCCCCAAAATCAGACTCTTCTCCTCTCCTCTCTCTCTCTTCTTCTCTCCTACACTATTTCCACCATGGAAGAAAGCTCAAGCTCCATCTTTCTCATTCATCTTCAAATTCGTGGCTGAGGTATAACTACCTCCTATGACTCTTAGACATGACTAAATCATACTTGCATGCTTAGATTGATGATCTTGGTGGTGATTTGGGGTGATAGATTCACCATTTTCGTGATTATATGAAATGCATACAAGAAGAGTAAGCTTAAAATTGAAAACTGGAAGTATGTTAAGAAAACAGTAAATTAATAAACTTATTATACTAAGTTACAGTGGTCAGATGAATGTGAAATTTTACTATGTTGAAAATAGACATGTCTATTACGTCTCTGTAAAATTTCAAGTCAATCCAACTTGATTTGTTATTTTATTTTTATTTTTCAAAAACACTGCAAAAATCTGTAAAGTTTCGGTGTTCATCACCCACGGTCCGTGGCTTTAGTTTCGTGTTTGGATAATGGTAAAACTCTACAAATTTGCATAAACATAACTTAGCATGTCTAGAAGATTTATGTCAATTTTCAGAATTTTCTAAAAATATTTACTATTTATTCCAGATTTTACAAGCTAACTGCACAAAACTGTCACGGGAGTGATAGCTTGTGGTAAAATATTTTTATCTCCCAATCTATTTTGAATCATTGAGTTATGCTTTTTTTGGATTAAACTAGACTTAAGTAGATTTTCAATATGATTGGTTGCATTCCCAGATTCCTTATAATGAACTCACGGTGAATTTTTAAAGTTGACGCATTACAGTAAGCTTTTATGGACAATCTGCCTTAGTAAATTTCTATGTTAATCAACTGTTCGTGTATGACTTTTACGTGAGATGTTCAAGCCGTTTGTAGCCCGACTCTGACTTTTGTTTCTTCATAAGAAATGTTCCTTACCATGTCTAGTTGTGATCTGGAAAGTTTGATCTCAAACCAAGTTGTATAGGTATACCTTTCACTGACCCTAAGTCACCTACTTGAATGTTGTCCTTTCCAACTAGTCAACTTTGAACTTACGTATTTCTCGATGCATCAAGTATCTTCCAGTATGGTCTTCATGAAACATGTAGTTCTTATTACAAGGTTTCTAAAATGGTATCTTTCAGTCATTGTGGTGTTGTGAGTCAAAAGTTACGAGCCTCGCAAAATCCCTCGTCGTTAAGCTAAAATCTTGAAATCCTGGAAATTTTTCTAAGTATAGAAGAAGTCAGTTCGAGTTGCCCACTTTGAGACCCTATATCTCCAGAACCACGACTCGTTTGGGTCGACTTCCTTCTTAGAACTTATAGTACATGTTTAGAGGTTTCCAGAATGTATCTTTGTGCGGCCATACGTATTTTGAATCAAGAGTTATGAATTGTCAAAGTATGACACTTGGGCTGTTTTAAGTCGCTTCTTCGAAAATTAAAACTTGAAATTTAACTAAGTGTTGAAACTCCCCTATGTGAAATATACCTTATGTGAATAACATGCTATTAATTGATGCATTCATTATGATATGTCGCAAGGTACATTAAAGCATTAATAAGATACACGAATTTAGGATAAAACAACACAATATGATATTTTTACGGGCAGACGTCTTAACGTGAAATATTTGACTAGGTGCTACTACATGGTCAATTGATTGTATATCATGCCATGATACACACTCAAGTAGAAATATGGGTTCTAAAACCCGATGGATGTTTCAACTCCAAAACCTCAAAGCCGAGAATAGATAAGCTAAGACTCGGACTCCAAGAAATCGGTTAGACAATCTACGGTCCGGTGGGCCCTTTTCTTACCTCACTATTGTGGGCTTACTTTTCAAACAAGATGTGACTTTCTTGTTATTCCAAAATGAGTTTATTTACAATGCTTATTCTACAACCGTTGACAAATGTTTCTTGCATTACACCGCCAAAATATTACATTTTGTGTATGGATCCTATCTGTTATGCCGGGTAGGCTGTGGCGATAGTTGGAACTTTATTATGACAAAGTTATGTCATTTGGGTCGTGCCAACCTTTTATTAATGTCGGGTCTGTGTCGGATGATAAATGCACAGCTAGGATTGGCGTGAAGGTTGGAACTATATGCTATGTTAACATATGCTTGTGAGTAGCGTGTGTTCAGACGGATTACGGCGGTCACGGCGTCGTAGAAGGAGGCCTCCTCTCGACGTTTGATCTTTGATATTGTTATGAATTGTGACTATGGGATACGGATCATACACACAAAGAAAATGCTGCCAAAGCGATGTTCTGAACGAAAATGTTTTAGTAAGCCTGAGCCTTTCGACTAAAACTCTTGTGTCTTACCACGATATTGGCGGTGTAATTAAATTATCAAATGTTTTGGCATGAGTCCACCGAGTGCATTCTTGTACTCACCGCATGTTTGTTTTAAATGTGCGGGTTGAGCGAGATGATGGATGGGCGGTGTTGAGCAATAGGAATGTTGTCACTGAGGAGTTTATACCTTGATAGTACATCGTCATATGTACATATCACTTTTTTTCCGCTGCAAGAACTTAAGTTATGTACTAAAGTCCAAGAACATGCTTGTCATATGAATTACGGCTTTTGTTAAGGAGAATTCCCCTGTTTAATTATACCTGTTTAGAGTTACAATCCCTTCTAAATCCTACTTAGGATCGAGGGGATGTGACAGAAAAAGTCATAGTCGATTTGGAGTTCCGTCGTGCGTGAACATCCAAATAAATAGACTATACTCATGTCACTTATCGCATAGTGACATTCATCATCTTGACATCTTTTCCATTTCTGCTCGTAAATTTTCTTCTCGTCTTTCAATTCGAGATTCTCATTTCGATCTCGCTTTTGTTCTTAGGATGGAATAAAATTCTCATAATTCATCTTTCTATGTTCTTTCGCAAATGGGATCATGCGTCTTAAACAGTCTACGTTTTTTTGGGATAACATACCCATCATCATAAACAACTTTGGGATTTGAAATACAATTTCAAATATTCACAACATAGCTCATTTGTACTCATGTACTTCTTTGAATTTCAATAATTCAACATATCATATTTGACATATAATGTCCATTTTTGAGCATTTTCATACATTAATAACATAACTCATTTGTAATAATAATTCTTCATTGAATTCCATGAATTCAATCCATTCACTTATTGACCCATCTTTGTCAATTCTTTCTCATATCTCATTTCTTTTCATAACTTGAAACATCATATCATCATCTTTCATAACTTTCATCTCTTTGGAAACATCATTTTCCATTTTCAAATTTTTCATTTCAACACTTTGAGAAAGAATCATTTACTTTCAAACTTTTCATTTTCAAAACTGAGAAAATCATTTACCTAGTGCATATCAAATCTTTTAAGTTTTCCTTGAATATGCAGTCCCATACCTGCATATTCTTGGAATCATTTAAGCTTTCCTTGAATATGCAGTCTCATACCTGCATATTCTTGGAATCTTTCTTATTTCAAAACTTTTGCGAAGAAAATCATTTACCTCATTCCAGTTGAGCTTGATGTGATTGAGTGTTGAGCATTGTCGGTTGATCTCTAGAAGTCTAGTAACTCAATCTAGACTTAACTTTGAAAGGAGGTTTTGGATTCTAAGAGCGAACCGCTCTGATACCACTTTGTAACAGCCCCTTAAATCCTAAGTACGGATTAACAGGGACTATTACTTAAACATGAATTTATAAATGGAAAAGACCATTAAACATTTAACTGTAATACATATATCAATAATATTTTTGGACTTTAATACATAACTGATAAACGCACATTTTACATGTTTATTGTTGATATTTAAAGATGAATTTAGATCTATAAAGTGATTTTATCTATTAGATCTCAATGCTTTTAGCTATTTTTGGAAGATACTGCTCTTGGGGTTTCTCTTTGGTGTTTTGTAGGCTTTTCAGGTGATAATCGATGCACAAGGTATAAAAGTAACAAAAGATGATGAAATGGATATGACAAGTATGGATTTGAAAATTTTATAATGTTAAAGATTATCTCGATAGGAGTCCATAGGTGTAAACGGATCGCAAACAATTAAGGAGTTGACCACCCCGGATGCGAGAGAATGGATCGCGAAACAATTAAGTTCTTTCCTAGGGCTAGCGACCACCGCTACCCACATAATTTAGACGTTTTTCCTCAGTTTTTCATTATTTTCCATTTATTTTCATTCTAGCTTTGATTTAGACTGATTCTAGCTTTAGTTTTCCATCATTCTAGATTAGTTCTACGGTTTGTTATCGATTTGGAACGTTGTCGTCCGAACGAATTGCATCCTTTTCCCGTTTTCCGCTGAGGTTGGGATTTGAACCCAACGATTGTTCTTCAGACGCTACATCACGGGTTTTATCAATTTAATTTCTGTTTTTATGATTATTTCGTATTTTATTCCGCTAATTATGTCTAGCTAATTTCCGTTCTAATCCTATGGTTTGCATGATTCTATCCTAAATGTTGTGATACTTGTTATTGTTATTTACCTTCCAGGCATTGATTCATGATTCTTGGTGCTTAATGATATGTGTTGATTTCTGATCAATCTTGATGCATATCATAGTTACCAGTTAATTACTTAACCGTTTTAATTATAAATCGATCTTGAATGCATGATACGGATAAGCTTTGAGTCGTAACTGAGATAGGAACATTCGTAGGAAGCAAATTCTTTGTGATCCTTTTGAGTTGCTTATTTTCCTCTGCAGACGTATGATAATAGGAAAATTAGTAATCAATCGCCACAATTGTCGTGAATCGAAATTGTTGGTTACATATGTGATCTTCCATCTTATGCGGATTAAATTGGTTAATAGGAAGCAGGATAAACATACGTTGTGGGTAGGATTAATGCATCCCTAGGGTTAGTCTTTATCTCTTATTATCTCTTTGAGTTTTTATTGCTTTAGTTTATTTTCAAGTTGTTACCTTTGCTTTGGATTTAATATCTGAAGCCCTAAAACTTTTCAAACCAAATTCTGTTGCTTGGATAATGATGAATTATTGTTGAGTTAGCTTCTGTGTTTTCGTGTTACAATCACTGTGGATACGATACTCGTCTTACCTATATACTTGCACGTTTTCGTGTTAGAAAAGTAAGCGATCAAATTTTGGCGCCGTTGCCAGGGATTGTTAAGATCACATAGGAATAATTATACGATTTGGAGTTATTAATTCAAGTTATATATGATTATATTTATTTATTTTTGCCAGAGTTAAGCTCTCTCTTTTTCTCCAGGTAGTTTATGATCACAAGGTCCTAGGGACCTCCTGAGCAAACTCTTGACCCAGAAATCGAAAATTCCCAAAGAAGAAGGAGACAAGAAAGAAGAAGGCAAGCCTTGGTTGTGAATCTGCATAACGGGGGCATTCCTCCCGAGCAAGCTGCACGTCTGCTAGCTGATTTCACAGAGATGCAGCGCCAGATGGCGAATATGGGACTCTTTGTCCCTGTTCCAGAGACGAGACCTCTGAATTACATGTACCGACCACCAACGGAACAATTCCAAGGAGGCGGATGGGGCCCGAAAGTCAATGCAAACAATTTTGAGCTGAAGTCGGCCCTAATCAGCATGGTTCAAGGAGAATAGTTCGGAGGAGGAGTCACAGAGGACCCGAATACGCATCTTGAGACATACATCAACATATGTGACACCATCAAACAGAATGGGGTGCCACAAGACACAATCCGGATGCGCATGTTCGGATTCTCTCTGTGCCAGAGCGAAAGATTGGTTCAAAAGCTGAGACCGAACCGGATAGAGCAGGTTGGAAACTTTGCGAAGTTTCTTTCGAAATATTTTCCACCGGCGAAAGCACAGAAGATAATAGCCGAGATCTCTCATTTCTGCCAACAAGGAGACGGGTCATTATTCGAGGCATGGGAGAGATTCAGGGGCCTATTGAGAAAGTGCCCTCAACATGGATTCTCCAGAGAACAGCAGATCACGCAATGTAGATGCGTCGGCAGGGGGATGCCTGTTGAATCGCCGAGTAGAGGAGGCCAGCCGCATCATAGAAGAGATGTCGGCGATAGTTATCAATGGCCGATGGAGAGGGCGCCGATGGTCAAAGCGATTCTTTGTGAGATTGACTCAAATCGATGATCTCATGGAGAAGTTTACTCTTTTGAAGAGTCGGATCGAGACGGAGGACGTGAATTTCATAAATCAGAGGAACCGTCACGGGGAAATCTGGCATACCATCTGAACAACAGGAATCATCCTAATTTATCGTATGCCAACCCCAATAATTTCCAACAACATCCTGCGAGGCTTCACGTGCGAAATGGTATGATTCGAGAACCGAAAGCGAGCTAGAGGATATGATGCGGCGGTTGGTTGTGAGCAACCAACAGCCGGTGACTCAATGTAATCGTTCATCGATACTCACCGCGAGAGGATAACACGGTTGAAATCCATTGTAGCAGCCATGGGCAAACACATGAAGATGATGGAGAATCAAATCGGGCAGATAGTTGCACAACAAAATGCATAGCCAAAGACGGGCCAATTCCCGAGTAATACGGAAGTGAACCCAAAGGATCAGTGCTTTGCTATCCAATTGAGGAGTGGACGAGCTTATCAGAACCACACGGAGGAGAATGGTGAAAACAGGGTAACAAAGGAGCACCTCACGACCAAGATCGCGACCGCGAGCCCGATCGCGAGGAATCAGCCAGCAAGTGTTCCAGAGGAACTTGCGAGAGACCCAACGATCGTGATGAAGAAGGACGCGCTCACGAGAAATCGGGCAGAGAGTTTGGGCGAAGAAACAGCGACCAGGCTCGCGACCGCGAGCACGACCGTGAAGAAGAATGGCGACGCTTCCCAGCTTCCTAGCGACCTCCCTCGTGGCCATGAGGATGGTCGCGAGGGACGCCCGGTGGAAAAATATCCGACGTATACCCTCCGATCCCATTCCCAACTCGGCTAGCTAAGTCGAAATATGACGAGGAGTTCGCCCGATTCAAAGAGATATTCCAGAAAGTTGAAATCAATTTACCTCTCTTTGAGGCACTCAGAAAAATGCCCGGATATGTTAAATTCCTCAAAGATGCATTAGCGAGCAAGAAAAAGTTGGGTAAATTTGATAAAATTAACCTCTCAGAAGAATGCAGTGCGATCTTACAAAGGAAGTTACCACTGAAGCAGAAGGATCCGGGGTGCTTCACATTGGAGTGCGAGATTACTGAGCATACATTCCCCAATGTGTTATGTGATTTGGGAGCGAGCATCAATCTGATGCCCTTATCTGTATACAATCGCCTGGGGCTTGGGAAGTTGAAGTCAACTAAAATTTCATTGATGATGGCTGATAGGTCAGTCACATATCCTAAAGGAATAGTTGAAGATGTGTTGGTAAGAATTCGGGACTTTATCTTTCCTGCTGATTTTGTTATCTTAGACATACCCGAATTCAAGAATCAACCACTAATCTTTGGTAGGCCTTTTCTAGCAACTGGTCGTGCTTTAATTGATGTGCAGGAAGGTGATCTCACATTTCGTGTCAATGATAAGGAGCTCAAAATTTCAATATATGATGCCATCAAGCAACACGATAGTTCAGAGCATGAGAAGTGCTATTCAATCACCACTGCCATAGCTAGACAAGTCTCGCACTTGAATGTCCATCGACCATCGGACGAGCATGCTACAAAGAAGAGGTGGACTCAGCATAAAAATTCGAGTGATTCGTTCAAGTTTGGGGGGAGAAAATTCGACACACATTGGTGGTCTGTTCTCAATGATAAGTATAAGGGAAAGCAAAAGTTTGGAAAGGCCACAGTTATCAAATCGCCCGATTGATGAAAGGTAACTTCGTGCTAGCGACGATAAATCTAGCACTGGTTGGGAGGTAACCCAACATTTTACATGCTTTATGTTTTTTGTTTTGTTTTTCTTGTTTTTCTTTGTTTTGTTGTGTCTTGTTTGTTCGTTTTTAAGTCCCAAGGTATATCATCTATGGCGAGGATTCTATCCACCGCCGGAGTAGCACGACATTTGAGGTAAGATCTCTCCCAATCACTCTCTTCTGCAAACCTTATTGCCTCCATTGCACACTGTTGACAATAAGTTTGGGGGGGAGTGGTCGAGTTTGATTTGGTTGAGAGTCCTTTTTATGTTTTGCTTTGTTTTGTTAAGTTGTTATATTTTGGGGCTTTTGTCGTGTCTTTTGTTTTCGTTGTTGTGTCGGTCGATCAACGAGTTGAAGTGAAATGTGTTAATCCATGTGGCCAATGATGATAGAAATTTTATGAAAAATATGTTGATAGTGCACATGATATGTTAGAAAATGACGCATGGATAGCTTGAGATTGCTTAGCTTGTTGTTTTTCACCATTTGCTTTAAACCGTGAGACTTGAGCTTCACTGTATAAACATCTTATTACAGTTTCTTTTAATTGTGTGATATCATGCATGTTATTATCTTCTAGAACTTGCCATTTTTCTGTGTCGAGGCTGCAATATGTGTTTTGAATATGGAAAGGATAAAAGCCATATTTGCTAACCACATATTTACCCAAACACTAGCCCAATGATATATACCGTTTGTCGCCTTCTTTGAGCCTTTATTAGACTTTATTCTTTCGATTAACCGGATGATAGGAGGTGAGGATGGATATGGGAATCAAATGGGAGATTTTTTTTGATATTCTAAGTTGGGGTAAAAGGAAAAGAATGGTACCCGTGTGAAAAAAAATTGACCCTATAAGCTCTATTACAAAGCCAAGAAAAGAAATTTTTTGAAAAATGTGAGCATAAAGGAAGTCAATTATCATAGTATATGGTACCTTGAGTGCATAAATGTTAAATTATCATGTTGGAAAGAAAAGGAAAATGGACAAAGTCCATATGATATGAATGTATAAATGGAGGTGCTTGGAGTATATTTGAGTTACTAAGCCATATATCATCCTACCTTAACCAATGTGCCTACAATACAACCTATGAAAAGACCTTTTTGATCCTAATTTGAACGCATTTGATGTGGTGGAGATATTAGAGAAATGGCAAGCCTAGGGTGAGATTTTGCATTGCATTGATTATTGAGTACATACACGTCCTTCAATTTCTTTATGAGTTTGAGTGTACTCTATATTTTACGCACATGCCGTTGTGAGGGTTGAATTGAATGAGATTTTTGCTTTCAATGGTTGTACATTGTCGAGTTGATTAATGTTGTCGTGTGCACTAATGATTTTGAGCTTTGAGATATTTCTGAAGCTTGATTGTGTTAATCACCTTTGCTGACGCTCGTTGATCTTTTGTTGTGTCTCGCTTTCCTTTTTGTTTTGTTTTTGTTTGAGGACAAACAATACTTTAAGTTTGGGGGGTTGATAAACGCGCATTTTACACGTTTATTGTTGATATTTAAAGATGAATTTAGATCTATAAAGTGCGTTTATGCATTGGATCTCAATGCTTTTAGCTATTTTTTGAAGATACTGCTCTTGGGGTTTCTCTTTGGTGTTTTGTAGGCTTTTAGGTGATAATCGATGCACAAGGCATAAAAGTAACCAAAGATGATGAAATGGATATGAAAAGTATGGATGTGAAAAGTTTATAATGTTAAAAGAGTATCTCGATAGGAATCCATAAGTGCAAACGGATCACAATTCGGAGTTCGGACGCGAGAGAACGGAGCGAAACATCGAAGTCGCGCAGAAGCTAGCGACCACCCCCGCGGCCGTGGGGATGGCCGCGAGAAATTGCCCAGATCGTTTCAGAGCTCGTGGCCGCGAGCCCGGCTGCGAGGCGTGACTGCTGGACCTAAAAATTACGGTTTTCACCCTTTCCTATAAATAGGGCTTCGCCCCCTCGCGCCCCAAACGTTACCCACACTACTACAAAACCACTTTCTCTACACCTTATAGACTACGCCGTGAAAAGCGTGAGTCTATAGTATAGACTACGCTTTTATCAGCGTGGTCTATGTCTTGAATTTTGAGCATGAACTACGCCAACAAAAGCGTGGTCTGGCGTGGTCTATGGTGGGTATAGACTACGCCAACAAAGGCGTGGTGTAAATGCGTGAGTCATGGTGGGTATAGACTACGGCTAAAAAGCGAGTGCATGTGCGTTTTTATAAAAAGCGTGGTCTATAGTGGTATAGACTACGCAACAAAGCGTGGTGTAAATCGTGATGCATGGTGGGTATATGACTACGCTTAAAAAGCGTGGTGTATGTGCGTTTTTATAAAAGCGTGGTCTATAGTGGGTATAGACTACGGCAACAAAGCGTGGTGTAAATGCGTGGTCTATAGTGGGTATAGACTACGCTTAAAAGCGTAGTGTATGTGCGTTTTTATAAAAAGTGTAGTCTATGCCCCAAATTTAAAAAAAAAAAAAAATTCACAAACGTGAGATTCGAACTCACGATGTGTGGGTTATTAACATGACATTAACCATTCCACCAACAATTGACATCTCTCATATGTGGGCTTTATTTATATTTATATTATAACTAAAACACAATTTACAATTAATTCACTTGTTTGGACAATTGATACTCCCGCCTTCACTCCCCGCCCGCGACGATCTCAGATTCTTCACTCGCTGCCACCGTCCTGTGGCGGCGATTCGAGCTCCCACCAGGTCCCAACCACCGTCTCGCTTAATCGAGACTCGGCGGGACTCTGTCCTCCAACCTCGGCGACTCTCGACCGCGGTGACTCTTGGGCTTCCAGGGCACTCAAGACGGCGGCTCTGGGGTTCCGATCTGCGAGGCGCTAGGCTCTAGATCTGCTGAAGCGGCGCTAGGGTCCGATTTGTGGAACCGTCGGCTGCCGGAAATAAGGTTCATCGTGGAAGCGATTGAGGATTTCCGTCTCTGGCTCTCACTTTTCGTAGGCTGGGCGCGCACTTGGGCTTCCAAACGGCGGCGGCGGTGAGCTCAGCTGTGAGGCGAATCTTTCACTCCTCCGGTGGGGCCGACTGCTTTGGATTCGCGACTCGTGACTCGAGACTCGAGCGAGAACCTCGTTTCACGGCGGTGCGGATCGATTCAGCCGGGCGTCCCCACCGACGAGAACCGGTTTATTCGTTCATAACAGATAACTATTGTTCGATTCGTCCATACACCACACGCTCATCATTTGTATACACGTGATCTGCGTGCGTGGATGTTAATCTGCTCTTCTCTCAATTTGCTTAAGTCTTTGATTTTGCTTAGTACCTTTGTTCTCGACTTTTGCTTAAGTGTTGATTTTGCTTAAGTGCTAATTTTGCCTAAGTGCTATCAAGCTCGGTGTTATTAGAGTCGCTGTCTTAAATCAGTTTTCTACAGTATTTAAAATAATTTCCATTCGGTAGTTTAAGTCTTTGAGGTTGAATTGACTTTTCGGCTCAATATGGTGATTTTAACACCCACTTGTCACACCCTAGCAGCCCACTTTGATTTTCAATTACTACGCCATTCATAATTGTGGGTTTTTAATACAAGATAAATTAGGAGGAAAAAGATGTCGATAGATTTGATATTGAAGCCGTCGTGCGGTGCTTGTGGATCGACGATGGAGCTCTACGGCAAGACCGCAAGCACCGACGCTTTGCGTGAGTTGCGGCAAATCTATGGCGAGAAACGCGTTCAAGTGCTACGGTGTGGCACCACATCACTCGCTGATTAGGGTTCGTCATGATTGGAGAAAATTTATGAAAATTTTCATCAATAATTTGATGTGAATATGCACCCATCCACATGTATGTTTATCCTACGTTAAGTTCGGTTGATTTGCGTATTCTTCGAGACAAAGAACTAAAAATCTGGTAGGATGTCGATTTGAACGCACTCTTCAAAGTCGTATCTATAATACATCAGAGACAATTATGAGTCCGAATATTAATTTAGTGACTTGTGATTTCTCCGACTCAAAATGCTTCTTGAACTTGAGTCTTCAAAGGTTTTAAGCGCCTTACTCATTGGTAAACTTTAATCTATGTAAGTGTACGAGAATTCTCGAACTAAAATGTCGGTTAGTCGGTGTGCTTTAGCATTTGGAAGCAAAAGGTTTTGTTAGCGTCATAGGCTGCCGGTCCTAGTTATTTCATGGCATGTTGTTTAACCAAACCGGAAGTACTTTCTTGAGTTTCAGTTGGAGATAGTTTAGAGACTAAAACTTTCATTTTTTTTAAGATTTGCCTAGAGAAGGTGAATATCGTGATACGATTCGCATTCAATATTTTGTTCTTATAATTAGCTCACATACGCTTTGTAATATGTTTAAAAGTGGTTGTTATCATTGAATGTAGGAATATAATGTATGCGTGCGGTGCAGTTCGAAAGAACGATGTAAATTACTTCATTCAAGATTTGCATCGGGATTACCAAATTTTAAGAAGAAGAATGAGAATAAATGGTCGTTGCAGAAAGAAGGTTTGCAGGGCGCCATGGTAGAAACCTTGAGGGTACTTCTTGTATTGAATCACTTTCTAGTTCTCATTTGTTAAAACTTGCTTCACACATTATGTTTTTCTTGTGAAAGAGTTATGTCATGCATGTGTACCTTCTAACTGTCCAGTCTCCCTACATGTCCTTCTTAGCGATGATTAAGATTTAAGATAGAACAATTTTGATGTGTTCTCCGGATGCCTTGTTGTTAGGCGATAATCCATTATTTTCAAATTTTCTCAACTTTGCTATGTTGTACTTAATGAAGTTGTTGCTAGTAATGTCGATAGGCGAAGTCCTTTTCTCTTGAATAAGGTTTATTTAGAAAAGGATTATTGCTAATTTAATTTTCGTTAGCGGAGTTCAAGTTTTCTCGAAGAACACTATAGATCTTGTTTTCTTTATTCTATAACCGATTTGATCATCATTTAATTTACGCTCTGAGGAGAAGTTCAAGAATAAACCATAGCTCTTGGAAGGCAAACTGTGGGTTTCGGTTCCATGGTCACCTTGAGGGCACACGACACCACATATTATCTTCGATGCTTCAAGGAAAGGAATTCGTTATTATTCGGCTGGTTCTGGTAATCGGCCGCCACCCATATTGTTGCTCTTTTGAATATCCATTTCATACTTGTTGATTATAGGTACAATTTTAACAAAGTGGCACAATATAAGCAACTCACTTTGGAGGCAAGAAAAGATGAATAATGTATGAAAACAAATGATGGCTACGGTGGATGATGAAAGCGACACACAATGGAGCTGCACTTTTGGTGAAGTTGAGAAGTTTGACGATCGAGAAGGTGCATTTTGGCGGTGGGAGGCGCAAAAAACTACGGGGATGATGATGAAGCCAATGTTTGAGATAGAGAGATGAAGATGAAGATGAAGATGAAGAGTCGAAGAAAAAAATAGGTCGGGCTCAACAAGAAAAGTGGGGATGATAATGAAGGTCCAGGTGGTGACCTTGACTTTGATGATGACGATATTGAGAAGGGTGAGTGTTGATCTTTTTCTCTTCACATTCACACATGACTATGATTGGATTCTTCATATGCATTTGGTGGTTTGACTCGATTGGAAACCTAGACATAGTTTATCATGTTGTCGCTTAGAAATGACATGTGATGTCGTCCCACGACATTTCTCACCTCACGGATTTTATCTTATCTATGCCGGTCTTACGCTATCGACCTTGCAAGTTCATGCATCATATACATGCTCAGATCCATCTTCCTTACCATTAGAACACATTTTGAACAAGACTTACAAGATGGCGAAAGTTGTTGCTAGAATATATTTTGGATACGTTTATGCCTTCTAATTCTTATCTTACTTCTTTTCGAGGAATATTGATAGATATCTAAAAAGTACCTTTAACTCAAGAAACCTCTATTTGGTATAAACATAATTCATAATAGGGAGACACAAATGGAGTGGCTATGACCTAGAGAAGGTCTTCCTCCTCGACCTTTTGATTGTCTTTAGGTGATGATTGGGAGCATGAAGAAATCTTCACCGACGACGATGAAGCGCTTGGAATTGATCCTCGATGAGCGGGAGATTTGGCCCCGAGGTCCCCGCACCCCGAAATTAAACAGTCATTATTTATACTTTTACTACCTTTAGGACATAGCCGAGTTTAACATATCTGCTTCCATCGGCATGAAGGAACCTCTTAAGACAAATGCTCAATAGAATCTTCCATTTGCCTAAAGGACATGCATAAAGGTTTTGTAAAGTAGATGATGCCTTACACCTCATCCTCTTTGGGTAAAATTACCAACTCAGCGATTATAATAGTCATATTCTTTCTCGATGACGGCATTTGCATCGAAGGAAGCGATGAGGAAGGAAAGGGAATTATTAAAGCCTAAATTTGATTGATCCTATTCCCCGTGGCGATGTTGCATCAATCGCAGACAATTAATTTCTTGAGTACCTTCCGCTTATTGTTGATAATATACTTTGTAGATTCCACAAATTATACACGATAGCAACATCGTTCGGCAAACAAATATACTTTGTAGATTAATTGTAAGCTCGGTATTGTGCGCTCATATGGATAGTAAATTGGGTGTGCCTATAAAGACTACAATTTACGCCAATGTTCTTGAAGAGGCTTTGAGTGGAGCGATTCTGCTTAGACCTCACCTATTGGAACTTCGTGATGGAAGGTGCGTAACCCTTAACCGAGAATAGAAAGTTTAGTCATTATATTGATCTCTTCTTTCTTTGTCTTTATGTTTGATCTAACCGTAACTCCATTATTGAATAATTTATTAACAAAGTTGAAAAACATCCGCCACTTCTTTGGTGTAACTATCGGTGATGAACAAGCGAGTCGGGAATAGTAGTTAGAGTTACATCACCGCACAAAGCAAATTTAAGGTGCCTTCCTACTCTTTTCTATCTGCAATGGACTAAACACTTGTTTCTTGTATTCTAGTTAACCACTTATCTTGTATTTAACGGAGTTAACTTCATGGATCCTTTTCCTTTACACCTTTTAGAGGCTCATATTTATGTTTCAAGTAACTATAATAAGGCTCCCAATAATTTATGTGTTTCGCTTCCTTAAACTTCTTGAAGAAAGTAAAGAAATGAAGGATGTTCTTTCACTTTTTCTCTTGATGTTCTTATAAATGCATGACCCTTTCGATGGTTATTTTACATGTAATTTTCAGCTCCGCACTTTGAACAAGATGCGAATGGGGATATGGTTTGGCATTGCGGTATTTTTGCTTCCATTTCAAATTTTATGATCTTGTTTATCTTGACCTTATCTTTTTCCTTTCGTTGATCTCACACCACACTTCAAATTTATTGCACCTCCCGACTTGTAGCAATTGGGGTGAAATTTGGTGATTTTCTCGATATCGCTTAAACTTTAAAATCCAGTCGCCTGGATGAATTTCATAAGTTTCTTGAGGTTTTCTGTGCGAAGCTTGATCTCATTCTATTTTCCACCATTCGACTATGTTTATTATCTTTTGAGCTACACTTTTAAAACAATGGTTTGAGTGTAAACTTGACTTCCTAATGGAGAAGCATTCTTGAGTTTTACCACTTTAATACAGAAGATAGTGAAAAGCGCAAAGGCTACATCACCGGAATGTACTTCTTGCATTTTCAAGTGTATAGGATGGATTCAATCAGAAATGCGGTGTGCACACTCTGCCTCTTAACTTGGGAGCTCATATTCTATGATTATGTTGTTGAGTACTCCTTGCCTTCTTGTTGATGTAGGTGGCAATGGCTAAAGACCCGTGCTTTCTTTAAAAGGCGGAAGGCCTTCAACCTTGTGAGGTCTCGTAACTCAAAGTCGCACTCACATATTTGTCAGATATGGTCGAACTTCTAATGGCATCCTTGTTTGTATTTCTTGTCATATGAATCAATATTGAAGTTTGCTTTATAGAAGATAAAACTTCGTAGGATTATGTTTTTGTGATTCTGCAGAGATAACTTTTTCAAACCTCGCTACATATACAATTGAGGCCCTTTGTGCAAAGACATATGAAGATACAACACATAAGCTTAAGGATATCAAGCACAAATTTTGAGGAAGAGAAACGAGTTACGCAATTTGAGACCGAATATGAAGGTATTTCTTCGTTCTGTTGATAATTAGTTCGTATTTAGGAGTTGTAGATGCATTTATTAACACACAATCTCTCATCCTCTTCATTTTCGTGCACCGCACGATTTCAAGAAGTTACTAATAGATATACTCGGAAAAACAGTCAGAAGTTTTATTCAATATTAAACTTCGTTTCGATTTTTATGTTTGAATTTTATCGGCTAAGTTATAAACTCGCTTATTCTCCTTCTCCATCCATCCATCTTGTTTCTTATCATATGAGGATGTTGCTATGTGTTGAGAAGAGTATCATCGAGTCTATTTGTAACTATATTCCTTCGAGTGGAAGTCGTCTGAAGTCTCGGTGACAGTGGTCCTTTTGGGTGTGGGTGGGGATTGGGTGTTCAGTCAGTCTCAAACATTCATGCTAATGTTCGTAATCCTTATTGTTTGTCCATTAACAAATTTTGAATTAAAGAGGACGCCCACGTATAGAAGAGGACCTCGAGATCCATTTTCCATTGTTCGTATTGGACCACCCCTTGATGCTCGTTTAATTAAATTGAGCAAAAGAGATTTTTGCTATCTGGGGATACTTCTGATTCAGTGGTAGCAATTGTTGTTGTGGTTCCATTTAAAACTGCAATTGTTGTTGTGGTTCCATTTCTTTACGTTCACATGTAAGATAAACATTTCATTTCTTTAATATAATCATTTTTTCATACAAGAGTGCTAATATTCTATTTTGAATTGTTAATAGTTTCAAAATCGGTCTTACTCTCAAGAGGACATTGATGAAGTTCGCGTTGAATGGGCAAATTTCATGCTTCTTCACATATAGTCTTGTGATGTTTTAGTTGTAAGTTATTGATCTTTTGAATTATTTTGTACTGTGTTATGGAGAATACGGTCTTATTGTTTTGTTAAGTGATGTGCATAGTATTTTTGTATAGTGATTTTGTAGATGTAATGAAAACAGATTGTATATTTTTGTATAGTGATTTTGTAGTCAGTAATGAAAGCAGTTGTATATTTTTGAATAGTGATTTTGAGCGTAGTCGCAAGTATATTTTAATCTCATTTGCTTGTGCGTTATTAATTGCATGCGAGGTTTAAATAAAGAAATTAACTACGGTTGAAATTGAAAACCAGTAGTTGTTATTAAATCGACTACGGGTTGTAATAGAAAAGCGTGGTAAATTTGGCATTAAACCGTAGTAAATAAACTCAAAACCGTAGTTAATACATATAGACTACGACAAAAAAGCGTGGTGTATGTGCGAAATTTTGTGTGTTCTGTTGGTATAGACTACGGCGTGGCGTGGTCTATGTGCGGCGTGATGCATGGTGGGTATAGACTACGCAGAAAAGCGTAGTCTATGTGCGGCGTGAGTCTATGGTGGGTATAGACTACGCGTAAAAAGTGAGTGTATGAGCGAACTATTGTGTAGTGCAGTGTATAGACTACGCGTGGCGTAGTCTGTGTGCGAAAAGTGAGTCTATGGTGGGTATAGACCACGCGTAAAAAGCGTGGTATACGAGCGAACTAATGTGTGATGCGTGTGTATAGACTACGGCGTGGCGTAGTCTATGTGTGAAAAGCGTGGTCTATGGTGGGTATAGACTACGACATGCGTGGTGTGTACGCGCGTCTTTTACGTAGTGCGGGGTATGACTACGGCGTGGCGTAGTCTATGTCGAGCGTGGTCATGGTGGGTATAGACTACGGCTTAAAAGCGAGTGTATGCGCCGCATTTTCAGTAGTTTGTGGGTATAGACTACGGCGTGGCGTGTAGTCTATGTCGGAAAAGCGTGATCATGGTGGGTATAGACTACGCTTAAAAAGCGTGTGTCTTGGCCTACTTTCTCTACACCACTTTTCTCTACACTACTCGATGCACATAGACTACACATAAAGCGTGTAGTCTATTCTCTTTTGTAGTAGTGCCGGTAGCAATTTAGACGTTTTTCCTCAGTTTTTCATTATTTTCCATTTATTTTCATTCTAGCTTTGATTTAGATTGATTCTAGCTTTAGTTTTCCATCATTCTACATTAGTTCTACGGTTTGTTATCGATTTGGAACGTTTTCGTCCGAACGAATTGCATCATTTTCCCGTTTTCCGCTGAGGTTGGGATTTGAACCCAACGATTGTTCTTCAGACGCTACATCACGGGTTTTATCAATTTAATTTCTGTTTTTATGATTATTTCGTGTTTTATTCCGCTAATTATGTCTAGCTAATTTCCGTTCTAATCCTAGGGTTTGCATGATTCTATCCTAAATGTTGTGATTCCTGTTATTGTTATTTACCTTCCAGGCATTGATTCATGATTCTTGGTGCTTAATTATATTGGTTGATTTCTGATCAATCTTGATGCATATCATAGTTGCCAGTTAATTACTTAACCGTTTTAATTGTAAATCGATCTTGAATGCGTGATACGGATAAGCCTTGAGTCGTAACTGAGATAGGAACATTCGTAGGAAGCATATTCTTTATGATCATTTTGGAGTTGCTTATTTTCCTCTATAGACGTAACAGTAATAGGGAAAATTAGTAATCAACTGCCACAATTATCGTAACTGAAATTGTTGGTTACATATGTGATCTTCCATCTTGTTTGGATTAAATTGGTTAATAGGAAGCAGGATGAACATACGTTGTGGGTAGGATTAATGCATCCCTAGGGTTAGTCTTTATCTCTTATTATCTCTTTGAGTTTTTATTGCTTTAGTTTATTTTCAAGTTGTTACCTTTGCTTTGGATTTAATATCTGAAGCCCTAAAACCTTTCAAACCAAATTCTGTTGCTTGGATAATGATGAATTATTGTTGAGTTAGCTTCTGTGTTTTCGTGTTACAATCTCTGTGGATACGATACTCGTCTTACCTATATACTTGCACGTTTTCGTATTAGAAAAGTGAGCTATCAATAACTTAAGTTCTTGCAGCAGAAAACATGTGATATGTACATATGACGATGTACAATCAAGGTATAAACTTTCTGCGACAAACATTCCTATTGCTCAACACTGCTCCATCGCATCACCAGCTCAATCTGCACATTTAAAAACAAATATGCAGGGTTGAGTACAAGAATGCACTCAGTGGACTTATGCCAAAAATATTTTATCATCTTTAAATTACACTGCCCCATCATGGTAAGACATAAGGGTTTTATTTGAAAGGCCTTGTGCTTACTAAAACATTTCATCATTTTCATAAACGTCGCTTGGCCAAGTATTTTCCTTGTATGTATGATCCATATCCCTTTCCTTTCTCATATAACATCTCATAAACTCATCTCGCACCGTAGAAGGAGGCCTCCTTCCACGGACGTTGTGACCGGCCGAGAACTCTTTCAGCACACAGTCACCTCTTGTGCACAAAAATCCTTGCCACTCCCAAGACGGATACAATTCTCAATCATCCTTGCGAGTTCTAACAAGGATACGAATTCACTCATCTCATAAGTTGGCAGCTACCCAACAACATTCATAATTCGTTCATGGATAGGATACATACATAAAACATAAACATTTGAGAAGGTAATTAAATAAATCATTTCATCATCATTTCTTGCAAATAAGCATCGTAAATAAATCATTTGGTAAAATTTTATCTTTTTGAGTATAGTAAAGCCCACCTGGTCTGCAGACTTTCTTAATTCGTTTTCTTCCTACGCCAACGATCACGTCTGTGTCCCACCTTTACGTAAAAGCTAATTTAGTACATTGGTCACGTTTTTCAAAAACGTCCAAGTCTAATAAGCTTTAATAACTTTCTATAATAATACTTCGTACCCTTTAATTAAATTGGTACATCATCTCATCGTATATCTTAACTAATAACTTCTCGTACTTCGATAGAGACGTAATATAATCTATGGTCTCATATTAACCGTTTAGGTTAAACGTCGAACTTATACTAACGTCTTTCGATAAAATTATTTCAATTATGAAATCGCTTCTCATAAAAGAGATATTCTTAAAGTTTTAATACGTTTTACACGTATTAGTGTATTTATTCAACGTATATCATAACATTGATCACATACTAACGTATTTCATACATTTAATCTTAAGTCAACGATTTTGACTTTTCTTAACATATTTTTCGAATTATTTACATATTTGATAACCAATTTCCATATAAATCGATTTCCAATTGATTTCTTACCAAATAAACATAATTCTCGATTTTTTACGTTATTCAACAAACATGATCAATATTTTACTCAAGTGTGATCTAACTTGTACCTTACATATTATTTTTCACAACTAACGTTATTTAACATAATGCTTCGCAGTAAACATAGTATACTATGTTTCTAAAATCCCATAAATTCTCAATAAGTCTAACATATATTCTAAGCACATACTATGTGATTTTTCTTTATAAAAAGAATTTAATACTCTTAATCCTCATACTTAGCTTTCGGCCCCTTATTGATATAATTATCAAAACTTTTCCAATTTTTTTATAAAATCACATAATACTCTACATTATCATAGGATCATTAATATGTATTAACATTAACTATAGAAAAATTGGACATTATTTTCCAACACTATAACTCTCAGTCATTTCTTACAAATTTACCAAACATTTTTCTAAAATTCCCATTAAATCATACAACCCATAATTATCATCATATATCATTACTATAACATAATATCCAACATTTACAATTCATACTTCAACATTCCAACTTTAGTATCTTTCGAAAATTTCCAACAAATGAACAACCCATTTCCTAAAAATCTAATAAATTCATATAGTACTTAATTAGGGCTCTACAACATTAATATGTTATAAAATCACTTAAACATGATTTATACATCAACCTTTGTCCTCCATAAATTTTCGGTAATATCATACTTTTAACATATGATTTCCAACAAATTCTAATAATTCACTATGAGCTCCATTACTATCATATATAATTTATCCATCATCATTTTCATCCCAACAATTTTCAGTCATCATGCTAAAATCATAGAATGCTTAGCTTTTAATTAAAACAATACATATGCTCATTTACTTAACATACTAAACATAATTAGTAAACTACTAATCATGATAATATAATTTCTCATATTTGTAGCATTAAGAACATAAGAAAATATATTAAAATCTAACGTTTGGAAATCGAAAATTTTAACGTATAAATAAAGCTCGTTCGATTCCAAACCTTTTAACCGGCTTTGATTTTTTTGTGCAAGGATTTTTGTATCAAGGTTTGGGGATATATATTGAAGAACACTCACTTGCTTTTCTCTCTAAAAAGCTCACGGCAGTAAGAAGAAATGGATGAGAATAAGAGGTGATATTATGTTTTAATGTTTAAGTAATATCCTATTACTTAATTGTAAAAACTTAAAGGAATACAAACAAGTAACACACTTAATGCTCTCTTGCAACTCTCGGTCATGCTCTCTAAAATGCAAGACAAATTACTTTGGTGACTCACTCAACTTTAATACATCACTCTTTGCCATAGTAATTAACCATCTCAATCAACTAATAAATGAAACAAATCCTTCACCTTTTCCTCTATCAAATACGTCGGCACTTTGATTCACAAAGGAGGATGAATTTTTATTTTGTCTTATACCAAATATAATATCCTACACATTACCATATGTAGCCATCCAATCCAAGAGTTCCAAAGTTTCTTCTTTCATTTTCTTTTGATATCTCACGGCAATCACAAAGCCAACGCACATCCACTTGATTCCTTTAATTAATTACCTTGTTTCTTGTGTAAAAAAAATATCCCACTACACATTTTTAACTTAGCATGACCTATGATAGCAAAATTTCATTTTATTAAATCCTACAACACAAGCTCACGGCACTTTTTGAAGCATAGGTGCCAAACATTTTATTTCCTTGTAACATATAGCTAATATATAGCTATGTGACATATATAGGTCTTAGATGATAAATTAAATCATAGGAAAAATCATTAAAATGATTTCATATGCCAAAACCCTAATTTTCAAAATTAGGGTTTTCGAAAATTGCACATTTTATTCCATAATTATTCCTTAATTCTCTAGCATTATTTTAATGGTAAATAATGCTATTTTTACATAAAATAATCATAGGAATATAAATATTATAATTCCTTGATCATTAGACTTATTTTTCGATTCGTCTCTAAACGTTGACGTTTGAAACGTCTTAAAACATTAACAATCGAATAATCTCAAAATGTTCATAATAAAGTCGTAATCACTTTATTAATTCATTTCATTCATAATGAAATTTAATTCTAAGCTTCGTCACTTGGAAAAATAATAACGTAATATTAACATCGATATTCAATCGACGTTAGAATAATATTTTCGAAGGAATAGTATAACCTACATTACTTAATTCACTAATTATTAGTGAATATGATAGAAGAATCTTCGTATCATAAATAATCAAAATCCATCTTTGATAAGTTACTATTTCAATTATCGAGACGAAACCCTAATTTATGATTTTTATTATCGTAATTAAGCATTAAAACTTCGGGGTATTACATTCTCAAAGCTTAGCTTCGTTCTTCTTTTATTTGCGTAAGACTTCTAATGATCATGAGCTTCTTGGATTCTTTTCTTGATTTGTTGTACGATTATGACCATTTCTTCAATCGCTTCTGGTCCAAGTACTTTTCGTTCTCCATCCGCCTTCTTAAAGAGCGGCGATCTATACTTTATGCCGTAGAGGACTTCATAGGGCATCATATAAATCGTTGCTTGGTAGTTATCGTTATATGCGAATTCAATCTTGTACCCATCTCTTGTTGAAAACTCATCCAAAATGAGATGTAAACTTGAAGTCTCGATTTGAGGTAAGTGAGACGAGCATTCCATACAAACGTACTATCTCGAGGGCATATATTCGAGCTAATTCGTCAGCTTCATACATATAGAGATCTCAGTAGAAAGAACTTTCTGACGTGCTTTCCACAAGAAATCTGCAAACCCTTTTTAACTAAAACGATATACATAGGAGACACTTTCGATCAAAGCACTCCAAAAACATGAAAACTCGCTTTACCAATCGAACCCATTCTTCAGCATCAACTGGGTATCAACTTTATTGAAAGATGGGGATTCTGATGCAAAAGGGCACAATTGGCTTAAAAGAGATAAGGTACAGATAAAGCTTAAGAAAAATTTACACTTTCTTGTTCACCCTCTTTAAGATGAGGATTTCTTTTTCTGGGTGGTATACTGCATTGCAAACAAATGCCAAAATGCAACATGTTTCGTTTACCAAAAACGAGAAAAATGTTCTCATTCAACAAACAGACTTATGTCTCAAGGATCTTCACAATTGTTTATCCCAAGGCTATGATATGAAATAACACAGCTGGATAGAAAAATGATCATATATGTTAAGGGAAGAAAAATTGCCTCTTTGAGGACTTTTTACAAAGCAGGGAAACATTGCAATCTGGGGTTTTCAAGCATATAGATAATTTGGCATCTCGGGAAAACTTATCTAGCACGTCTTCTCAAGCACCCTATCGCATCATAAAAATATCTATTGACATCACCTATATATATATCCATATGTTCACGATAGGCTATCATCGTCGTCATTCTTTTCTTACGTCTTTGCATTTCTGTCCTTACTGCCATCAATGACTTCATAAGAGTCTAGCATCTTTACAATTTTTCTCAATCTCAAGAGATAGCAGATCAATAGCACAATCGGAAAAGAATGACTCCATGGTAAAGGATATCAGAATCAGTCACAAAATATTTGACTGACATCTAGAGACTGTAGTTATATTGTGCCAACAACTGGCAAACTCGTGTTAGACATAAAAGATCTTGAGACATCTGGAGTCCCGTTAAATTAGTTTGAGTCTCTTCTCAAATCTCAAATGAGAAGTTTCAAAAACATGAGAAAATTGAACAGACTGAATCGGTATAGGAATCTCAAGAGATATGAAAAATTGACCATACCAATCTAGGTCAATAGAAAACATCTCAATATTGAGATAAAAAAAAATGATCAAACTGTATAGGATATACATCATACTCAGGCATAGATAGCTGAGTATCTGGAAATGAAAACTTTGTTTTAGAGCATGGGTACTAGCATCATACTCAGGGTGGTAGGATCATCATTAATGGGTTCAACATTTTCTTTGTCATTAGGTGTAACTGAAAAGTTACCAGCCAACTGGAGTTAATGAATGGCTGAGATAAAGTCGGCCATAGAGAAAAAAGAGCCAAAAGGGAATTCACGTGTACATAATAATAAGAACTGATAATAGTTAGGAGTTTGGAAAAAATAGCAAAAAACGAGAGTTACGTGTAATTAGATGGTCCAAGGTATTTATAGTTGACGGTCGAAACCCTAATTCTCATCAGATCGTGATGCCTAACGGTCGGATTAGCAATCGCGAGGTCAGTCGCTAGTTACGAGGCAGAAACTTTTTGAAAGATTCTCCCGGCCAGGCTAGCGATCGCAAGGGTGGTCGTCAGTCTCTTATTCCTTCTTATCTTTGATTATTTCTTTGCTTGTGTATCGATCATCACCTGGAAAGCCAATCTCATTACTTCTTAAGCAATAAAATGAACTAGAGTATTCCATCTAGTCCTGTTGCATCATACTCATATGCCTCTCTCACAAGCAATGGAATTGAGCGAGATATTTGCTCAAGATAAACTGCTCATCTGATCTTTGCTGATGAAGATAAACGAAACGACGACAAACGAGTCGTACTCTTCTAAGTCCAAGCTTTCCGGACGGTCCTTGCCACCTAGATAAAAGAATGCTCGAACACTTGTAGAAAACATATTCATGTTGTTCTATCGTCTCTTCTCTGGATTTCTTTTCAACTTTAGCTCATAAAGCAATAACTTATTTCAAACATATTTTCACATATAGCAATTCATTCAATAAGGCATATACTCAATCTTCAACTATGATAATCATGATCATCATACTCATAAGCATAATCATAATCATAAGCTCTAAATCATAATCATAAGCTCTTACTTGGTGAGCTAGAGATGATGGAATCAGAATGCTGGGCTTCTCTTAAGAACAACTGATTCTTTAACTCATATTCTCAAATCAGAATCAAATAACTGATTCCATAAACTCAGAGTCTCAAGATAGAGTCAAACAACTGACTCCATAACTCAAATTCTCAAATAGAGTCAGTTCAAAAGAATTCATATGCTCAAGGTGCACAAACTGCACAAGACTCACAGGGATTCATGAATTTAGAATTCAAGACAGCTCACAAGCTGCACAAGGATTCACAAGGATTTACAAGTCCCGAGTTCAAAACTTTACTCAACTGTGCAACAGTTCACAAGGATTCATAAGCTCAGAATTTAAAAACTGTGCACAAACTGCACAAAATTCTAAAGGATTTACATGTTCAGAATTCAAAACTGTGCACAGACTGCACAAATTTACAAAGACTCACAGGTTCAGAATTTAAAACCGCTCTGATACCATTCTATCGCAGCCCGACCACTTAATCAAGTAATTAGGCTGTGACTTAAGCTGTGACGTGGGTTAAGAAGGAAATTCTGATACCAATGATACATGTCAAACAATATTTGACCTCAACTTTCATCTTGAAGAACTCAAACGTTTATGGTTCAAAGAAATAGAATGGAATTTGACAAAAATTGATTTTAAGTTCTCGAACCATAATAATGGATCAAATAAAGAAGAATAACGTCTGAGGACAATTGATCACAAAAGAATAATCAATATCAAGAATGTACATTTTCAAAAATACTTTTACAACCTGGAACATTTATTGACATTTCGAAGCATGGTTAAACAATGTTTTCAAGACATGATATACATCTTATTGGGTCTAATAAAACATTTCTGAACTCTGAAGTAAATCCTTGATCGCAGAGACATTTCAATGAATTCATGTTCTTATAAGCAAGTCAGCAACGTGATAAAAATGTCGAGATCATATCAACAAACCCAAAGAACATTATCAAAATTAGATCGATCAATTGGACATGACAAAATATATTCGCAAGTGAAGGCCAAAGTTCGGCAACAAGAAGTATGGCTGAGAATTATGTATGATGACATAAAACTCTGGGCAAATAAACATGATAACCTTAAATGAACAACAATGACAATGGAATATTATCTTTATAAGTCGGGACATTTAGAGAAGCTCCTTTGCACAACATTCGATTCTAGCATCCTTTCGAGCTCAATCTACACGTTTAGAAATACATCCAGGGCGTGAGTACAAAAATGCACTTAGTGGGTATACGCCGAAAACATTAAAACATTGCCCTTAGGGTTATAAGATTGACTTGCCATAACATTTGCAACGCACAGGGGTTTTAATGAAATAACCTGTGCAAGCATCATCATAATAAACACTTACTTGATTTCATTTCATAGCATCATCATAAAGTATGCATATGCATGTTCTCATGTCGGCCGATAACTTTTTCTTCCCATATCCACGGATTCTTTATGCATGTTGAGAAGTAGGCCTCCTTCTCAAACACCTTAACATTACATACCCGTGCTGGACCCGAAGGGTACCAACCACGGTCATACCCGACGTCGGTTATTTCTTTTTTTCTTTCTTTCTCGTTGATAGGTAAATGCATTGTGCTCATGCTCATGCCCAAAACAGGCAAGTCATTTAATTTTGAAACATTGGAAGTAAATGCATATCATATCATTTTGAAAATATATATCAAAGCATAACATATCATTACAGAAAATATTTATACCCACCTGGCGACAGTCACACGAAGATTGTACTTTTTGTCTTTCATATCTTACTTCTTTTTCTTCTTCTTGATTCTTCAATCAACATAGAACGGCATAAAAGCCTACCAAGAATCAAACAAGAACATAACTTATCTTAGTCGTCGATACGACTATATTTTCTCAATACACAAGACGCTAAGGTTAACAAACATTCGGATCATTGCATCCTCTAACGTCTTAACATATAACAAGACATCCCGAAGACTCATATGTCTAAACGAGCATAGAAGACTTGACAACATGCTTAAACCATTTAACCTTAGCCAAAAATCTAATGACCCCTTAAGACATAGCTTATGTCCAACGTCAAAAATTGCGCAAGACGTTGTCTATCTTAGACGAACCTCTATACATGCTCAACTATCATCAAATATCACTAATCAACCATCAAAACTCAAAGATCAAGGCTTTGGCATTGAGAACTCAAACTTGACGTCAAACTAAAATTTTTTAATTTTCGAATACGGTGGCCGAAAAATCTGAATAAATCATTTTAGGCTTTATTCATATCATAGAATCCAAATATGAACTCAAAATGATCAAATAAAATAAAAAATCCAACATCATGAAGACTTAGGGTTTCGGCCAAAATGAGATTTTGCATAGGTTCGATTTCAAACGTTTTTCTTGCTCGTAACATGTTTATATTTATCTAATAACACATATATGAAGGAAATTTAAACATATCAACATAATAAATTCAAAATCAAAGCCTTCCCTTTTTCAAAAACTATCAAAGTTCCAAAGAATGGATATAAGCTCAAAATTTCAACGTTAAACAACTTATCGGCAACGAATCGAACATAACATCAAGAAATCATCAAACAACAACATGTCATTCATAATTTCTCCAACATGACAGAAAATTAAGCATGCTCATAATTTCATATTTTTAAAAATTTCAAACCATAGATGTGTTCTAAGGATTGAATTATACCTCGATTCGAAGACGGATCGAAAATTTAACGGTTGGATCCTTCAAAATTTTGCTTAAAGATTTCGAAAATTTGAGTGTGTGAAAGTGTGTGTGAAACGTGAATTTGGAAAGAAAAATGGTGATGAATAGTGTTCTCCAAAAAATTATGAGTATTTAATAGCAAAAATTCTATTTATTTTTCATTTTCTTAAATAAATGATTAATAATCATTATTCTAGAGAATTCCACAAATTTCTCCATTTTTCATTTTCTTTATACATGATGAATAATCATGTTTCTAGAAAAGGAAGATTTTTCTAGGAATACACGTTTTTCAAGGAATAATGTTGATGTTATAAATACATGCTATTAATCTATATCGTTCCGATTTCTAAACTCAATTTCAAATAAAATGCTCCTTACTTGAAATTCTCTTTTAAACTCAAGTAACATATTATAAACATCAAACTTTGATTGTAAAAACATTTTTGGCTTCAAAAACCATTTTAGACATTCAGCCGACGATTAGGGTTTAATCGGCAAATGTCGATATCAAAAAATAAAGATTTGAAATTTCTCCGTTTTATAAAGTCAAGACTTCGTTGAGCATATATCTATCATCTCAAGACCCTTGGAATCTAGGTCTTCTTATTCTAGACAAGCCTAAGAATCTTATCTTAGGTTCCATCTCGAATCGATCTCAAATTCTATCTTCTCGACTCGAAGCTTAACATAAAAGCTTCTAGCTTAAACAACTCATTCTTAAGGATGCAATGCCCTTCTCATAAGCTCTTAATCAAGAGCTAATCTCTGCTACAGGAATGTGGGGTATTACAATAAGCTATGTCGATAAGGAGTTGTTAGTTTTTTACTAAGATTAGATGGTTTAAGCTTATTGTTGAGTTTTCTATGCTCGTTTAGTCATATGAGGCTTCATTAAGTCTTGTTATATGTTTAAGACGTTAGATGATGCAATGGCCCCAGTGTGTATAACCGTAGAGTTTTGATATCGAGAAGATATAGTCGTGTCGGCGACTAAAATAAGAGTTATGTTCTTGTTTTGTTCTTGATAGGCTTATATGCCGCTTTATGTTGATTGATGGATCAAATTGGGAAAAAGAAAGAAGTGAAATACAGAAGGAACAGTCCTGAGAGATTGTTGCCAGGTGGGTATAAATATTTTCTAAAATGATATGATATGCTTTTATATATTTTCAAAATGATATGATATGCATTTATTTGAAAAGTTGACTGACTTGCCTGTTTTTGAGCATGATACATTACCTATCCACGAAATAAAAAGAAAGATAGAAAGAATTGACCGACGTCGGGTAGTGACCTTCGGGTCAAGGTGTTTGAGAAGGAGGCCTACTTCTCAACACGCAAAAAGAATCCATGGATATGGGAAGAGAAAGAGAAATTTGTTTGCAGACATAAGACATGCATATGTTATGATATTATGAGTATGAAAGCAAGTAAGTGTTTATTTAAGATGCATGCACGGGTTATTTCACTAAAAACCCTGTGTAATGCAATGTATGGCAAGTCAATCCTATAGCTCTAAGAGCAAAGTTTTTATGTTTTCGACGTATACCCACTGAGTGTATTTTTGTACTCATGCCTTGTATGTATTTCTAAACGTGCAGGTTGAGCTTGAGAGGATGCTGGAATCGAATATTGTGCATAGAAGCTTCTTTAGTTGTTCTGACTCATGATGATATTGTGCAATTGTTGATGTCGTTCATTTGATATTACCATGTTTTGTTGCCTAAAGTTTTATGTTGTCATACATAATTCTCAGCCAAACTTCTCGCTGCCGAACTTTGACCTTCACCTACTTTGGTGTTTTGTTACGTTGAATTTATCATAATCTTGATGACAGTCTTTATTTTGTTGTATGTGAGCTCAACATTTTTATTATGATGTCAACTTAATTCTATGAACAAGGTTTAACATGTTTGTTGGTTGAAGAGTCTCATGATTCTTTAGGCTATTACTCAATATTTAGTTGATTGTGAATCACCAATTTGATTATTTTGATAAAGTATATCCTTGATATTGGATATTCCTTTGTGATCATTCGTCCTCAACCATTGTTCTTCTTCATTCGATTCTTCATTTTGGATTGGGAACCTAAACTTATCCTTTGTCCGGTTCTATTCTACTTCTTAAACCATAAATGTTTGACTCCATCTTAATAAAAGTTGGTATCATATCTTTCTTTTAATATATACTTGGTCACAGTTGTCGTTATCGATTATCAGAAATTCTTTATTAACCCACATCACGGCTTAATTACTTGACTAAGCTATGGTTAAGGAATTGGGTTGTGACAGATTAGGGGTGGGGGATAAGTAGTGGGGAATAAGGGGGAGGATACATAAAGCATATATAATAAGAAGCTATGACCAGAAAATCAAGCAGCATCTCCTATATAACTATGACATAACCTGAAGGAGAGAGGTGAGCAAACAATCCACCAACATAAATATATCAACAACATAATATCGGATAACATAGTCTGAATAGATACTAGTAATGCATGGAAGCAAAATAGCATTACATCCTGTCATCTAGACCTGTCACCCACATATCATGCTCTTATCGAGACTCATAGTATAATAACATCATAGCGAAACTTGTTCTCAATCAGAGAGCAAAATAAAGGGACAAGAGTACATCAACAATATAATACAGAGACATAACATGACATCGCGGAAGCAGAAGGCATGAAATAACCCGCAGCTCAACCCCTCAGCGTCGCCCGTCCAGCCTTCTTCCATCTGTGAAAATATTTGAAAAAGATTTTAGGGTGAGCACTAGCGCACTCAGCTGGTTTTTATAACATAAAACAAAATCCATGATACCGTGTTCAGAGCACTTACCTTAGAAGGTTTTAAAACGTAAACCCACTTCTAAGTAAGCAAAATAGATTTTCCTTATTGCTGTTACTCCCATCATAGAACCTCGGCTCGGAATGTATCCCGCCAGCCCACAACATCTCGGCCTGGAACATATCCAGCCAACCCACAATATCTCGACCTAGAACATATCCAACCAACCCATGCCCGGAACGCATCCAGTCGGCTAATCAGTGTGGCCTTCCGGGGTCTATCTCCTTCAGAACCATAACCACTCATTCAGGGGTCTATCCCCTCCAATCAATCTGTGTGGACTTCTGGGGTCTATCCCCGTCAGAACCATAACCACAAGTTCAGGGTCTATCCCCTTTCGATCAATACTCAAGATGGTGATCAACCCATCGAATAGAGATCCGTGCACAATCAACAGAACCACATCTCAGATTAGGGAACATTAATAACTTCATTAAAACATTTTCACGGTATACACGTGTTTGATTTTGAAATATCAGAGTAAATAACTCAAAATAAGCATATATAACCCAACCTGAACAGTCGAAAACGTCAACCGGGAGATATCCACATATCCAACAACCTTACAGATCGCACTGGTAGGTACCTGATAACAAGATGGAACAACTTTTGGAGTCACATTCCACAAAGCAAGGAAACAATGTGATCCAAACGGAGATCAAAGCAAAACGAGGGTTTTCGACTTTTTAAACCCACATTTGGCAATCTCCGGTTTTCAAATCAACTCAATGCAGAAGGAAAATATATTCAGGGCATTAAGATCTATAATAAGGTACCTTTAAAATATGCATGAATGAAAGATGACACAATTCTTAGCATTGAATAAGCTTTAAAACTTGATGCTTATCCTCAGATCTAGGATAAACCATCCGAAACCGATGTATGAAAATAGAAACATAAGTAATATGCATAACGAGGAACATGGAATGACAAGACATGTTGAAAAAGGATAACCCGGGCATGTACTTACTTTAGAAACTCAAAATGATGAAAAACAACCCGACATGTAAAAACACGCAAAACGAAAAAACTGAATGGGTACACTAGTAGAACATATAGCTCAGAACTCAAAACCTAAAGGACCCATAGCCAAAAAGTGGCCCGTCGGCCACCAAATCGGCAGCCAACATGGCGATGACGATGGTCATCGGCGGCCACATCAAAACAAGAAAAGGACAAAAACGAAAAACAAAGGCAACCGGGGGGGCTGATCGGCGGTGGTGGCCGGTAGCAGCGCAATGGCATCGTCGCTGAGCCTCCCCGGCTAGATCCCCACTCCTCTAGTGCTTCCGCAGCGTTCCTGGGGCTGCTCGGCCCGTCCGTAAACAAAGAGAGACGAATAAAATGAAGGCCTTAGCCCTCTATTTATAGGAGAAAAGCAGGGGGTTGCGCAGCTGCTTACGCAAGCGGCCTTTTTCGAAAGCACAAAAAACGATGAAACTTTCACAAACGGACTCAAAAAATGGCAAACTTGGTACCCATGGACTCGTAATAAAATACCGGACACAACGAGTATAAACAAGATATATTTTTAAAAGACCCATGAAAAAGTCTGATTTTTCAATAACTTCCCCGGAGTGCCAAACCTTCGTGGGTGGTCGAAAACCTGCATACTTAGTGTCTATGAATTTGTCATAAGACACTCTTCACAATGCCTGAGGTTTCATGAAGGTCGGACCATCGTAGAAAAAAGTTAACTTTTTGTCTTCTCGAAAAACATGCCAAACTAACCTAAAGCTTAGGAAGGATGAGGTATTACATCATTCCCTCCTTAGAAAAAATTTCATCCCCGAATTTCATGCATGTGGCGGAAACAATTCAGGGTATTGAGCCCTGAACTTGTCCTCCAACTCCCACATTGCTTCTTCCTCACCATGATGATTCCACAACACTTTCATCAGTGGAATCTACTTGTTCCTTTAACTTTTCATTCCAGGATATCCATCGGTCTCTTCTCGTAACTCAAGTCCTGAGCAAGGATTACATGATCATGCTCGATCACGTGTTTTGGGTCGAACACGTACTTTCTCAACCGAGAAACGTGAAACACGTCGTGCACATCTCCGATGCTGGGTGGCAATGCTAGCCTGTAGGCAACGAGGCCCATTCTTTCAAGAACTTCAAAAGGTCCAATGAACCTCGGTCATAACTTACCTCGTTTCCCAAAACGAATGACTTCTTTCGTTGGGAAAACCTTAAGGAAGACACTATCTCCGACCATGAACTAAAGATCCGTACGATGCTTGTCCGCATAGGACTTCTGCCTTTCCTGAGCTTCCTTGATCCTTCGCTTGATCTAATCAATAACCTCGACCGTCTGCTGAACTATCTCTGGTCCTAACATCTTTTTCTTACCCACTTCGTTCCTATAAAGTGGCGATCTGCACTTCCTTCTTTACAACGCTTCATAGGGAGCCATTCCTATGGTTGCATGATAACTATTGTTATAGGCAAACTCCACCAAATGTAGTATCTCTTCCCAACTTCCTCCTCTGTCCGCCAAGACTGCTCGTAACATATCCTCCAGGACCTGAATCATCCTTTCCGATTGACCATACGTTTGAGGATGAAAGGCTGTGTACTGAGATTCAGCTTGGTCCCCATAGCTTCTTGCAGACGCTTCCAGAATCTTGATGTGAACCTCGGGTCACGATCTGATGTTATAAACACTGGCACACCATATAACCGTACAATTTCTCTGACGTAAAGCTGAGCAAGATTATCTAACCCGTAGGTTATCCGAATCGGTAAGAAATAAGCTGACTTCATCAGTCTATCGACGACAACCCATATAGCGGTGTTTCCTCATGCCGACCTTGGAAAACTCACCACAAAATCCTTACCAATATGCTCTCATTTCCACTCTGGAATTGGTAGCGGTTGCAACAAACTGTTGGAATTGTATACTGAAAGCAGTTTGGTTGAGCTTGTATACAATGTTTCCTGTTACCACTATTACAATCTCCTATCTGAATTGAATACTTGATTGCATATATCCGTGTCCCCTTATCTCATATATAAGTTAGATCATACAAGTGTAGAAGATCACGAAGTCTCGTATGATTGCTCAAGCTTAATGAGATATAAAAGTTTCACACCGAGACAACTTGAGGACGAGTTGTTCGGTATAGTGCATGTATAGATAAGAAGTGACTTGACTTAGTTACTTGTCTATGCTGGCACGCGTCTCGACGTATTGAAGGATCACAGTGAGATGTGTTCTTCTATCGACCGTCGTGAAGAACCAAGATCTCGTGACTTACGATGATCTAAACCTCGATAAGGTATTAGGTGAGTATGAGTTGTCGACCATCACTTTGACTTGTTATGGGTGAGGTTATATGTTTTAACCCAAGATTCTCCGCATCTTGGGTGATGGCGATGCTTGTATGTCACGCTAGTTATCTCAGACGAGTCACCGTATCCGCTTAGGATGATGACGCCCCTTAAGGAGCTCAAAGGTTTATTGTACTAAACCCCGCAGTTGAGTTAGCTCAAATACAATAATAAGGTTGAGTGGTACTACTTATGGAATTAAAGATATTAATTATTTTAAGCAATGAAATGTCAGAAATAATTAATGGACGCTCGATATCTTAAATACGGGATTCATAATGTCTAAGTGCAAGCCCGACTCAACTTCGTAATAAAGGGTAAGTCAACATTTATTCTCTAGTGGCATGAATAAATGTTTATAAATTAATTTATGTTCGGGTCAACATAAGATAATTAATTTATTTGAGGCCCATCTTTATTCCTTGCATTTGATCCACAGGTGGCCCATCCAGCCCCTCGCTTAGTAAAATCGGCGCCTTGTATGCTCCCAAAGGCAAGATTTTATTCTCTTTATCCTATAAGGATATTATTATATTTATGGGATATGCATAAATCCTTTCCTTGTGGGATTATGGTAATGCATTATAAATATAAGGTAAGAGATAAAGTCTAAAAAAATGCTAATTAATCCTACACACAATTTTCGAGAATCACAAGAGTTTTTGTGAGGAATTTTCGAGAGCTTTGTGAGAGCATTGGGTGATTTTTCCGAAGCATTCTCCATAGATCGTCCTCACTCGACGTTGGAGATTGGGCAACCGGGATACAGTCCAGAAGGTCAAAGCACGAGTCCGATCCGTTCGATCCGTTCATCCCGTTTGTTCGACCCCGACAGATCCAAAGGTAAACACGTGAAAACCCCTACGTGTTGCAATTAATTAAATAGACGCATGCTAGGAATATAATCAATGTATGGTGAATTAAATATCCAAGATAGATCCTCGGGGCGAGGGCTTAACATATATTTTCCCTACAATTGGTATCGAGCCCGATCATTATTTGCTCGCTGGATTAATTCACGCTGATTATTACGCGCGCTTAATTAATTGTCGGATCCGCTGCTCATCGTGGCTCGCTTTGTTTTTGTTGGTTTTGTTTTCACCACGAGAAAATCCGTGGTTAGATTAGATATATTTTACGTAAATCCTATATGTAAAAGAAGAACGAAGACGAAAGCACGAAGAACGAGACGATGAAGACTCGTCGGAGAAACCGAACGCACGGCGCGCCACGCGCCATCGCGCGATTCTCGGCAACACATCGGTGGTAGGCCTCGGCGGGCATCGGCAGCGACTTCGGCGCCCAGACGTGTCTCGGCGGCTGGCGCCAAGATCGGGCGAGGCGGGCTGCGGGTCATGTGCTCGGCACCGGGCGCGCGAGGCGTGCGGCATGCGCTGCGGGCGACGTGGGAGCGCGACTTGCACGCTGGAGCCTCGGCGGCGCTGCAAACAGCGCCAGAAACCTCAATGCGCGTGAGGTGCTCGGCAAGCTTCGGCGGCAGCACAAGCAAGCACGCCGGGCAACAGCGCGCATCGGGCGTCGGGTGGGGCTCGGTGGTTCTCGGCGCTCGGCCCCAGCACGCGCATTGCGCGGAAACCTCAAAGAGGCTCGGCAGGCGCGCACGGACGACGCGAGGCGCGCGATTCTCGCAAGGCCTCTCGCGGCGCTGGCGGCCTCGGCGAGATTCGCGCGCAGAAACCTCAAAGTCGCCGATTTTTCCGGGCGGGGTGGGGCGGCGGCGGCAGGTCGGGCGCGCACGGGTTGTGCCCCAGCTGCCCAGCCCTAGTTTCCGACCCGACCCGTTTTAGTTCGGCCGACCGACCCGATTTCAGCCTGCACCGCCACCCAGATCCGATTTTTGACCTTTCCCGATTTTCGACCGGTTCAAATTGCTCCACCGATCCGGCCCAAATCCAGTTTTTGACGAATCCGGCCCGTGCCCATGCACGCGAGGCCCATTTTCGAAGTTTAATTCTGTACTTTGCAATTCTATGTAATAGATTAGGCAGAAAAGTGCAGGTTTCACGAGTGGGCCACGATGAACGTTTTTATTTTATTTTATCGCTCATCGCATGTCGTGGATGTTTAAATAATGCAGAGTATGCTATGTATGTTTAAATTACGCTGACAAACCTTTATGTGTTTTTCGAATTGATGCGCATAGTAAGCATGCTAGGTTTATCACGCTTATCAAGCATATTTTAGAATTTCATGAGCATGTTTTACATGTCGAGTTCTATAGAAAAGCATGCTAGATTACGTGATCTGCATGGACAAACCTTTTGAATAAAAAGACTAAGCAAGTAACCCGACATATTAATTTTAATTAAAATGTCAAGACCTCCACTTTTGATCTCTAAACAAAGTGAGACGACCGTGAGTAAACGCCCACACGCCGCTTGGCTTGCTTGCACCGCTTATCATAAGTTTGTTAGATGAGATTTCTAAATAAAACATTTTAAATCTATCGAGAAGTGGGAGTTTCATGTAAACGCCCACACGCGTGGCTTGCATGTCCGACTTTCATAAGTTCTCTAGAGATAGATATAAAATGAGATAACAAAAGAATTTGAATTGGAAGCGGTATGGTCCGAGTGAGTATGCCAATTCTAAGAATTCATTCTCTGCTGTTAAAATTGTGGTCAATGCTTAGACATCACCTCGAGTACAACTTCCCGCGAAGTCCCTTCTTGCGATAGTGATGTGGTCTGGTAAGGTCCAATCGTTAATTTCATTTTAGTCTGGTCGAGGGGTTCATGTGTAAACGTCCACACGCGTGGCTTGCATGTGGAATTCCTTGGGCGATTGGAGGTTTCAATCAATATTGTTTTATCAAAAGGTTACAATATTATTGTTACAAATTATGTGCGATCGTATGCTTATGTGTTTACATTATCTTTTCAGATATGTCTCTTACACCGATTATCAATATGCTCGCACAAAATCCCTTATCCGGTCCAAATTTTATCGAGTGGAAACGTAACATTGAGAATGTTCTTACTGCCGAAGATAATTTATTTGTACTCACTACACCCCGTCCCAAGCCTCTAGACGATTTATCATCGATGAGGAGCGCAGGAGCACGAGAAATGGGACAAATCAAACAGAATGGCAAAGTGCCTTCTTTTGGTCACCATGTGCGAGTCCCTGCAGCTCCAGCGCATCAAGAGATGGAAGATGCAGCCACGATATGGCTAAATCTTATGAAATCGTATGAGGAGTCGGACGAATCGCTTGTCATAATTTGACAAAATCAATAATGTCAAGTTCAATGAAGGAAAGTGATTCGTGCATGACCATGTAGAGCAAATGATCAATCTCTTTCGAGAGCTCGAGTTGGTTGGAGGATATATTGATGACGTGTCGTAATCGATATGATCCTCAACACTTTGCCTAAGTCTTTTGATGACTTCGTTATAGAACAGTCCTTTATGATAAGAGTTATACTCTAGATTCATTGCAAGAGGATCTAGTAACCAAGAACGAAATGGGTAAGGTGCACGGCCTTTAGCACGCACCTCAAAGAAAACCACCGCTTATCAAAGGATGAAAAGGAAAGTGGAATTCAAGGATGCTAAGCTAAAGAAAGAGTGGGAGTAATACAAAAGGCTCTACCAAAGGTTTGAAAAGCCAAAGGAGAAGGGCAAGTGCTTCAAGCGCGTGAGACCGGGCATTGGAAGGCTAATTGCCCAAAGCTCAAGGCTCAAGGTACGCCATTTGCTTTAGTAATGTAAACATGTTTAGCGACTTGTTCTACCCATTCTTGGGTAGTAGATACGGTGCGATCGACCATGTTTGTTACACCTGCGGGGTTCCCGCGACAAGGGAGTCGCTTGATGGCGAGATAACGATTCCATGGGCAACGCGCGAAAGTCGAGGCGCTTGCGCTTGGACATGTTTTTATGTTTTGGGACAACAATTTTAGTTTTGAAAGACGCTTTATATGTGCCGGATTTTCATGGAACCTTGTTTCTGCTTTCAAATTATTTACTCATGGATATTCTCGTTATTTTTGATAGTGGTGTTTCTATCATAATAAATGATGAAGTTATCCGTGTTGGCACTTTATATAATCCGCTTTATACTATTTCGCAAAACATAATACCTATAACTATGTCAGCATCTTCATCAAACCCTAAAAGAGAAAGTTTTCTTCGAAGATGACACTACTTTTCTCTCGGCATCTTAGATTAGGTCACATCAATCTAAATAGGATCCAAAGACCGCTAAGAATGGAGCGTTGGTAATCTCACTACATACTCCGCTCCCACCGCGAATCCTCGTATAGAAGGTAAGATGTCGACAAGACCCTTCAAAGCTTAAGGTTTATAGAGCCAAAGAAATGTTAGAGCTAGTCCATTCGACCGTGTGGACCAATGTCCACACAAGCTCGTGGAGGGTACGAGTATTTTGTCACTTTCATCGACGACACTCAAGGTACGGATACATATACCTACTTCACCGCAAGTCCGAATGTTTTGAGAAATTCAAAGAGTTCAAGGCGGAAGTGGAGATGAAGCTTGGTAAGAGTATCAAGTCATCAAGGCTCGATCATGTATGAATACCTCAAGAACGAGTTTATGGACTATCTAGTGAAGTGTGGATTACATCCCAACAAGACTTCACCGGCACACCACAAAGAAATGGTGTGTCGAACGAAGAAATAGGACTCTTTTAGAAATGGTTAGATCAATGATGAGTTATGCAACATTGCCTATTTCGCTCGGGGTATGCCTTAGAAACGGCTGGGTACTTAGCTAAATCTAGTACCATCCAAGTCTGTCGAAAAGACCCTTTCGAGTTGTGGTTTGGGCGCAAGCTCAGTTTAAGCCACATATGATATGGGGCGATCCAAGACATGTGCCAACAAGAAGGTCGACAAGTTGGAGGCTAGATCCGACGCAAGGTCGTTTATCGCTATCCTAGAGGAACGAAGGTGGTTTATTCTATAGTCCCAAGGATCGAGGTCATTATTAGCACTAATGCTCGATTCTTAGAAGAGGACTACATGAAAAATCATAAATCCAAAGTTGAAATCATTCTTCAAGAATTAGAAGATGATCGTATTCCACCACCGACAGGGCCAAAGGTACGAGATGTCGAGTCTAGTGGGAGGATCGACACCGATACTTCAAGAAATTGAAGTGGGTCGAGTTCCACCGAGATACCGACCGCATAAGTGGTACCTACCCAAAGAAGTTGTGCAAGATAGAGAACCACAAGTTTCGCACCCACCGCTGCCATAGTGCCCGAGAACCTCGTCAGAGGGGAGGGTTGTTCGTCAACCCGAGCGATTTATGTTCGCTGGACAATCTTCGGATATAGTCCCGTGAAACGAACAGCAATAATCGACCCATGGACGACAAATGAGGCGATACAAGACAATGATGCAAGATCATGAAACTTACATTTGACGAGGTGGTAAAGTCCTATGGATTTGCCCAATGCCTAGCGAGAGTTGTGTGTATCGCTTAGATGTCAACGGTAATGTGGTATTTCTTGACTTTATGTAGATGACATTCTTCTAGTTGGCAACAACGTGAAGCTATTATCGACGTGAAAGAGTCGGCTATCCGATCGCTTTCAAATGAAAGACTTAGGAGATGCAGCGCACATTCTTGGGATCAAGGTTTACCGAGATCGTAAGAAGAAAATGTTGAGCTTATCTCAGCGCCATACATCGATATCGTGATTACTCGTTTTAGTATGCGCACCGCCCAGAAAGGATTGCTACCTTTTCGCACATGGCGCCTTTACCTGGCGTGCAATACCCATGACCGCAAATGAGATAGAGGAATGAGATAAGTTCCTCACGCTCGCCGTAGGAAGTCTCATGTATGCAATGCCGTACGAGACCCGATATCTGGCTATGCGGTAGCCTATAGCTAGATATCGCCTAACCTCGACAAGCTCATTGATCTGCAAGAAAGCATATACTCAAGTACCGACAAGGACTCGAGATTATAGCTAGTTTACCATAGATAGTCTAATGCCTTTGGGTTATACTGCACTGGATTTCCAAGTCGACCGTGATAAGAAAAAGTCTACCTCAAACTATGTGTTTACCTTGGGAGGTGGAGCCGTATCTCATAACATATAGGCGGAGTGCAAAGCAAAATAAGCGATGCATTGCGGACTCTATCATGGAAGTCGAATATGTAGCCGCCTGAGGCTTCTAAAGAGGTCAGATGGTTCAAGAACTACCATGGATCTAGATGTGGTACTGGTTTGCCCATGAGTATCATGGTTTATCGTGATAACTCGTGCAATGGCAAACTCGAAGGAACCACGAGCTATCCACGCTCGGCCGAAAGCAATCCACGTGCAAGCACACATAGAGAGAAAGTACCGTCATACGAGAAATCGTTAGACGAGGGACGTATTGATTGCAAAGATTGACACGACGGATAACCTAGCGGATCCATTCACGAAGCTCGCCGCAATAAGTCTACGTTGGGCAATGCTAGAGGACTTGAATTGCGCTAGATGGCACCAGCTAAAGCTCCTCGCAATAAGTCTACGTCGGGGCGTTAGAGGACTTGAATTGCGCTAGATAGCACCCACTTAGAAAGGAAACTTTGTATAAGTGGGAGAAGCAAAGTGATGGTTTTGTTTGTAATAGCTAGTAGAGAGACACATTGTATACTAAAAGTTTGCTTTAGTATAAGTGGGAGATTGTTGATTTGTACACGAAAGCGCTTTGGTTGAGCTTGTATACAATGTTTCCTCGTTACCACTATTACAATCTCCTATCTGAATTGAATACTTGATTGCATATATCGTGTCCCCTTATCTCATATATAAGTTAGATCATACAAGTGTGTAAGATCACGAAGTCCGTATGATTGCTCGCTTAATGAGATATAAAAGTTTCACACCGAGACAACTTGAGGACCAGTTGTCAGAGATAGTCATGCGGTATAGATAAGAAGTGACTGACTTAGTTACTTGTCATGCCGGCACGCCTCGACGTATCAAGGATCACGGAGATGTGTTCTTCTATCCGACCGTCGTGAAGAACCAAGATCTCGGTGACTTACGATGATCTAAACCTCGATAAGGTATTAGGTGAGTATGAGTTGTCGACCATCACTTTGACTTGTTATGGGTGAGGTTATATGTTTTAACCCAAGATTCTCCGCATCTTGGGTGGTGGCGATCTTCAGATGTCACGCTAGTTATCTCAGACGAGTCACCGATCCGCTAGGATGATGACGCCCCATGGAGCTCAAAGGTTTATTGTACTAAACCCCGCAGTTGAGTTAGCTCAAGCACAATAATAAGGTCGAGTGGTACTACTTAAGGAATTAAAGATATTAATTATTTTAAGCAATGTAATGTCGTAAATAATTAATGGACGCTCAAATATCTTAAATACGGGATTCAGAATGTCTAAGTGCAAGTCTCGACTCAACTTCTAATAATAAAGGGTAAGTCAAGATTTATTCTCTAGTGGCATGAATAAATGTTTATAAATTAATTTATGTTTTGGGCCGAACATAAGATAATTAATTTATTTGAGGCCCATCTTTATTCCTCGCATTTGATCCTGGCTGGCCCATCCAGCCCCTCGGCTTAGTAAAATCGACGCCTCAGATGTCTCCCAAAGGCAAGATTTTATTCTCTTTATCCTATAAGGATATTATTATATTTATGGATATGCATAAATCCTTTCCTTGTGGGATTATGGTAATGCATTATAAATATAAGGTAAGAGATAAAGTCTAAAAATACTAATTAATCCTACACACAATTTTCGAGAATCACAAGAGTTTTTGTGAGGAATTTTCGAGAGCTTTGTGAGAGCATTGGGATTTTTCCAAGCATTCTCCATAGATCGCCCTCACTCGACGCTGAGATTGGGCAATCGGATACACCCCGTAAGGTCAAAGCACGAGTCCAATCCGCTCGATCCGCTCATCCCGCTTGTTCGACCTCGGCTGATTTAAAGGTAAACACGTGAAAACACCTACGTGTTGCAATTAATTAAATAGACGCATGCTAGGAATATAATCAATGTATGGTGAATTAAATATCAAAGATAGATCCTCGGGGCGAGGGCTTAACATATGTTTTCCCTACACAAACCGGACGGACGTTGATGCACAACTTTCACTTGATGACAAGCCAAACAACGTTCCACAAATACGGCTACATCCTTTTTCATCTCTCCCACCAAAAGTTTTTTTAAGGTCTCGACATTTTTGTGCTTCCTAGATGAGTCAGATATGATGCCTCAGAGAAAATCGATTTAACCCTCTCCGATGATCTATCTCGATGTTTAATTCACCATACATTGATTATTTACCTAGCATGCATCTATATAATTAATTAAAACACATAGGTGTTTTCTCATGTTCACCGCTAATTTGTCTCGACAAGGAATTGATCAAGACTCGCTTTCATCTTCGGATCAGATCTCGCTCACAAACCTCCAATGCCGAGTGAGAGCAATCTATGGAGAGTACTGTAGAAATTCGCCTTCTTCCTCACACTTGGATTTTTCGAGAATCACAATAATGCTTCTTGTAATTTTCGAAAATCACAATGATATATCAATTACCTAATTTTCTCGCACCTTATATTTATAATGCAACCATAGAATCCTATTAGGATAGGCTGCATATCCAATAAATATAATAATATCTTTTCAGATAGAGAGAATCAGAACAGAGTCCCAGTGGGACTCTTATGATGAGGGACTAAATTCTTGGCAGTTCAGGCCTTGATGGGCGAGCCTAGGGATCAAATGCAAGGAATAAAGATGGGCCTCAAATAAATTAATTATCGTATGTTCAGCCCAGAACATAAATTAATTCATAAACATTTATTCATGCCACTCTAGAGAATAAATGTTGACATATCCATTTATTTCCGAAGTTGAGCCGGGCTTGTTCTTAGACTTCACGAACCCCGTATTTAAGATATCACACGTCCATTAATTATTTATAACGTTCTGACTGCTTAAAATAATTAATCTCTTTAATTCCTTAAGTAGTACCACTCAACCTGCAGGGTTTAGTACAATAAACCTTTTGAGCTCCTTAAGGGGACGCCATCATCCTAAACGGATAAAGTGACTCGATACAGGTAACTAGCATGACATACAAGCACTGCAACCACCCAAGATGCGGATAATATTGGGTTATGTCATGTAACCCTCACCTATGACAAGTCAAAGTGATGGTCAGTAACTCATACTCACCTAATACCTTATCGAGGTTTAGATCAATGTAAAGTCACCGAGATCTAGGTTCTTCACGACGGTCAGATAGAAGAACTCATCTCACTGATATCCATCAATACTTCAGAGACGTACCAGTATAGACAAGCAACCAAGTCAAGTCACTTCATCTATACCAAGACTTCATTCCGACAACTCGTCCTAAAGTTGTCTCGCCAGATCCTTTTATATCTCATTGCTTGATCAATCATACGCACTGTGATCTTTTACACATCGTATGATCTAACTTATATACTAGATAAAGGGACATACATATGCAATCAAGTAAATTTAGATTGAGATTGTAATAGTGGTAACAGAATCATTGATACAAGCTTAACCAAAACTACTTCCAAAGATACAACCAACAATCTACCACTTATACTAAAGCAAACTTTAGTATACAATGTGTCTCTCTCGCTAGCTATTACAAACAACCATCACTTTGCTTCTCCCACTTCTACAAAAGTTTCTTTTCTAAGTGGGGGCCATCTCATGCAATCCAAGTCCTCGAACATGCTCGTCGCTCGTGGTATCGAGCCTCGAACTGTCTTCCAACTCCCACGTAGCTTCTTCCTCTCCGCGCGATTCCACAACACCTTCACCAACGGAATCGCTTGTTCCTCAACCTCGACTGCTCCAAGATAGCCACCGCCTTTCCTCGTAATCTCGATCCCGAGCAAGAACCACTTGGTCATGCTTGATCACGTGTTTGGTCGAACACGCATTTTCTCACCGAGAAACGTGAACACGCTACGAACATCTCCGATGCTAGAAGCGCAGCTAACCTATAGGCAACGGGCCTATTCTCTTCAAGAACTTCAAAAGGTCCAACGAACCTCTGTCAGAATCTCACCTCGCTTCCCAAAACGAACGACCTCTCGCCGGGAAACCTTATGAAAACGCGATCTCCGATCATGAATCAAGATCCGTGACGACGCTTGTCCGCTGTAGACTTCGCCTGCCCCGAGCTTCCTTGATCCTTCGCTGATCTCGATCGATAACCTCGACCGCCTGCTGAACCATCTCGGTCCTAACATCTTCCTCTCGCCCACTTCATCCCAATAAAGTGGCGATCGACACTTCCTTCCGCATAACGCCTACAGTGGAGCTATTCCTATGGTGGCCTCGATAACTATTGTTATAGCAAACTCTACCAAAGGTAGTATCTCTTCCCACCTTCCTCCTCCGTCCGCCACGATCGCCGCAGATGTCTTCCAAAACCTGAATCGCTTTTCCGATCGACCGTCCGCTTGAGGATGGAATGCCATCTAAGATTCAGCTTGGTCCCCACGGCTTCCTCGCACTCTCCAAAACCTCGACGTGAACCTCGGTCACGATCTGACGTGAATCGATACCGCACACCATGTAACCGCATTTATTTCTCGACATAAAGTCGAGCGAGCTTATCTAACCCGCACGCCATCCGAATCAGTAAGAAATGAGTTGACTTCGCCACCTATCGACGACAACCCATATAGCGGTGTTTCTCTCACGACCTTTGAAAACTCACCACAAAATCCATACCGATGTGATCCCATTGCTTCTCCCACTTATTCATCGTACAATGCACATCCGCATCGACCCATCCTCTTCGACGAACAGAATCGGCGCCCCACCGCGTACACGCCAGGCCGGACAAAACCTAGATCCAACAGCCTCGCAATCGCGCCAGCTTTTTTTAGGTGCCAATATGGTGCCAAGTCGCTTCCAAATCAATAGTGAATTCCACTTGTCTATCAGCGGTAAACAGGCAAGTCCCTGAAACACGTCCGGATATTCACACACCATCGCCTTAATCTACATTATCGTGCCTCGTCAAACTTACCAAGAAAGCTTGATGCCCTTCTCGATCATCCTCACTTTTTAAGGTCATCGCACGCAAACATTCATCCTTATGCCGTGGAAACAAACTTCCACTCCGCAAAAGCAACTTTCTCGAGACAACGATAGTTGCCATGTGCTTTTCCAACCAATCCATGTTAAAGATGACATCAAATCTTCCATTCCGATGACATGCAAATCTGACAAAGACTTTCGTCACGTATTTCACCTGCTCGCATATCTTTCGCTTTAGCACTTTCGACGGATGCTAATTTGTGGTACTTTGGTACAAACCCAACCTCTCACACGCGATTTTCAAACGAAGAATGTGAGGCTCTCAGATCAAACAAAGCGAAAACGGTATATCTCTCATACGGATTATACCCGCAAGATTTCCGGAGCTTGCCGCCACCGCCGATTCGCGCATGCTTGTCGGGCGGTGGCTTTGGTTTGGCCGCTTAGCTGACTCCCCGCTCCGTTGTTTGTCCCTGGCGAGCATGACCGCTCGTCATGAGCCGGATGTCGCCATCATCGGCTGCACTACCGCCCTCCTAACTACACTGTTCTCGAGCGTAATGTCCGCATTTTTACAACGATAGCACCTGCATACCATTTTGCCTACACTCGCCGAAATGATTCTTTCGCATTTCGCACCAAGTTTTTCCACTTCCGCCGCACGGGTTGGAAATTCTTCCCGTTGCCTTTCTCTCAACGCTCGATTCCTCGAATCACCGACCGCCTTGTTCCTCGAACACCCGATTGCCTTTCCCTCGATCTTCCCATTTCTCTACTCTCTTCCTCCGCCGATAGCTGTCGGCATCGGGTCTCTGGGGCAACATTGACTCATGTTTAATGCCCGGCAAGGATCGCGATACGCCGATCTCCCCGATCGACGCCGAATTCGATCTCTGCCGAGTCCTCTCGAACCCGTCGCTCGCAGCCTCAAGCAACAGTGCACGTAGTATAACGTGACAGACGATCGATGGCGATCGCATCGTGACCGCCTTTTCCTCGACTTCCGTAACTCGCTTCTCTCGTCAGAACGCTGTGCACGCATTTTTCCATGAGTTCTTCCTCGAAATCTTCCCACGATACCTTGCCCATCGTCCCCGGTGTTGTGGTCCTTCTCACGCATCAATCTTCTCAATCAAAGATGTCTCCCCATCTAATGATTTCTCGATGATATGGTACTTTCTCTCTATGTGTTTTGTTACCTTGTGGGTCCGTGGTTCCTTCGAGTTTTCCATCGCACCGAAGTTATCACAGTAGACTATGATACTCTTGGGCAAACAAGTTACCACATCTAGATCCATGAGGTAATTCTTGAACCATACCGCCTCCTTAGCAGCCTCCAAACGGCTACATATTCGATTCCATGGTAGAGCCCGCAATGCATCGCCACAGACTCCGCCAAGATAATGGCTCATCCTCCCAAGGTAAACACATAGCCGAGGTGACTTTTTCTCATCATGGTCGGCTTGGAAACCGAGTCTCGAATAACCCAAAGGCATCGGACTATCTCGCTGTAAACTCGCCTATAATCTCGAGTCCTTTTAGTACTTGAGTATATGCTATACCGCAATTCAATGTGCTTGTCGTGGTTAGATCGATATCTAGCTACTAATCCTACCGCATAGCAGATATCGGGTCTCGTACATGGCAGTGCATACATGAGTCTTCCTACGGCGGAAGAGTAAGGAACTTATCTCATTTCCTCTATCTCCTTTGTAGTTTTAGGGGACTGCTCCTTAGATAAAGGAACACCATGTCTGAAGGGTAGCAATCCCTTCTTGGCGGTCTGCATACTAAAACAAGTAATCACAATATCAATGTAAGATGCCTAAGACAAGCTCAACACTTTTCTCTTGCGATCTCGGTAAACCTTGATCCCAAGAATGTATGCTGCATCTCCTAAGTCTTTCATTTAAAACTGATCGAATAACCAACTCTTTACGTCTGATAACAGTTTCACATTGTTGCCAAGTAGAAGGATGTCGATACGGACGAAGGACTTGTTGGATATAAAGATCCAAGAACCCACGTAAAGAGTTAGGCAGCCGTCTCCCTAGATCGAGAATCCAGTTTGATCACCCCTAGAGCGTAGAAACCTCGACCCGTTGACTATATAATTAGCCAAGAACCTCAGTATGGTTGAACGCCATAAGACCTTGCTCAAGTATCTTGATAAGTTTATAAACAAGTGAAATACTCTACAAAGAGAATTTAACTCACAAAGCAAATGCTAATTTCATTTATATATCAATCTCCTCCTCTTACACATGATTACAAACCTATTTATAGGCTACAAATAACTCTTGAGCTCCTCACATTCATAGCACTACTTAAGACTATTTAAATGACTAAATATAACTCCTAAATGACTAATAATAACATAATTGTAACTCATAAACATAGGTATAACTATTGGACTCCAAGAGTCACTTTATCAACACACACTTAATTAGCTAGATAGACTCTTCACTTGGCCCCCTCTTCATGCACGAAAATTCAGCCTTTTATTCTTCAATTGTGCCTCCAAATGTGATGTAATTAACCCAACCCAATTGCCAGCTCAAAGATGACTTTCTTTTGGCCCTTGTTTGCTTGCTTGGCATATTGTTGTGTTCTCTTTTCAATGTTTTGCCTTACCTTTTCATGTAATCTTTTCACCATTTCAGCTTTAGCTTTTCTATCAAGACTTGTACGTTCTTCAATTGTCATTGGAATTAGATCAAATGGACTCAATAGATTGAAACCATAAAAAACTTCAAATGGGGAAAAGTTAGTAGCAGAATCAACACTTCGATTATAAGCAAATTCTGCAAAAGATAAGCAATCTTCCCAACTTTTCAAGTTCTTTCCGATCAAAGTTCTAAGTAGTTGAGACAAAGTTCTATTAACCAATTCAGTTTGTCCATCAGTTTGTGGATGACAAGTAATAGAAAACAGAAGTTTAGTTCCCAATTTATTCCACAACACACGCCAGAAATGACTCACAAATTTTACATCTCGATCACTAATGATTGTTCTTGGAACACCATGCAAACGGACAATTTCTTTAAAGAATAAATCAGCTATATGAGTTGCATCATCACTCTTATGACATGGGATAAAGTGTGCCATTTTTGAAAATCTATCAACAACCACAAAAATAGAATCTTTACCCCTTCGTGTTCTAGGCAAACCTAAGACAAAGTCCATAGAAATATCCCCCCAAAGTGCACTAGGAATTGGTAGGGGTTTATACAAACCATGTGAGTGTGATTTTGACTTAGCTTTCATGCATGTTATGCACCTCTCACAAATTCTTTCAACATCAACACGCATTCTAAGCCAAAAGAAATGTTCATGCAAAACTTTCAAAGTCTTATGAACTACAAAATGCCCCATTAAACCACCACCATGAGCTTCACGCACAAGCAACTCACGCATAGAACACTTAGGTATGCACAACTTATTTTCTCTAAACAAGAAGCCCTCATGCTTATAAAACTTATCAATTGCGTTATGTCGACAAGCCAAATAAATAGAGGCAAAATCGAATCATTCACATATAATTCCTTAATCGACTCAAAACCAAGTAGTTTAGAACTCAAAGTAGAAATCAAAACATACCTTCGAGACAATGCATCAGCCACAATGTTTTCCTTTCCCTTTTTGTACTTGATCACATAGGGAAATGATTCAATGAATTCCACCCACTTGACATGCCTTTTACTAAGCTTACCTTGACCTTTGAGGTATTTGAGTGATTCATGATCTGTGTGAATTTCAAACTTTCTAGGCCTCAAGTAATGCTGCCAAGTCTCTAATTCTCTCACCAAAGCATACAACTCTTTGTCGTAGGTGGGTAGTTCAATTGAGCACCTTTAAGTTTTTCGCTAAAGTAAGCAATTGGTTTTCCATCCTGCAACAAAACAGCACCTACACCTACTCCAGATGCATCACATTCAAGTTCAAACATCTTATCAAAGTTAGGCAATGCAAGAATAGGTGCAGTAGTTAGTTTCTCTTTAAGGAGATCAAAAGCATGCTCTTGTTTATCACCCCAATGAAAACCAACATATTTTTTGACAATTTCATTCAAAGGTGCAATAATTGTGCTAAAATTCTTAACAAACCTCCTATAGAAACTTGTAAGACCATGAAAACTTCTTACGTGTGCCATGTTTTGAGGAATTGGCCAATCTTAGATAGCTTTCACTTTTTCCTTTTCCATTTCAATTCCATTTTCACTTACAACAAAACCAAGAAAAACAACTTTATCCATGCAAAAAGAACACTTCTTAAGATTAGCATACAACGATTCATTTCTTAAGGTGTCTAAAACAGCACATACATGGTCAAGATGTTCCTCTACATTTTTACTATAGATCAATATATTATCAAAGTATACAACCAAAAATTTCCCAATATAGCTTCGCAAAACATGGTGCATCAATCTCATTAAAGTACTAGGTTCATTAGCTAATCCAAAAGGCATCACTAACCACTCATCTAGACAATATTTTGTTTTGAAAGCAGTTTTCCATTTATCTCCTTCTCGAATTCGAATTTGATGATATCCACTCTTCAAATCAATTTTGGTAAACACAACAGCACCATGTAATTCATCAAGCATATCATCTAGCCTAGGAATAGGATAGCGATACTTTACCGTGATTTTATTAATTGCTCGACAATCGGTGCACATCCTCCATGATCCATCCTTTTTGGACACAACAATCACCAGTACAGCACATGGACTTATGCTCTCACGAATTTTCCCATTCTCCAACAATTCTTGGACTTGTCTTTGAATTTCCTTAGTCTCTTCCGGATTAGCTCTATAAGCTGGTCGGTTTGGTAGAACAGCTCCGGTAACAAAGTCAATATGATGCCCAATACCTCTTAATGGAGGTAAACCACTTGGTTCTTGCTCGGGAAAGACGTCTTCAAACTCCTGCAAAAGAGAAACAAAAGTACTAGACAAAGATGAGGTTAATTCATTAGTACTAAAGAAGGACTCCTTGTACACCAAAAACAACACACTCTTTTCTTCAACTATTGCACCCCTTATTTCTTTTGCCCTCACATAAAAATTTTGTTTTTCTTTTCCCTCACTCTTACTTTTCTCTCGACTCTTTTTTTCACTCGATTTTTTTTAAATTCCTCACTTTTCTTGCCCTCAACCTCGCGATCTCTCCTTACTTGATATAACTTTAGCTAGTCCTCTTGAACTTCTTGGGGTGTTAAAGCAAAAAGCAAGATAGATTTGTTGTTGTGCTTGAAAGTGTAGTGATTGCGAAATCTATCATGTCACCATTCGATCGAACTGCCAAGGCCTTCCCAGGAGAATGTGACTAGCATGCATTGGTACCACATCACAAAGAACTTCATCTTTATAGTTTCCAATAGAAAATGAAATTAGAACTTGTTTGGTAACTCGAATTTCTCCACATTCATTAAGCCATTGAAGCTTGTATGGATGATGATGTTTTTCAGTTGTTAAGTTAAGTTTTTCCACCATCTCGAAACTTGCAACATTGGTACAACTCCCACCATCAATAATTAACATGCAATTTTCGTACGTTTTGACCAAAAAAAAACATGCAAAATTTACCTTGAACCAAACATCTTGTGTGGAAGATGTTCTCCCTTTGTTGATCGTCATTTTTTATTTGCATACTTAAAACTCTTCGAACCACCAAAAGTTCTCCATGTTCCGGTTCGATCTCCTCAAGAAGTTCTTCTTCACCATCATTCTCTCATTCACTTTCAGATTCTATTTCTCCATCCGGTTTCAGAACCATCATCCTTTTGTTTGGACATTGTGATGCAATGTGTCCAATGCCTTGACAACGAAAACATTTGATATCTCTATTTCTAGCAATAGAAGTAGAAGTAGAAATACCTTTTCCCTTTTCAACTTCATTTGACCTTGATTTTGACGTCTCATTTGGAGGTTTAGAGTCTGCCCCAGAAGTTGATTTAGATGATGCCCACTCCTTCGTCGTTGAAGGTTGAAAACTTGTTGGGAAACTCTTTTAGATGACTCTTCTTCTTCAATTGCCTCTCCACTTTAATGGCCATGTGAACCACATAGTGTTGAAGGTCTACAATATTTGCGATCTCCTTATTCAGCCCACATAGGAATCGAGCCATGGTTGCTTCTCGATCTTCATCAACATTTGCCCTGATCATAGCAATCTCCATTTCTTTGTAGTACTCATAAACAGATTTAGTACCTTGATTCATAGATTGTAGTTTTTGATACAATTCAAGAAAATAATGAGATGGTACAAATCTCTTACGCATTATGGTTTTCATTTCTTCCCAAGATGAAATTGGTCTCTCTCTATAACGCCTTCTATTTGTTGTCAATTGATCCCACCAAACTATAGCATAATCCGTGAATTCAATTACAGCAAGTCTAACCTTTTTCTCCTCGGAGTAGTTGTGACACTCAAAGATAAGTTCGACTTTTCGCTCCCACTCCAAATAAGCTTCGGGATCGCTCATTTCTTGGAATATAGGGATCTTAAGTTTTATGCTTCCCAAGTCACGATCAACTTCATTTCGGTGTCTTCCTCTACCTCCTTCCCGCCTAGGATTTCGATGCGTGGATGCTGCATCATCTTCACCTTCACCTTCACTCCCTCTTTCCTCTTCATGCCTTTGTGGTGTACGAAGTTCCAACCTCTCCAAGCGATCTGTAACATTTTCCAAATTACTTCCAAACCTAGAAAATTGTTGTTGCATGGCTTGTAACACAAAATCAGTTGAGTTTTTATTAGTTGTGTCATCCATGTCCTCACAATTCACTCAAAATGATCCTCACAAAAACACTCGTGTTTAACTCGTATAGGCTTTTACCTCCCCTCAAATAATCTCACCTCTCCAGCCTTTTACCACTCAATTCTCGTTTTGTAGAAATTCACAAGCAATAAGAACAAACCAAGAAAGACAAGATTAGTAGAGCTCAACCAAATTTCAGTTTTTGGAGGAACAAAAACTTTGGAATTGGATGATGTATGAATTCTATTTTCTATTGTGTATTTTTGAACTGATTTTCGTTTTTTTTAACTTTTTTTTTCATTTTTTTTCCTCTAAGAATCAATACAAGGAGAATGAAGATGAAATATAGAATAATGTTTTTTTTTGGACGAAATTAAAAGATAGAGTTTGGATCGCACTGCAGTTGTTCTGATACCTAATGATACGGACGAAGGACCCATTGGATATAAAAATCTAAGAACCCCACGTAAAGAGTTAGGCAGCGGCCTCCTAGATCGAGAATCCAGTTTGATCACCCCTAGAGCGTAGAAACCTCGACCCGTTGACTATATAATCAGCCAAGAACCTCGGTATGGTTGAACACCACAAGACTTTGCTCAAGTATCTTGATAAGTTCATAAACAAGTGAAATAGACAAAGAGAATTTAACTCACAAAGAAAATGCTAATTTCATTTATATATCAATCTCCTCCTTTTACACATGATTACAAACCTATTTATAGGCTACAAATAACTCTTGAGCTCCTCACATTCATAGCACTACTTAAGACTATTTAAATGACTAAATATAACTCCTAAATGACTAATAATAACATAATTGTAACTCATAAACATAGGTATAACTATTGGACTCCAAGAGTCACTTTATTAACACACACTTAATTAGCTAGATAGACTCTTCACTTGGCCTCCTCTTCATGCACGAAAATTCAACCTTTTATTCTTCAATTGGGCTTCCAAATGTGATGTAATTGTGAGCCCACACTTCAAGTATAAGTCAACCCATCAACTTGTATAATATTCACCATTTGGCCCAATGGAGATTGGTCTTGGAATTGGGCCTTTATTTCAGCTAGCAAAAGCATCATGGACCCCTTTATTCTCTTTGCTCTAGCCCTTGTAATTGGTCCATTTTGAATAATCAAAGGATCAATCTTGTTGTCCTTAAGCATCTTGGTTGCATCTCCATCATCTACGTAAAGTGCAAGAAATACCACGTCACCGTTGACATCCAAACGATACACACAACTTTCACTAGGCAACTGGGTAAATCCATAGGATTTTACCATCTCGTCAAAGCATAAGTTCCATGATTGGGAAGCTTGCTTGAGTCCATAAATGGACTTCTTCAGCTTCCATACTAGATGCTCTTCACCCTTAACCACATAACCTTCTGGTTGCTGCACATAGATGTCTCTACCTTCTTCAAGGTAACCGTTTAGAAAAGCGGTTTTAACATCCATTTGCCAAACCTCAAAGTTTAGGTGAGCTGCTATGGCCAGAAGAATTCTGATGGACTTGAGCATTGCTACAGGAGAAAAGGTCTCATCGAAATAGATGCCCCCAATTTGAGTGTACCATTTCGCCACAAGCCTAGCTTTAAAAGCCAAAACCTCTTCATCTGAATCTCTCTTCCTCTTGTATACCCACTTACTACCTATGGCTTCCTTGCCATCTGGTAGAGGTGTTTTTCCGTATACATCCATAGATGTTATGGACTCAATTTCTAAGTCCATAGCGGTGTGCCATAATCTTACATCTGTGTTTTGTATCGCCTCGCTGTATGTCCATGGGTCGATTACAGCCTGCTCGTTTCCTGAGACTAAATTCGAAGATTCATCCACGAACAAAAATCGCTTGGGTTGACGAACAACCTTCCCATTACGATGAGGCACTACTGGCACAATGGCAACGGTGGGTGCAGTAACCTGTGGTTCTCTATCTTGCACAAATTGCTAGGTAGGTGCCATTTGTAGGGTCGGTATTTCCAGTGGAACTCGACCCACTTTAATTTCTTGAAGTATCTGGTATTGATCCCTCCCACTAGACACGACATCTCGTACCTTTGGCCTAATCGGTGGTGGAATACGATTATCTTCTAATTCTTGAAGTTTGATTTCAACTTAACTTTGGATTTGTGGTTTTTCATGTAATCTTCTAAGAATCGGGCGCTAGTGCTAATAACAACCTTCTGATCATTAGGACTATAGAAATAACCACCTTTCGTTCCTCTAGGATAACCAATAAACAGCCTTGCTTTAGATCTAGCCTCCAACTTGACAGCTTTCTTGTTCAACACATGTGCTAGACAGCCCGATATTCTTATATGGCTTAAACTAGGCTTGTGCCCAAACTATAACTCAAAAAGGGGTCTTGTCGACTGACTTGGACGCTACTAGATTGAGCAAATATGCCGTTGTTTCTAAGGCATACCCCCAGAACGAAATAGGCAATGTTGCATAACTCATCATAGATCTAACCATTTCTAAGAGCGTCCTATTTCTTCGATCTGACACACCATTTTGTTGTGGTGTGCCTGGTGTTGTGAGTTGGGAGGTAATCCCACATTGCACCAAATAGTCCGTGAACTCGTTACTGAGGTATTCGCCACCACGATCAGACCGCAGTGACTTGATACTCTTACCTAGCTTCGTCTCCACTTCTGCCTTAAATTCTTTGAATGCATTCAGACTTGCGATGAAGCAGGTATATGTATCCGTACCTTGAGTAATCATCAATGAAAGCGACAAAATACTCGTACCCTCCACGAGCTTGTGTGGACATTGGTCTACACAGGTCAGAATGGACTAGCTCCAACACTTCCTTCGCTCTATACCCCTTCTCTTTGAAGGGTCTGGTCGACATCTTTCCTTCTATATAGGATTCGCAGACTTGGAATTGAGTGACTGTCATTTCACCCAACGCTCCATTCTTAGCCAGTCTTTGGATATTATTTAGATTGATGTGACCTAATTTAAGATGCCAAAGAAACGTGGAGTCATCTGGCGAAGAAAACTTCCTCTTCTTAAGGTTTGATTTAGATGCAACATAATTAAAGGTATTATGCTTAGCAGAAATAGTATAAAGCGAATTATAAAAAGTGCCACCACAGATAACTTCGTCATTTCTTATGATAGAAACACCACTATCAAAAATAACAGAATATCCATGCATAGATAGTTTGGAAACCGAAATAAGGTTTCATCGAAACTCCGGCACATATAAACGTCTTTATATACTAAAACTGTTCTATCAAAACATAAAGAAACATCTCCAACTACAACGGCCTCGATTTTCGCCGCGTTGCCCATGGAGATCATTATCTCGCCATCAAATAGCTCCCTTGTCCACAGGAACCCCTACAAGGTGTAACAAACATGATCAGTGACACCCGTATCTACTACCCATGAATGAGTGGAATAAGTTGCTAAACATGTTTATGTTACTAAAACAAATGGCATACCTTGAGCCTTGAGCATGGGGCACTTAGCCTTCCAATGCCCAGTCTTGCAGCACTTGAAGCACCTGCCCTTCTCCTTTAGCTTTTTCAAGCCTCCGGTGGCAACCATGTTCTTGCTCCCACTGGTTTCCTTGCCTCTACCACCTTTGGCATCCCTTTTTCTTCTTCCACTTTTCAATGGAAAATTTTGGCTCTTAGATGTGTTAGCAAGGGCATGTGCTCCTTGTTTCAATCAAAAGTGTACTCTTAATTTGTTAGATTCGTATACTGAAAGCAGTTTGGTTAAGCTTGTATACAATGTTTCCTGTTACCACTATTACAATCTCCTATCTGAATTGTTTACTTGATTGCATATGTATGTCCCTTTATCTCATATATAAGTTAGATCATACAGTGTGTTGTAGATCACAGAAGTCTGTATGATTGGTCAAGCTTAATGAGATATAAAAGGTATCACAGCTGAGATAACTTGAGGACGAGTTGTAGGTATAGGTTGAGGTGTAGATAAGAAGTGACTTGAAATGGTTGCTTGTCTATGCTGGTACGTCTCTGACGTATTGATGGATCACAGTGAGATGAGTTCTTCTATCTGACCGTCGTGAAGAACCTAGATCTCGGAGACTTACGTTGATCTAAATCTCGATAAGGTATTAGGTGAGTATGAGTTGCTGACCATCACTTTGACTTGCTATGGGTGAGGTTACATGAGATAACCCAAGATTCTCTTGCATCTTGGGTGGTAGCAATGCTTGTATGTCATGCTAGTTACCTGTGTCGAGTCACCGTATCCGTTTAGGATGATGATGTCCCCTTAAGGAGATCAAAAGGTTTATTGTACTAAACCCTGCAGATTGCGTTATCTCAAGTACAATAATAAGGTTGAGTGGTACTACTTATGAATTAAAGATATTAATTATTTTAAGCGATCGAGCAATCAGAATAATTAATGGACATACGATATCTTAAATACGGGGATTCATGTAAAGTCTAAGTGCAAGCCCGACTCACCTTCGGTAATAAAGGGGTAAGTCAGCATTTATTCTCTAGTGGCATGAATAAATGTTTATGAATTAATTTATGTTCTGGGCTGAACATAAGAAAATTAATTTATTTGAGGCCCATCTTTATTCCTTGCATTTGATCCCTGGGCTGGCCCATCTAGGCCTGTAGCTTAGTGAAAATCGCCCACTCTCTCTCCTTGTCCTACTGGGACTCTGATTTGATTCTCTCTATCCTAAAGGATATTATTATATTTATTAGATATGCATAGATCCTATCTAGATAGGATTTGGGAGTGCATTATAAATATAAGGTGAGAGAGAAAATCAAGGCTAATCCTGAAGTGAGATTTTCGAAAATTACTATATCCAAATAGTGAGAATTTTCAAAATCCTTGAGAGAAAAGAAAGAGGGTGATTTTCTATAGCATTCTCCATAGATTGACCTCACTCGACATTGGAGATTAGGCAACCGGGATACAGTCTAGAAGATCAAAGCACGAGTCTTGATCCGTTCATCCCCGACAGATTCGCAAGTAAACAAGAGAAAACTCCTACGTGTTGTAATTAATTATATAGGTGCATGCTAGGCATATAATCAATGTATGGTTAATTAAACATCCAAGATAGATCCTGGAGAGGTTAAAATCGAAATTCCTTTACACTGGTATCGAGCACCGATCGATTCTTGGCTCTGCTGGTTTAATTCACGTTTGATTATAACGCGCAATTAATTAATTGTGAATCTATCGCTCATCGTGGCCCGCTTTATTTTTGTCGGATTTTGTTTTTCACCACGAGAAAATCCGTGGTTAGATTAGATTTTTCCCGTAAATCTTATACGTAAAGAAGAACGAAGATGAAAGCACGAAGAACGAGACACGAGTTCATCAGAAACCGGACGCCGCGGCACGAGCGCAGCGCCGGTGCCATCGCGTGCGTTTTGGCGTCACGTGGGTGGGCGAGGCGGCGGTGGGGCGCACGGCTCGGCAGCCAGGCGGTGCGGGAAGCGCGTTGCGTGCATGGATGCCTCGGCACCGCTCGGCACCGCGGCGTGCGCGCTTGGCGTTACACGCGGCGCTGCCAGCAATCGCACAAGCTGGCCGCGCTGGTACCAGCCGAGTGCACCCGACAAAGAAAGCGCAGCGCCTCGGCGTAAGGTGCACGTCGTGCACGTGAGATTCTCAACAGCGGCGCACGCAGGCGTTTTCGGCCGCGGGGCGCGCATCGTGCGCGCGAGATTCTCGGCAGCGATGCGCGTGGATTTCTTGGCAGCGCTCAACCACCTCAGCATGAGCGCGCACGAGGAAACCTCAACGCCAACGGGTGTGCTCGGCGGCTCTGCTGGGCGACGTGGTTGGGTGAAGTCTCGGCGGCTCTTGGCGGGCTGTTGGGTGACGTTCTCGGCAGGCACCCTCGGCTGCGGGTCGCGCGTCGTGCACGTGGGATTCTCGGTGGCCTCAGCACGAGATTCGCGCAGGAAACCTCAAGGTCGTCGGGTTTTTCTCGGCCAGGCTCGCTGGGTGTTTGGTAAGATTTTGTGATGATTCTTGGTATTTTTACATGTCATTTTCTATGGTTTATCCTATTTATGCCGTTGGTTCGATTAATATTTATCAATTCGGACTTACTTCGTTTGTTTCGATGTTTTGTAGGAAAACGGCAGAAAATAGGATGAATTAGATCCGCCAATAATCAAATATATTGAAGATAATTTCGACAGAGTTCTTAGGCAAAAACCGTGCGTGAATCGGAGTTCAGACGAAGGAGAACGGGTCAACGACCAAAGTCGCAAGACGGCACCCGTCGCATGGTCACGCTGCCTGCACGCCTAGCGCACATGCCCGCCAGCGCGGCTCACTCCCAGCGGCGACCAATTTCCCTCTCGCTTTTCGAGTGAGCACGCATTACCTTCCGCGCCCGCTCGCCCGGCCCGCCCGCCCGCCTCGCTTCTGCCACAACGCCGCCCGCCCGCCGCCCGCGCCCGCGTCCTCGGCCGGCGCTCGAGGCCCGGCCAGCGCTCGATTGCAGCCAGCGCCACCAACTTCTTCGCTCAAGCGCAGCACGCCACTCCACACGTCCGTCCGCGCTGGGTGGCTGCTGCCAGCCACAAAGACCGCGCCGCCACCAGATGCCCGCTCGCACTCGCGTGTCCGCCCGCGCACTCGCCCGGCACCGCGTGCGCGCCTAACGCGCTTAACGCCACGCGCGCCTGCTCCCCGCCAGCGCTCTTCGTGAACGCCGCCCCACTCTCGCCAGCACCGACGCCAATGCCAGCGCGTGTTCGGCACTCTAGCTATCCAGCCGCCTCACCGACGCCACTTTAAGCCGCTTCCAATTCGTAATGATTTTAACCGCGCCACCCCGAGCCGGAGTTCATTTCTATACGTAACGCTCGAGCTCATCTCTCTCGAACCGGTGCTCATCTTTAATTTATATAAATATCGCGCCCTAGGTCAAAAGAAGTCTCGGTTCTCAATCTGATTGTCGCGGCGCCTCTCGCTTGTTCTGATTCCACTACTCTTGACACCAATTTTCTGGGAGTTACCTTCGATCGAAGATGTAATTACACAGATAAATCTTAGTTTTAATTCCTGTTCTTATTTTCATCATTGAATATTTTGTTTATTAATTTATGTTCATGGATTCATCAGTTTTATCTGATTCTATTTCACAGTTTATTGTTTATGATTTTTATGTTGAATTCAATTCCATTGTGACAGTGAATTGTTTTCTTGTTCCGTTGATTTATATTGCGATGATTTACTGCTTTCGATTATTTCAAGTTCTTGTTGGGTGATTGATAGTTATAGTTTATTTGCAATTAGATTTAGATTAGGGATTGACAAACCCTATGAATAATATGATTGCATATGTTTTTATTTACCGCTTCGATTTATCCTGCTTTCGTAGTTCAACTAGGGATTGACAACCCCTGGTTTAGATTTAACGCTTTTAGTTTAGCTCGGGATTGACAACCTCGACTTAAGATCGTTGTTTATTTTCCGTATTTCAATTCCTGCATGTTCCAAACCCTCGCTGGTATTAGAATGTTTAGGATTTAATTGCTTTCACGTACGATACTGAACAATCGCCTGCTAAGTTTTCCTCGAGAGACGACTCGTGTTAACTTATCACGCTACAATTACCTCGCATTTATCATGCGTGAATTTGAGTGTGTTTTAGCTCGATCAATTTTGCGCCGTCGGGAAAACTTTAGGCGATTGTTTGTGTTGTTTGTATTCGTGTTTCTTTTCTTTCTGCTTGGTTATATTTCTCCCCGGTGCGTGCGATCTTGTTTTGTTGTTGGTGTCATTAATGCAGGTTACCAAAGATGCGAATATGGTCAAGCAGCCGGGGAGAGAAAATCGATTGGGCAAATTCTTCACGAAGCATGAGCCCAATTCGATATTCGAGGATGTCCGCCGTGCCATGAGCAGCAAACCCATGATCCCTACTAGACCAACCACCTCCTCCGTTGTATGAAGATCGAGGCTACAATCCCTCTTGGGAGCAATCACCTCACCGCATAGATCCACTGCTTATGAGCAAGAATATTATTCGGTCGAATAACCAACCCAACTCGTAGTCAGGTTCAACCCGACCAGATTATTGGGATCCACAAGAGAGCAGCAGCCTCCTCACCGACCAAATATTGGGATCCACAACCCGATTTGGGATGTTGGGATCCACAGAAGAAGCAGCCTCCTCCTCACGATTCGAATGGTGGGAACCACAAAGCCCACACCTCCGCGAATAAAGTGGTACGACCCATGGCGAGTATTATTCACCACCACCTCGAGGTCATCATTTGAGGATTGCTCACCCCACTAATGGATCTCATTGCTTAACAAAATGGATGTTGCAAACACCTCATCTCTGCGCTTTAGAGACGCAAATGGAAAATGTTAACACCGCTTTGTTGAGTCAAGCAGCAAGGAAGGAACTTCCGATAATTCCAATCAAGTCCAAAGGTCACTATTCTGGAAGTGACCCATTTGTTGAGAATTGGGTGGAAGAGAAATCAAATGAGTCACTGCAGCTACATGAAGCGGAGAACGCGGAATCACCAAGTCACACCTTTCCCAAGACCAAACCGAGCAAGCTCTCGGGCGGTCACTACTCTGAAAGTGACCCAATTGTTGAAGATGGTGGGAGAGCCACCAAGAGTCACTGCAGCCGAGAGGAGGTGGAAATGGTGGAAAAATGGGCACGTGAGGACGAGGAGCAAAATCGAGCCACGAGGAAGTTGATACTGTGGCGGCCGACGAGGAAGAGTGGCATGTGAAGTTGTAAACATGCCAAAGCCCACTGGAAGTTGATTGCACTACCTCAACAATTGGAGTACGGATCCCGAGAGGAGGACAAATCGAGGACAAAGGTTGAGGTAACATCAATTTTTTGTCAACATCCTAATTCACCAAAGTACTGTACTTTGGGAATTGAAATTATTTATTTTATTTTGGAGAATAGGATGTTCGACTTGAGCTTAAATTGTGCATTACTTGTCTTCTTTAATGTCCTCTGTTCTTATATGGTTACTACTGATGCTCTGGCCGAGATGGTATTCCTGCAGGTGAAGGACTATGGATAGTCCGTTGTTGTCTGGTTTACGTCGTGCTCACGACGTTAAACTGAGTACTTCGTGGGAGTTACCCACGGTTTTTATTTTCTTTTCTTTCTTTCTCTTTTGCTTGTTTCGTTGTTCTTTGATCTATCTCGTTGTCGCTGAGTTTGTTTTGCTCAGTTGGGAAGTTGTCAATGACGAGATGAAGTCATGATGCTCCAAACTCTGACGCACACATCTGCCGATTATCGTGAAGTATCATCCTCTATGGTCATTTTGAGCTTTTAATGTTTTGGCGCAATGGGGCAAAGGTTCGATTTAAGTGTGGGATGTTTACTCGCTTTGTGTGCGTGTTATATATATTTTCGTATGCTTAATGACGTGCCTTGTGCTTATTTTGATTGTTTGACTTAAGCTTTGTCTATGCGGTAAGTTAGGATTTTGATTTGTGCAAGTCAACTCGTGGTATCGATCAAATTGATTTTGAATTTCAAACTTTTGGTGATATATGATTTGAGTATAATGTGAATTAACGAGACCGTGATTGATAGAAAATGAATAGGAAAATTGATGTGATTTTTCCACTAATGTTAGGGGTAGTGTTAACATTGTGGTTGTCTATATACTTGTTTCATTTTATATATATAAAAAAATGTGAAAAAGAAGAAGAAAATGAGGAGAATGAAAGCTCCAAGATCTTGTTGAGATTGTTGAAATGGAGGATGGGATTATGTCCTCTTTCGAAATTTGAGAAATGGACATGGAAACCACGTTAGAGACTCGAGTTCATCGAGAGTGCACCTTCGAATATTATTCCAAAATCTGTTAAAACATTCTTCGAGCTTTATAAAAGAAACTTGTTGCTAAAGGTGACCACATTAGTTAGTTCACCCTAACGGAGGGTTGGGTCCGAGCGAGATTACCTTTTATTTATTGGAAGTCAATTGCCGCTCTTGATTTATTTCACATTATCTTTGAATTCGTAAACACCAAGTGTGGAAATGCAATAAGGTTTGATTGATTAGAATAAGGGTTAAGTTGCATGAGTTATCTTTCTAATTTTATTAGTATAGACTTTGCTTGAGGACAACCAAATGGATAAGTGTGGGGAGTTGTTTGGTATGATTTTGTGATGATTCTTCGTATTGTTTTACATGTCATTTTCTATGGTTTGTCCTATTTATGCCTTTGGTTCGATTAATATTTATCGATTCGGACTTACTGCTCGCTTTTGATGTTTTGTAGGAAAACGGCAGAAAATAGGATGAATTAGATCCACCAAGAATCAAATATATTGAAGATCATTTCGACAGAGTTCAGAGGCGAAACCGTGCGTGTAAATCGGAGTTCGAGACGAAGGAGAACGGGTCGAATGACCAAAGTCGCGCCTGACGGCACTGTCAGATGGCCGCGCCACGCGCCGCGTGCACCCACGCCCGCCGCGCCAAGACGCCAGCCGCTGCTCACTCCGAGCACGCGGCCACCTCACCCTCGTGAGAGCGCGCCACCTTCCCGCGCCCGCCGCCTGGCGCCGCCCGCTCCGCCGCCTCGCCCGCCGCGATGCACGCCCGCGCCCGCGCCCGTCGCCCCTGCGTCCTCGGCCGGCGCTCGAGCCCAGACGCGCCACCACCTTCGAAAGGCCGTGCAGCCGGCGCCACTAACTCCTTCGCTCGCGCGCAGCCGCCACTCCAAGTCCGTCCGGTCGGTGGTGGCGGCGCCACCAGCAGGCCGCGGCCGCCCACCCACGCATGCCGCTCGCGCCGCTGCTTCGCGCAGCGTGTCCGCCCATGAGCACTCGCCCGCACACGCAAGCCGCCCGGGCCGCGCCTAACGCCACAGACGCCAGCCACCCACCCAGCCGCTTCATGAACGCCGCCCCACTCGCGTGCACTCCGGCCAACGCGCCAAGGCTGCTCGCACCTAGCTATCCCAAGGTGCCACCGACGCCACCCTAAGCCGCCGCTTCCAATTTAGAATGATTTAACCGCGCCACCCCGAGCCGGAGTTCATTTCTAATACAGAACGCTTTCGAGCTCACGCCACTCGAACCGCGCCATCTTTAATTTATATAAATATCGCGCCTAGGTCAAAAGAAGCCTCGGTTCTCAATCGATCGCCGTGGCGCCTCTCACTGCTTTTGATTCCACCGCTCGACACCAATTTTCGGGAGTTACCTTGATTGAAGACGCAATTACACGATAAATCTTAGTTTTAATTCTCGTTTATTTTCATCATCAATATTTTGTTTATTAATTTATGTTCATGGATTCACCGCTTTATCGATTCTATTTCACGCTTTATTGTTTATGATTTTTATGTTGAATTCAATTCCATAGTGACGATGGATTGTTTTCTTGTTCGCTGATTTATATTGCTATGATTTACTGCTTTCGATTATTTCAAGTTCTTGTTGGATGATTGATAGTTATAGTTTATTTGCAATTAGATTTAGAATAGAGATTGACAAACCCTATAAATAATATGATTGCATATGCTTTTATTTACCGCTCGATTTATCCCGCTTTTCAGAGTTCAACTAGGATCGACAACCCCGGTTTAGATTTAACGCTTATTAGTTTAGCTCGGGATCGACAACCCACTTAGGATCGTTGTTTATTTTCCGTATTTCAATTCCTCGCATGTTCCAAACCCTCGCTGGTATTAGAATGTTTAGGATTTAATTGCTTTACGTACACGATACGAACAATCGCCTGCTAAGTTTTCCTTGAGACGACTCGTGTTAACTTATCACGCCCACCACCTCGCATTTATTGCGAGTGAATTTGAGTGTGTTTTAGCTCGATCACTTTGGCAGGGGCGCGCGCAGTGGGCGACGGCGGTGTCTTGGCGCACGGGTTGTGCCCTCAGCCGCCCACCCTTTATGCCGACCGCCCGCTTGTTTTGGGCTGACTCGACCCGGTTCGCCCGACCCGATTTTTCGCCCAGATCCGAAATTTGACCGTGTTCCGAATTTTGACCCGGTTCGACCTGCTCCAATGATCCGCCCGTTTTGATTTTTTCGCCCAAACCTATTTTGACGAATGTGGTCCGTGCCCATGCACGCGAGGCCCGTTTCCGAGTTTGAAGATCTGTACTTTGCAAATTTATGTAATAAATTAGGCAGTGAAGGCTGTGATCCACGAGTGGGCGCGATGAACGATTTTATTTTATTTTTATCGCTCAAAGCATGTCGTGGATGTTTAAATTATCAAGAGCATGCTATGTATATTTAATTACGTAGATAAACATGTTATATGTTTTCGTGATTGGACGAGCATAGTAAGCATGCTAGGTTTATCACGCTTTTTCAAGCATATTTTAGAATTACATGCGAGCATGTTTTACATGTCGAGTTCTATAGAAAAGCATGCCAGATTACGTGATCTCGCATGGACAAACCTTTTGAAACAAAAGACTAAGCAAATAACCCAACATATTAATTTTAAATTAAAATGTCAAGACCTCCACTTTTGATCTCTAAACAAAGTGATACGCATTGTGAGTAAACGTCCACACGTGTGGCTTGCTTGCACTGCTTTGTCATAAGTTTGTTAGACGAGATTTCTAAATAAAACATTTTAATCTATCGAAAGTGGGAGTTTCATGTAAACGCCCACACGCTGGCTTGCATATGCGATTTTCATAATTTCTCTAAAGATAGATTTAAACGAGATAACAAAGGAATTTGATTGGAAGCGGTATGGTCCTAGTGAGTATGCCAATTCCAAGAATTTATTTTCACGTTAAATTGTGGTCATTGCTTAGACATCACCTCAAGTACAACTTCCCGCGAAGTCCTTTCTTGCGATAGAGATGTGGTCTATTAAGGTCCAATCATTAATTTCATTTGTCATAAGGATAAGTTGACATGGATTGAAATTAAACGACTAAAAGGTTTATTTTAGTCTGGTCGAGGGGTTCATGTGTAAATGTCCACACGCGTGGCTCGCATGTGGGATTCCTTGGGCGATTGGAGGTTTCAATTAATATTGTTTTATCAAAAGGTTACAATATTATTGTTACAAATTATGTGCGATCGTATGCTTATGTGTTTACATTACTTTTCAGATATGTCTCTTACACCGATTATCAACATGCTCGCACAAAATCCTCTATCCGGTCTAAATTTTATCGAGTGGAAACCAAACATTGAGAATGTTCTTACTGCCAAAAAAATTTATTTGTACTCACTACACCCCGTCGCAAACCTCTAGACGATTCATCTACTGATGAGGAGCGCAAAGAGCACGAGAAATGGGACAAATCAAATAGAATGACAAAGTGCCTTCTTTTGGTCACCATGTGCGAGTCCTTGCAACTCCAGCATCAAGAGATGGAAGATGCAGCCACTATATGGCTAAGTCTTATGAAATCGTATGAGGAGTCGGACAGAATCGCTTATCATAATTTGGCAAAATCAATAATGTCAAGTTCAATGAAGGAAAGCGATTGGTGGCATGACCATGTAGAGCAAATGATCAATCTCTTATGAGAGGTTGAAATTGTTGGAGGATACATTGATGACACGATGTAATCGACATGATCCTCAACACTTTGCCCAAGTCTTTGATGACTTCATTATAAAGCGGCCCTTATGATAAGAGTTATACTCTAGATTTATTGCAAGAGGATCTAGTAACGAAGAACGCAAAATGGGCAAAGGTGCATGGGCCTTTAGTACGCACCTCAAAGAAAACCACCGCTTCGAAAGATGAAAAGGGAAAGTGGAATTCAAAGATGCTAAGGCTAAAGAAAAGAGGGAGTAATACAAAGGCTCTACCAATGATTTGAAAAGCTAAAGGAGAAGGGCAATGCTTCAAGTGCGGTGAGACTGGCATTGAAGGCTAAGTGCCCCAAGCTCAAGGCTCAAGGTACGCCATTTTCTTTAGTAATGTAAACATGTTTAGCGACTTGTTCTACTCATTCACGGGTAGTAGATACGGTGCGATCGATCATGTTTGTCACACCATGTGGGGTTCCTGTGGACAAGGGAGCGAGTGATGGCGAGATAACGATATCCATGGGAAACGCGGCGAAAGTCGAGGTCGTTGCGAAATGGAGATGTTACTTTATGTTTTGATAGAACTGTTTTAGTATTGAAGACGTTTTATATGTGCCGGAGTTTCGGCGGAACATTATTTTCGTTTCCAAACTATTTATTCATGGATATTCTGTTATTTTTGATAGTGGTGTTTCTATCATAAGAAATGACGAAATTATCTGTGGTGGCACATTATATAATTCGCTTTATACTATTTCTGCCAAACATAATACTTATAACTATGTTACATCTTCTTCAAACCTTAAAAACAGAAAGTTTTCTTCGCAAGATGACACCACGTTTCTCTGGCATCTTAGATTAGGTCACATCAATCTAAATAGGATCCAAAGACTGGCTAAGAATGGAGCGTTGGGTGATCTCACAGCCATCCGCTCCCGCCTACTTAATCTCAGATAGAAGGAAAGATGTCGACTGCACCTTCAAAGCGAAGGGTTATAGAGCCAAAGAAGTGTTGAGCTAGTCCATTCTCGACTGTGTTGTAATATCCCGAATTTCGAGCTTAAAATTTTCAAAATAAAGAAGTAGTTTACTAAGAAAATAAGAATGAAAGTGAACGCTTCGGAATCGACAATTTGAAATAGATCGAAATTTTCTTTAAAATTTCGAATAAAATAATTTTTAAACAATAAATAAATATGTTTTAAGTGTATAGAGGATATTATTACACTTAGAAAATTAAGAAAATATTTTCTCCTAATTGTTTCCATATTTTCGAAATTTATGTGTTCATGTGATTAAATTATGAACTTGGCATGAGATCACTTTATATTATGTGACAAATGTTATTTTATTTTACATATAGAATATTATTTAGCCAAGTATTACACTAAAGAAGAAAAAGAATTGTTTTCCTTATTTTATTAATAATTCTCGAAAATTTGCACAAAATAGAATTAATTTGTGATCACATGATTTTATAATATGAGTTGTCATATTTATCTTGTATTATATGATAAGATAAATATCTTATATACCTTAGCATATTTTCAAAATGATGTGCAAGAGATAAGGGTTGATTATGACATTTTTAGGATAAGATATGCTATGATATTTTATAATATGATAAGATAAGGTTGTGACTAGATTATGACTAAGCTTAGGATAATGTTTATCTCATTAAATGTGTAGCAAAGTGATAAGCATCATGAAGGATAAAATTTATTTCTAGAAATACATCATTTTCGAAAATGATGATTTTGTGTAATAAGTTTAGCAAAAAATTTAATTAATTATTTAAGCTTTAGTATTGGATAAATATCATGGAATCTAGATCAATCTTATCATCTAGAAGCTATATAAATTTCGAAATTTAGGAATTAAGGTAAGATATGAATTTTGGAAAATTAATTCCTAAGAAACCCTAATTTTCGAAAAATTAGGGAAATTACTTGGAAATATTCCAAAAATTTATTTTATGACATAATATCATTATATTTATGTAATTCATCATGAAAATAATATTGGTTATGAAAGGAATAATAGTTTGATAATTTATCCCTAATTTTGAAATATTTGCCGATAACTTTACTATAGTACATAAAAATGATCTTAATTAATTTTCCTATGATATAATTTATTATCTAAGACCTATATTATGTCACATATCTATTAATTGGAGAAAAATAAAATATTTGGCATATATTATAGGTGATAACCGAAAATTGTGATAAATTAGTATTTTATGAGATAAATTTCATACTTTAATTAAATGCAAGACTATGATTATTATGATAAGGATATGAGTTGTAAAGTAGAGATGGTTATCAATTAAAACAAGTAACCTATGCTTTGTATTTAATATAGCCAAATTTTGACTTTTAATATAAGGTTGGAAATAATTTTAAACTCTCGAATATAATACCTTATCCTATAGTTGAAATTGTCGACTTTTATAAAATGATATTATTATAAGATAATATTATAGTATAAGGTATAGAAAAATAAAAATCAACCCTAATGGTTGAAGAAGGTATAAACACACACACACTACACAAAAGTATTAAATTTTATTCTATAATAATTATAAGATACATTAATTAAATAATTAAATAACATAATAAACCATAGAATAAAATAAAATAATCATCCCATGAGCATAGGAAGTGGCGAAAATTTTAAGAAATAAGGTATGAGTTGTAAATTTAATTTTACACCTAGATATGATATGATTTCAAAAAGATAAGATAAGCTATGATAATTAATGTATAAGATAAGGTCAAATTTGTTTCTTATGCAACTTGCAAGGCTCAAAAATTAAGAAGATAAAGGAGTTGCAATTTTTGACTTTAGAATAAGATATTTTATAAAGTAATGATTAAATACACTTTAGAAATCCTATAAATAGGAGGGCACTCCTCCCATACCATTAAAATCGAAAATTAGGAGAGAAATGGGAGAGGAAATAGAGAAAAAAATAGAGAGTGTTCTTCATAGTGTTCTTCGATCAGAGAGTTAAAAACGTCACGACGCCGATCGAATTCGATCACAAGGTTAGAAATTGTACCACTTGTTATACATGTTAAATTGGTAGAAATTCATATATAATATATTAGGATGTTTATTTTCAAAATTATGTTGAGTATGTGCTATATGTTTCAAAGTATGTGTTAGATTGTTTATATGATGTTTATAAGTATGAATTATCAAATTAATACAGTTAAGCATGTATTGAATACATGATGATATGACCGAAAATAAGGAGAAAGCATATGTTGATGTATATGAATTTTAGTTGTTGTTTTGAGCATGAAATAATGATAGATATTAATAAACAAGATTGTATGATTTTATGTGGAATTTTGGAAAACCTAAGTATATAACCTATTAATTTCGAAAATTATAGAGTAATTATATGATGAGATATAATTCATGTTTGAATGTTAGAATAACATATTGATGATGTAGATTAATAATATAGTGTTATATGAATTTATTGAATTTCTAAAATTATTTGTACCTAAGTCTATTTTCAAAAATATGTACTTAGACATATCGAGGAATAATTCATGAATTATGGAAATTATGTCATATTATTATAATAATAATATACTATATGAATTAATTAAAATTTTGGAAAAGTTTAATAATTATTTGTAATTTTCGAAAATTATGCTAAGAAGGAATCATGATGTGAAATTTTTCTATGTTATGTGATACATGGATTCTATGTTAGTAATGTGTGGAAATTTGATCCATATATGTGTAAAATCGAAAATTACAAGGGTATAGTTGGAAATTAATAGAAATAGGAACATATACGTGTAAGATGATAGTTATATAAGAAATACATGAAACGACGATGAGAATAAGTTGAAAAAGGTATAAACGTACGAAGTATATCGATACGATAGTTCGTAATAACGTTAGTGATAAAGTTGATATTAGTATGTTCGTTGGTTCAATCGATGATTCTTGCAAAGCATAACGATATGCTAAAAAACTCGCTTCTTCGCTGATAAGGTCCGACTCGAAGGAGAACGGAAACCGAGAATAGAAACTAGTGACTTAAGAAACCTTAAGTCCTCGAGGTAGGCACTCTTTTCAAAAGATTTTTAAAAGCTTTCTCGAAAGTATTTATCGTTATTGCTTATCGCTTATGAAAAAGTTGAGATACGATATTGTCTCGCCATAAAATGTTTTATGTTTTGTATATGTTCATTCGGTTGCCAGGGCAATGAAGTTACGAATCGGATCCCAGCCTGGAGGTGTAAGTAGAAATTCCCGCTAGGTCAGGTACACGTGTTGGGCCTCCGAACATTGGGCGGTCATGCTCAACCGCTGGGCGGTTAGTTGTGTCCGGTGGGGAGGCCTCCTCCCGGCTGCTCATCCATAGCCGACTGGAATATACGTTGTGGTTGTTGTGATATGAAAATGCTTGTGGCGATGATTTTGAGAAATGAGAATGTTTTAGTAAGAAATGCCCTTTCAATAAAACCCTCAGGTCTTCTTGTGGTGAGGCGATAATATTTCAGAAATAAAATGTTTTCGCATGTGTCCATTGGTACATTTGTACTCGACCGCATGTTTGTTTTTAAATGTGCAGGTTGAGCAGGTGATGGAACTGAGCAGGAGTTGAGCGGAATCCTTTTTGATAAATAGTATGGAGCATTTTGGTTCACCTTGAGAATGCATCTTCACATGCATGTCTCACACGTTATTCCGCTGCCAAACTCTTGAGTTCCCTTATATTTTTGATATTATGTTAAGATCTCGAATGCTTTGCTAAAAGCCTTGTATTAGCTACTGTTTTGCCAGTACTTTTGAACAAATCATTTATATAAGTCGTTTCTTTCTATCCTTCGAGTTATTTCATTATTAGCATCTATGTTCCTTCACTTGAGAAATAAGTTGAAAACCCTATTCTTTTACGAATATTTAACCCTAAACCCCAAGTAGCAGTCCGGTAAGGTGGTAGCCGAATCGGGCTGTTACATGTGTGGACCTATGTCAACACATGCCCATGGAGGGTATACGTAGTATTTTATCACTTTCATCGACGACACTACTCAGGTACGGATATATACCGCTTCACCGCAGTCCGAATGCTTTGAGAAATTCAAAGAGTTTAAGGCGGAAGTGAGACGAAGCTTGGTAAAAGTATCAAGTCATCATGTCCGATCACGGTGGCGAATACCTCAAGAACGAAGTTTATGGACTATTTGGTGCAAGGGGATTACCTCCCACCACTACACCGCACACCACAACAAAATGGTGTGTCGAGCGAAGAAATAGGACTCTTTAGAAATGGTTAGATCGATGATGAGTTATGCAACATTGCCTATTTCGTTCTGGGGGTATGCCTTAGAAACGACGGCATACTTGCTAAATCTAGTACCATCCAAGTCAGTCGAAAAGACCACTTTCGAGTTGTGGCTTGGGCGCAGCTTCAGTTTAAGCCACATATGATATGGGCGCCCAAAGACATGTCGAACAAAAGGCGACAAGTTGGAGGCTAGATCCGACACAAGGCTGTTTATCGGCTATCCTAGAGGGACGAAAGGTGGTTTATTCTATAGTCCTAAGGATCGGGGTCATTATTAGCACTAATGCCCGATTCTTAGAAGAGGATTATATGAAAACCATAAATCTAAAGTTGAAATCATTCTTCAAGAATTAGAAGATGATCGATTCCACCACCGATTAAGCCAAAGGTACGAGATGCCGTGGTTCAGTGGGAGGATCGACACCGATACTTCAAGAAATTGAAGTGGGTCGAGTTCCACTAGAGATACCGCCGCATGTGGCTCCTATTCAACAAGTTGTGCAAGATAGAGAACCACAAGTTATCGCACCCACCGCTGCCATTGTGCCGAGAGCGCCTCGTCAGAGTGGGAGGGTTGTTCATCAACCCGAGCGATTTATGTTCGTGGGTGAATCTTCTGATTTAGTCCCGTGAAACGAGCAGCAATAATCGACCCATGGACATACAAATGGCGATACAAGACATTGATGCAAGATCATGGCACACCGCTATGGACTTAGAAATTGACTCCATAATGCCTATGGATGTATACGAAAAGACACATCTACCGATGGCAAGGAAGCCATAGGTAGCAAGTGGGTATACAAGAGGAAGAGATTCGGATGAGAGGTTTCGCTTTTAAAGCCGTGCTTGTGGCGAAGGGTACACTTAGATTGAGGGCATCGATTTCGATGAGACCTTTTCGCATGTAGCAATGCTCAAGTCCATTAATATTCTTCTCGCCATAGCAACCCACTTAAACTTTGAGGTTTGACAAATGGACGTGAAAACCGCTTAAACTAAGCACCTTGAAGAAGGTAGAGACATCTATATGCAAGAACCCGAAGGTTATGTGGTGAAGGGTGAAGAGCATCTAGTTTGAAGCTTAAGAAGTCCATTTATGGACTTAAGCAAGCTTCACGATCCCGAACATACGCTGACGAGGTGGTAAAGTCCTATGGATTTACCCAGCTTGCTAGCGAAAGTTGTGTGTATCGTTTAGATGTCAACGGTGATGTGGTATTTCTTGCACTTTACGTAGATGACATCCTTCTACTTAGCAACAATGTGAAGTTGTTATCAAACGAAAGAGTTGGTTATCCGATCGGTTAAATGAAAGACTTGGGAGATGAAGCGTACATTCTGGGATCAAGGTTTACCGAGATTGCAAGAGGAAAATGTTGAGCTTATCTCAGCGCCTTACATTGATACCGTGATTACTGCTTTAGTATGCGCACCACCAAGAAAGGATTGCTACCTTTCGGACATGGCGTTCCTTTATCTCAAGGAGCAGCCACCCATGACCGCAGCGAGATAGAGGAAATGAGACAAGTTCCTTACGCTTCGCCGTAGGAAGTCTCATGTACACAATGTTATGTACGAGACCCGATATCCGCTGTGCGGTAGGCATAGTAGCTAGATATCGCCTAACCTCGACAAGCTCATTGGATCATGCGGTAGCATATACTCAAGCACCGAAAGGACTCGAGATTATAGTCGGTTTACCATGCGATAGTCTAATGCCTTTGGGATATTCTGCACTGGATTTCCAAGCTACCGTGATGAAAAGAAGTTCACCTCGTGCTATGTGTTTACCTTGGGAGGAGCCGTGATTCATGGAGTGCAAAGCAACGATGCATTGCGACTCCACCATGGAAGCCGAATAGTCGCCAAGGAGGCTCAGATGGTTCAAGAACTACCTCATGGATCTAGGTGTGGTACCGGTTTGTCCAAGAGTATCATAGTTCATCGTGATAACTCAAAAGAAGGCAAACTCGGCGAACCACGGACCCACAAGGTAACGAAACACATAGATAGAAAGTACCATGTCATACGAGAAATCGTTAGACGAGGGGATGTGCGATTGAGAAGATTGGTACTTGCGGATAACCTAGTTGATCCATTCACGAAGAGTCCGCCGCAAAAGTCTACGAAGAGCATATTCGAGGACTTGATTACAAAGATGGCACCCACTTAGAAAGGAAACTTTTGTATAAGTGGGAGAAGTAAAGTGATGGTGTTGTTTGTAATAGCTAGTAGAGAGACACATTGTATACTAAAAGTTTTGCTTTAGTATAAGTGGGAGATTGTTGGATTTATATTCTGAAAGTAGTTTGGTTGAGCTTACATACAATGTTTCCTGTTACCACTATTATAATCTCCTATCTGAATTGTTTATTTGATTGCATATGTATTGCCCTTTATCTCATATATAAGTGAGATCATATAGATATAAAAGGTATCACAGCTGAGACAACTTGAGGACGAGTTGTTAGTGTAGGCTACGGTGTAGATAAGAAGTTACTTGACTTGGTTGCTTGTCTATGCTGGTACATCTCGGACGTATTGATGGATCACAGTGAGATGAGTTCTTCTATCCGACCGCCGTGAAGAACCTAGATCCGGGAGACTTACGTTGTTCTAAATCTCGATAAGGTATTAGGTGAGTATGAGTTCTCGACCATCACTTTGACTTGCTATGGGTAAGGGTTACATGAGATAACCCAAGATTCTCTCATCTTGGGTGGTGGCGATCTTCTATGTCATGCTAGTTACCCGTGTCGAGTCACCGTATCCGCTAGATGATGACATCCCTTAAGGAGCTCAAAGGTTTATTGTACTAAACCCCGCAGTTGAGTTATCTCATGTACAATAATAAGGTTGAGTGGTACTACTTAAGGAATTAAAGATATTAATTATTTTAAGCAATCGAACGATGTAAATAATTAATGGACGACGATATCTTAAATACGGGATTCAGAAAGTCTAAGTGCAAGCTCAACTCACCTTCGGTAATAAAGGGTAAGTCAAGATTTATTCTCTAGTGGCATGAATAAATGTTTATGAATTAATTTATGTTATGGGCTGAACATAAGATAATTAATTTATTTGAGTCCCATCTTTATTCCTTACATTTGATCCTGGCCGCCCATCCAGCCTCAGAATTTAGTGAAAATCGCCTGCCTCTCCTCGTCCCATCGACTCGATTTGATCCTCTCTATCCTAAAGGATATTATTATATTTATTAGATATGCATAGATCCTATCTAGATAGGATTTGGGAGTGCATTATAAATATAAGGTGAGAGAGAAAATCATGCTAATCCTCGAAGTGAGATTTTCAAAATTACTATATCCAAATAGTGAGAATTTTCAAATCCTTGAGAAAAAGAAAGAGGGTGATTTTCTATAGCATTCTCCATAGATTGTCCTTACTCGACATTGAAGATTAGGCAACCGGATACGATCCGTAAGATCAAGCACGAGTCTTGATCCGTTCATCCCCGACAGATTCGCAGGTAAACACGAGAAAACTCCTACGTGTTGCAATTAATTATATAGGTGCATGCTAGGCATATAATCAATGTATGGTGAATTAAACATCCAAGATAGATCCTCGGGAGAGGGTTAAAATCAGATTTCCCTACATAATTGACTCATAATCGAAAGAGGTGTTGTAATAGGGTAAGTTAACCCTAGTCGTCTCTCAAGGAAATCTTAACAGGGCTTGTTGTTTGTGTCAAACACATAAAGCGGTAAATCCTAACACTCTAATACCAACATGGGGTTTTGGAATAAAAAGGAATTGAAAAGCTAACAGAAACGAATTACAAAGAAGCAATCTAACTAGGGGTTGTCAATCCCTAGTGGAGAACCTAAGAATTCACGAATGCAGGAAGCAAAGCAAAGAAACAATAAATCTAGATCATCAAACAGGTAGCGATAAAATTAAATGAAGAACGATTCAACACTCTACTAAAATCAAAAATCAATTGCATCCAATAGAAATCTCAAACAATAATACTATGAAATTCAATTCAACAATAATCCCAAGGTTAAGCATGTAAATGATCAAATGAAATTCAATAAAAACTATAAAATATCCAATATCAATCTATGAAATTTATTCTAACAATACTATCAAAACCTAATACATAAAATGGTCGAATGTGATTCAGCAGAAATTATAAACCAAGTGCATAAATCGATAGAATGTAAAGAGGAATAACTACTGTTAATCTGATGTTCAATCTTTCTATCCTCGCCTGAAAAGCTCCAAGACCAAGAAAGAACAGCGGCGCGGCGTGAATCCAAAAATCAAAACTGCCCTGTCTAAATGACCTAGCGTGTATATATATTTAAATGAGAGTGAGCGCCGGTTAAATGTGAGCGAGCGCGGAGCGGAAATTCTATCCCAAGTTGAACGCCGGCTTAGACCGAGCGCTCGCCGTGTGAGTGCGTCTATCTCACAAGCAAACACCGGCTTAAGGTGAGCGGGCGTGCGCAGCTGGTGAGCAGGCATTCAGGTTGAACGCGTGAGGGAAATTGGCGAGCGGGCACTCGGATGGAGCACCGGATGAGGTGCGCTGGACGGGCGCTCAGGCTGAACGCACGAGGGAATTTGGCGAGCGGGCGCTCGGATGGAGCGTCGGATGAGGTGCGCTGACGGGTGCTCGCATCAAGCACCGGATAGGTAGCGGGCACTACGGGTGAAGCAGGCGCTGGGAGGAGATGCGCGCTACCGGGCGAGCGCCGAGGCCGAGCGGGCGCTCGACAGGCGTTAGCGGCGGCCGGTTGTGAGTGCTAGTGCCGAGACACAGCGCGCATGGGTGGAGACGGCCTCAGCGGGCGCTGTGGAGCAAACGGGCGCTGGCTGGGTGAGGACTGCGTGCACGCGGATGCGCTTGGTCGACGTCGGGCTCGGCATACGACGGGTGCCGTGCACGACTTTGATTATTCGCCCCGTTCTCCCTCGTCTGAACTCCGAATTAGGATCCGTTTTCGCCTAAGGACTCCTATCGAAAAGCTCTTCATTATACTTGATCCTTGGCAGTCTCATTTCATCCTATTTAATGCCATTTTCCTATAAAACATCGAAACAAACCAAGTATGTTCGAATCGACAAATACTAATCAAACCAACGACATAAATAGGGCAAATCACTGAAAATGACATGTAAAACAATACCAAGAATAAGAAAAAAATGAAACCAAACAACTCCCCCACACTTATCAATTTGCTTGTCCTCAAGCAAAGTCTATACTAATAAGAGTAGAAGAATAACTCATGCAACTAAACTCTTAATCCAATCAATCAAACCTCTTTTTGCAATTCTCCCAAACATGATGAATAAATAATCAAAGTTAATGCGAAACAAATCTATGATTGTGAGAATGTCAAATAAACAAGTTGGTGATTTTTTCTTAGACCCAACTCTCCGCTAGGGGTGAATTAACTAAAATGGTTACCTTTAACAACAAGTTTCTTTGATAACATAGAAAGTATTAATAGTTTTTTGAACAATGTTTGAAATGTGAATTCTCGATGAACTCGAGTCTCCTATCGTGGTTTCCCATACCCATTTCTCAATTTACGAGAAAGAGGGGCATAATCCCATCATCCATTTCAACAATCTCAACAATAAACTGGAGTTTTCATTCCCCTCATTTTCATAATTTTTTTTCTTTTTTTTTTATTTTTTTGATGAAACAAGTATATAGGTAACCACACTGTTAACACTACCCCTAGCATTAGCCGGACAAATCACATCAATAACCCCCGATTTAAGATTAATTCACACAATCTCATCAATTCACATTGCACTTCAATAACATAACATCAAGATAAACGAGAATACATCAAGGTTTGACCAATACCACAGAGTTCAGGTGCACAAATCACAATCCTAACTTATTTGCATAGACAAGAACTTGAGTTCAAGAGGTTGAAATAAACATAGATCCATATTGCCAATCATGCACATAAACAGAGCACGACATATAATTAACAACTCTCCCTCCACACATAGTCGGGCACTATCCCCATAGCTCTAAACATGAACAATAAAATAAGGCCAATTGAGGATGAGACTTCCATGATAGTAGATGGCAGAAAAAAGGTCGTTCAAAAATCGAGTCCCAATAATAGGCCTGCGCAGACACAAGAAAAGCCAAGGAAAAACACACCACAATAGGAAAGGAAATAACCACCGAAATAAGGACGAGAGAAAATAAAATAAAGAAATATATACATACTCTCCAAGAGTGAAGCATCAATGTTGGTCCGACGGTGGTGGCGGTGGATAGGCGGTGTGGGATAGGGACCAGGCGTCCCATTGGGCCTGAAGGTTAGCCAGATGCTGCTCTTGGGTGTCTAATCGTCGGTGAACATCTTGACGAAAATCCCCAAACGCCTGCTGTGAAGATTGACTGAAGTCGTTAAACTGGCGAGATTGGGTGTCAAGACGTTGATATAACTCATCACGGAACTCTCCAAAACCCTGGGTCATTGATTGATTGAAATCTGTGAATTGCTGACCCATCTGTTGCCTATACTCCTCAAAGTTCTGATTCCAACAGGAGGAGCTAAAGTCCCCCAACTGCTGTGAAGTGGCCTGCTGAAACTGGCCAAAACTTGAACCAAAATGAGCCCTATGATCACTGAAGGCGTCGCCGTGGGGCTGATGGGAGTAGGGGGTAAGCCAGGAGGGGTGTATCATGTGGTCCCGCCTCTTCTTCAAAGGGCCCGATCCGGGATATCTTCATCCATCGTAGCTGCATCGGCATGAGACCCGGACGGACGGTTCTGCTTAATCATAATATACTCTTGAACACTACGCCGTGCTTCATAAGGAAGCAATGTAGCCGGATCGATGCAATCACCCAAAATCACCGAACGTGATGGGAAGATTCTCAACGACACGAGGCCGAACTCGATGCTTCTCCAGCTAATCCCACAAAGAACTCGCTAGAATCAAAGGGCACCGCTCGAGGGAGATGTTGTAACAGCCCGCCAACCCAAAGTACGGATTAGCGAATCACATTAATGACGGGATTAACAATGAGAACAAAGACTAATTATGGAACCATGAGGTATATGATAGACAAATTTCCAAAAACTTCATACCATTTAATGTGACATATATCGTACATACGAAATCGGATCGCTTAGACTCTTGACAAAAGGGTTCGACTCAAAACATAACTTATATAACTTTGCAATGGAAAGACATGTGATTACATATATGACGATATGTAATCGCGCTATACTTATCAACCATGTAAGACTCCAAGCGCTCAACACTTCAACATCCAACATCAATCGCTCAACTGCACATTTAAAACAAACATGCAGGCTAAGTACAAGAATGCACTTAGTGGGCTCATGCAAAAACATTTTCTTTAATTACACCGCCCCATAAGTAAGACACAGTGGTTTTAGTTGAAAATGCCTTGTGCTTACTAAAACATTTTCTCATTTTCAAAAGTCGCCCGCCGGACATATTTTTTGTCAGTATGATCCATATCGAGTAATATCATAACATCATCACACAACGCCATCACATAACATCATCACACGCTGGTAGCGAACCAACAACTTTCAATATCATCATGCCACCAACTCCACACAAAATACGACATCACATCGATCATCATACGCTGGTAGCGAACCAACAAATTTCAATATCATCATGCCGCCCAACTCACACAAAATACGACATCACGTCAGATCATCATACGTTGGTAATAACCAACAAATTTCAATATCATCATGCCGCCAACTCCACACAAAATACGACATCACGTCAGATCATCATACGCTGGTAGCGAACCAACAAATTTCAATATCATCATTCCAACCATCACCACAAATAATAATATCATCATTCCAACCATCACCACAAATAATAATATCATCATTCCAACCATCACCACAAACAATAATATCGTCTATATGAGATCAATCCTAGCTGTATAATCCTTCCTACTTAGGATCCAATATCAATTTCATAGTCGGCTTGCCCAACAACTCGATAGATCATACATAAAAACATAAACACTTTGGGCAGGTAATCATATCACTTCTCAACTGAAAGCTTTGTAAATAAATACTTTGCATTTGGTAAAATAAATAAAAGGGTTTTCAATAAAGCCCACCGGCACGTAGCTTTTGATAACGCCTTTCTAAGTCGAAAGCTCAAGTCCACGTCCCACCTTAACGTAAGAACTATTTTAGTACGCTGATCACGCTCGAGAAGGCGAACATAGTCTATAACGCTCTATGTGTCAAATAAGGCTAACGCCGGACTTATTTCGACGCTTTCCTAATCAATTAATGTCGATTATGAATTTTCTCAATTTATAAGAGATATTCTACCTTTAATATATAATGACGCTTTAATGTACTTACGTAATGTAAGTTACATTGTTACTAAACGTCACGTCACATAGATCACGACATCGAATTACGTGCCCTTCGACCTTGGTCAACGTTTTGGTCAACAATTTTGACCAAGTCAACCTTTAGTCAACAATTTTGACTTTAGTCAACTCAAAGTTCAACATTTTGACTTTTTCAATTTCTTATGTAATTTTCGATTTTAATGTACAATTCTTGTTCCAAAAATTCCTATAAAATCATACTATGTCTAAAACATTATTTTAGATCATATTATGTAATTATACTTGATAAAATAAATTTATAACATTAATATACATAAGGTATGGTTTTCGGTCAACATAATTCATCAACTAAACATTTTTCAAAAATTCCAATAAATTCATATAACACTTAATCATCCTTAACTATCCTTATTATAACATAATTGTTATTTATTATGAACTATTGAATTTAATTTACCTAAGTCATATTTCAAAACTTTGACTTAGGTCCAATTAATTTTTATAAATTTCAATAAATTCTCACAACCATATATTATGAATCTACATCATCAATATGATATGATAACACTTAAATATGGATCATATCTCAATATCATATCATATATTATAATTTTCAAACCCATGAACTTAGGTACCAAAGTTTTCCAAAATTTTATATAAATTCACGTAAGCTTATTTAATATCTTAGATTATTATTTCATGCTCAAATCAACAATTAAAAATCATAATCATCAACATATTGTGCTCACACATTTTCGGTCCATATATAACTTTTAATATCGTGCTTAATTTTGTGATATAATTATAATACATGCTTAATAACATCATATAAACACAATATCTAAACATCTTAGCACATATCCTAAAATTTTCAAAATGTCTCCAACAAACTAAGCTTATAACATGAATTCTAACGGATGAAATTCAAAATTCTAAAGATGTATACTGAAACTCGGAAGAAATCTAACCTTTAATCGGTATCGAATTTGATCGGCAAAGTTTATTTTCTATAGGATTGGGATTGAACTAGATGAATTCTCTCAAAATTTCTCCCTTAGTTTTCGTGGTTTAAGGGAGCAAAATGGGAGCAAGGTTTGATCTTGAGTCCTATTTATAAACTTTGTCCACTTGTGATGTAATTATCACATAAAATGACAACTAAGACTTTACACCTTTTGTCCAACCTTTCGTCCACTTGCCTTAGCTTAGTGACCAAGTTTTGTTTTTATGATAACATAATTTAATATGTTACAACTCATCACAAGTTGTTCACGTCATTTTCTCATCTATGTGTATTACTTGTAAAATTGTACAAGTCTTTCTTGATTACTACTATTTCTCGGCCATTTGGTGTATGATAGATAAAATTCTATCCCATATTCCATTAAATATATACCATTCAAATCCTTATCAATTTGAATTATATCTTTCGGTACCTACAAGTGAATTGAAGACAATTAACACTTTTACACCCTTTTACCTATGTGTCGGCCATTGCTTGTTCTTGAAGGGTAAGTTTTATTTTTTATCCTATTAAATGTTATGATATTATTATAAGATAATGACATTTTGAATAGTAAAAAAAAATAAACACAAGATATTTATTTATGTTCACATTTAATTGTCAACATTTTCAACTACTAGCAAACAAATCCATAGTTACTTGTTCAAATTGGTAACTACTACCATCTTATCTCTTAATAATATCTTATCATCATAATAATAACATAGCATTAATTAAATGAATTATAATTCTTCATTTCACACCAAAAGGTCCAACTTTTCGTCCATGATAGACAAACAATTCCAACTTGCACAACTTTAATAAAACACCTCATATTATTTCTTAATTGTATTTCCTTATCCTAGTTGTTACGTAGCTTTATTAATATGGTAAGAATTTCATTTATTAATACATATGTTGGTGCACTCTCGGCACTTATAGGTAGTAATTGCTACACATTTCATTTTCTTGCAATTAATAGCTATGTGACATAATATATGTCCTAAATAATAAATTAAATCATAGGAAAAATTATTAAATTAATCCTATGTCACAACTTAAATTTCGAACCCCATTTTCGAAAATAGGAACAATTTATACAATAATTGTCCCTAAATTTTCTAGCATTATTTTAATGCTACATTATATAAAATAATGTTCTTATAACATAAAATAATCATAGGAATTTAAATAATATAATTCCATGATCATTTGACTAATTTATCGAACTATCTCTAAACGTTGACGTTCAAAACGTCTCAAAACTCTCGTAATTGAATCATATCTAAAATGTCCAAAATAAAGTTGTAATAACTTTATTTATCCTTATAATAATAAGGAAATTCAAATTTTAAGCTTCAATGCTTAAAAATATTGTAAGACTTAACTGTCGAATTTAACCGATGCTAGAATAATATGTTCGAAGGATTATTAGAAACTATACTCCTTAATTCACTAAGAGTTTGTGAATATGATATAATAATCCTCGTATAAAGGATAGTCAAAATCAAGTTTCGATAAATCACTATTTCGATTATCGGAATAAAAATCCTAATTCGCGATTTTTATTACCGTAATTTGGCATTTAAAAACTCGGGGTATTACATTCTACCCCCCTTAAAATAAATTTCGTCCTCGAAATTTGCATACCTTAGAAAGGTATGGGGTATCTTTTCATCATAACACTCTCAAGTTTCCTACGTGGCTTTCTCTTGTCCATGGTTTCTCCTTTGGACATTTATCCAAAGTATAACTTGATTCATAACTGTTGAATCTTATGATCAAAATAGTCATAGGTTCTTTCTCATAACTCATATCTTGGTTCATGAATAACATCCTCATGATGAATCTCGTGTTTTGAATCATACCCGCACTTTCTTAACTATGCCACGTGGAAACATTATGTCCATTCCCCAACTTGGTGGAAGTACCAATCTATAGGTTACTGAGTCTATTATTTCTAGGATCTCGTAAGGTCCTATAAAACGTGATCTCAACATTCCTTTCTCTATAAACATTATAATTCCTTTCAATGGAGGAACCTTAAGAAAACTTTATCTCTGCATTCAAGATGCAGCGCATATCTACGCATATCAGCGTAAGATTTTTGTCTATCATGAGCTTCTTTCTTTCATTGCCTAACTCGGCAAACATCTTAATTATTTCCCTCACAATATCAGCTTTTTAAAATTTTCCTCTTTCTTCATTATCACCATAAAGAGGTGATCGACACTTGTTTCGTACTATACCTCATATGGGTTATAACAATCGTTGCTGACAGCGTTTCTCATTTGTACTCCATTTCGACACTAATGTCCTCAATATATCTTAAAGTGTTCATTTCGTTCTTTTCTAACTGCCAATCTGTGAGCGAAAATTATGCATACAGCCCAATCTCATGTCTATCTTTTGTAAGATAATCCATAATCTAGAAGCAAACTTAGAATCTCTATTAGATATATTAGATTTTGGTACTTATATAAACGTACGATCTCTTTTGAACCAACTCATCAGATTCATGAGTAATTCGCATAGGCAGAAAATAAGCTCTTTAGTAAGTCGATCCACTACTACTCATGTAGCAGTGTTACCTCTTTCAACTTCGACATCTTTCCTCTGTTCCTCTATTATTCTTTTTCTTAAATCAGACGTCAGAGTGAATGCAACTCCTGATCGTCTCTGGTTGTTTAACCATCTCTATTCTCATTCTTTCAATTTCTTCAACGAGTTTCTCTTTCTTTGTAGAGAGACTTCCCAATTTGGGTGGATTCTTACGACTTAAGGCACCAACTACTACATTTGCCTTTTCAAGGTGATAATTCGTATCACAGTCGTAGTCTTGTACTGATTCGAGCTATCTGTTTTGCATTATGTTCACATCTCTTTGCTTGAAAAAGTACCTCGAATTTCTATGATTGGTGAAGATCTCACACCTCACTTCATAAAGGTGATGTATCAAAACTTAATACATGTATTGCTGTTGCTAATTTTAAATTGTGAGTTAGGTAGTTTTATTCATGTGGACTAAGTTGTCGTAATGCATAGGCTAACACTTTTCTCTCTTGCATTATCATACAATCTAGTCAATCTTTGGGAGGCTCACCTCGCATCTATCAATCCAAGTAAACTTTATTCCTTTGGAGTAACTATATCGTTGGCCTTGCTATCTCAGAGAATCCTTCTATGAGTCTCTGATAGTAACCAGCAAATTCTAAGAAATCCGAATTTCATTTTAGGTCGTTGGCGAATTCTATCCTTGCACTGTTTCAACCTTTTGCCAGGTTCACATGGATTCCTTCGGAAGACACAACGTGTCTAAAGAATATTATTTCTTTAAGCCGAATCCACCTTAAATAAACTTGGCGAAATTTGTTTGACTTTGACGTCTGCAAGATAGTTCTCGAGAGTTCTTTATACTCTTTCTCATCCTTCAAATAGATGAGAATGTCATCTATGAAGATTTAAGACAATCTATCTTAGTATACGCGAACGCTCGATTTTTGAGGTTTCTGAACACGGTTGGCGCATTAGTTGGTCCGAACGGCATAACTATAAACTCATAGTAGCCATATCTTGTTCGGAAAGCCATTTTGGGTACATTTTTAGCTCGTACCTTGACTTGATTGTAGTCCATTTGAGATCGGTTCTCAGGACTACTCTTGCTCTTTTCCACTGACTGAATACTCATTTATCCTCGGTAATGGATTATTTACTCTCGATAATTTATACACTTTCTTAATGGGCTATCTATCTTCTTGTCAAGTAAGCTGGGTGTTTCTTAAGATGATACACTAGGTTCGATAAAACTCAGATTCTATAACTCTCGGATTTGAATTTTTATCCTTCTAATTTCCTTGCATCCATTTGATAAAGGTACTTTTTGATATGGTTTAATAATGGTTCTAAATTGATAGTGGAACTCTAGCTGTTTATCATGGGGTAATCTTGCTAAATTGTCAGAAAGTGTCTAGAAATTCTCGAACAATTTTCACATCCTCTTCCTTCATTTCCGCTATCCATCCTTTGCTTAGATAAACAGGGAATGCTCGACATCCCTTCTTGTTTAATAATTTCCTTATTTGTAGTGTGGGTACGGTTGGAATTTCCTTCCCATGTGGATTCCATAGAAATTGCAACTTCTTGTCCGGAGAAATGGAACGAAATTTTCCCTTTTCCTGGTACAGGATTGTGGAATGGTTTTCGACTAATCAATTCTTTCTTAGGATTATCTCTATGTCTCATATAGGTACTATGTTCAAGTTCTTTACTAAAGTTTTAAGTGATTCTAAGTTCAATTCTAAGTTCGAGTAAATACGTATGGCGACCATGATTCTTCTTTTAAGTTAAGAGATTCTCATTCTTTGATTTGCTTATTCTGATTTGAGCTTTAACGTATCCACGCATGCTCTTACTATTCTTGTAATATTGAAATGTGAAGCACTTGTCTTCGAACCAAAGTATCTTAGGTATACTGAGAAGTTTTCTCATACCTACAATTCTTTCCTGGTTTTTGTTCATTCTGTCATTATCATACTTTCTAATACAGTATGAATGATTCAGCTTCCTTCTTCCTCTTTATCGATCTTTAGAATATATCTTCCATATATTCTTTCTTTTAAAATTCTTTCAAGAAGAATCCCTATATTAGCATTTATTATGCTATCATGCGTAATATCCTTTTTGGATATACGTCATTTCTCTTAATCTCCATTGGTTTTACTAAGTGGTTTCGCATAAGTTAAAATCCCTTGTTTGCTGAGAAAGTATCATACTTTTGCCTTGACGTCATATATCTTTACTATTTTCTCGACTTTCTATGTTTACTTCCTTTCAATGCTAAGGTACCCAATATTTCACCTTATGGGTCATCTCATAATTACGAGGAAACTCTTTTCAATTAGATTCACCTTAAGGTCCTTCCTTGTGAATTCTTTCCTTTATTCGCTTGAGCATATTCCCTTCGCAAATTTCTTTAAAAGTTATCTCACTTGATTAATTACTAAATCACGCATAAGGTAAGCGTTTTGTCTCTATAAACTTAGGGTACGACGGTTTCATCTCAAATATCAAATCTACTTCTTGATCCACTTCTTCCTTCAAAGGATTTGCTTTACTTATCGTAATCAAACTGTTTGCAAAACTTATCTCATGTTCTGGCTATATCATAACTGTATAGCTGGTAATTTCCTCAGCTATTCTTAATTCTTGCTCTTTTCTTGAACATGATATCCGAAAGTTATATTACTTTCGTTATATTTTGATTCTCACTTTTTGGATTAAGATTATCATCATTCTAATCTATACGGGTAAGGTAGTACGTTTGTACATCATAACTTATATTCCAAGTACCAATGTCCTATTGCCAAATCTCAACTTTGGGGTATCTCTCTCATTCTTGGTTCAAATCTAGGAATAGCCTAGCTATTCACATATCTCATTATTTGATCCGTTGATCATACTATCTTTGGTTTAACCAAAGTCTCAAATTCTTGGAATTAGATCCGCTCAAGCATAATCTTATTGATTTAGGGATAACAAGAGGCTTATTAATGGAGATGCTTCCATTCCTTGTATACTCATAAAATGAGTTTCATTTACCTCCATACTTTAAACATGTCCAACCTACTAACGAGGTCTTAAGGACAAACAACTATCTTAAAAGATAAGTTGTATTCTTTCTCGCTATGACGTAGATAGGAGGGGGTTATATCTCAAGGATATCATATACTTTTCTTTACTCTATTCCAGCACTAAATGCTAAAGAGTATCTCGTTCATAACTTAGTTATCATATACTCACATGGAGATACAACTTTACTGTTATCAATATTGGGAAAGCCCATTAAGGGTCGATCCACCTATGTGTATCATAAAAATATATCTCGTCTCATCGAGAACTTCTTTACATCATATCTTGATGTCTATCTCTTTATTGATCTGAAACTTTTCGGTGACAAGATACGTCAACCTACGTCATACTTATTGGTTTCAAGGATTGAAGAGAACTTATCAGAATATCTTACAAAAGTGTTTCATGATTCAAGATCACAACTCTGAAAGTTTGGAACAATATGTTCTTTGAACTGAAGTGTTGGGGAGATAGGGTCCGAAGACCAGAATAACGAGTACTGAGATTTCTTTGGTCATATGGGGTGGCCAGGCCCGTCACAAATACTTTCTCAGTCACATGAAGGTTTGGTTTTCAAAAGAACGCTTTATGGAATTTTCTGACTGTACACTTTTTCAGAGAAAGTGAGAATTCAATTGATATCTCAATCGAAACTAGATCATAGGGTTAAACCCACAATGTAATTTTGGGTTATGAATAAGATTTGAAACCTTATACAACTTATTTTAGTTGTCATCAGAGGTTCTCATGTACATATGTTATAGTTCTCCTTGAACTATTGGGAATCTTGCTTTCTAGTAGCATTCTAAGATTCCCCGTCATAATCAGAGTTCTCGCTCTATATACGCCGCAAGGTCAAGATCAACTGCTTTCTCGATCATATTTTTATTTCGTTTCTAACGAGAAAGTCATAGTCAATTTGATTTCGCCATACGTGAATATCCATACAAAGACTATACTCATGTCACCGAGTATAGTGACATTCATTATTTCTAAATTATCATCCTCGTCTTTACTCTTTGACTTTCTCGCTTTTGTTCTCGCCATTCATTCGATATTCTCATTTTGATCTCGTTTACGTCTCATGACGCACTAAAATTCTCATAGTTCTCTTCCCACGCTCTTTCCCAAAAGGAATCATGCGACTTAAATATCTATGTTCTTTGGGATAACATACCCATCGTTGAAATAACTTTGAAATTTTAAATAAACATTTCAAAGCGTAACATAACTCATGCTTTCAATTTCAAGAATTCAACATATAATACTTTTGACATATCAATGTCAACACTTTCTCATATAACATCATCATAACATAATCATAACATTCTCCTTATAACATCATCAAACATCATAATATGTTGGTAATGATCCAACAACTATCACAACAAAATCCTTATTGAATTCCACGAGTTCAAAAACTTCTCTTTTGACATCTCAATGTCAATACTTTCTCATATCACTTTCAATTCTTCTCAACATCAAACATTATTGCACATTCGCAATTACTTTCACTTTCAGAATCTTTATTCATAACTTTCATTCACGTAACATTCTCATTATATAACATTTCTCATAAACATCCCTTCTCATCATTATTCACTACTTTCATTCTTAAATACCTTTCATAATTTTGATTTCTTGAAACATCATTTTCCATGTTCAAATTTTGTTCCAAAATTTTGAAAAAGGGCATGTACTTTCAAACTTTTTCATTTCCAAAACCGAGAAAATTATTTACTCAACGCTTATTAAAACTTTTAAGTTTTCCATGAATATGTAGTCCCATACCTACATATTCTTGGAATCTTGAGTTTTCCTGAATATGCATCCCATACCGCATATTCTTAGAATCTCTCTAGTTCTAACTTTCATTTTCTTGAAAATTCATTTCACTTTAATGACTTTCACTTTCCAACTTCTTATCCTTATTCTCAAACTGTGAGAAAATCATTTACCTTTTTCCGGTTGAGCTTGATGTGATGGAGTGTTGAGCATAGTCGGTGATCTCTGAAGTCTAGTGACTCTATCTAGACTCAACTTTTGAAAGAAGTTTTGGGTTTAGGGTACAACCCGCTCGATACCAATCATGTGACCCCGCCAACCCAAAGTACGGATTAGCGTGAATCACACTAATGACGGGGATTAACAACAGGAACAAAGACTAATTATGGAACTGCGAGGTATATGATAGACAAATTTCCAAAAACTTCATACCATTTAATGTGACACATATATCGTACATACGAAACTGGATCGTTTAGACTCTTGACAAAAGGGTTCGACTCAAAACATAACTTATATAACTTTGCAGCGGAAAGACATGTGATTACATATATGACGATATGTAATCAAGGCTATACTTATCAACGACAGAAGACTCCAACTGCTCAACACTTCAACATCCAACATCAACTGCTCAACCTGCACATTTAAAAACAAACATGCAGGGCTAAGTACAAGAATGCACTTAGTGGGCTCATGCCAAAAACATTTTCTTTAATTACACCGCCCATAAGTAAGACACAGTGGTTTTAGTTGAAAATGCCAGGCTTACTAAAACATTTTCTCATTTTCAAAAGTCGTCCGCCGCATATTTTTTTGTCTGTATGATCCATATCAGTAGTAATATCATAACATCATCACACAACGTCATCACATAACATCATCACACGTTGGTAGCGAACCAACAACTTTCAATATCATCATGCCAGCCAACTCCACACAAAATATGACATCACATCGATCATCATACGCTGGTAGCGAACCAACAAATTTCAATATCATCATGCCACCAACTCCACACAAAATACGACATCACGTCAGATCATCATACGCTGGTAGCGAACCAACAAATTTCAATATCATCATGCCAGCCAACTCCACACAAAATATGACATCACGTCAGGATCATCATACGTTGGTAGCGAACCAACAAATTTCAATATCATCATTCCAACCATCACCACAAATAATAATATCATCATTCCAACCATCACCACAAATAATAATATCATCATTCCAACCATCACCACAAACAATAATATCGTCATATGAGATCAATCCTAGCCAGGTATAATCCTTCCGGCTTAGGATCCAATATCAATTTCTCATAGTTGGCTTGCCCAACAACTTGATAGGATCATACATAAAAACATAAACACTTTGGGCAGGTAATCATATCACTTCTCAACTGAAAGCTTTGTAAATAAATACTTTGCATTTGGCAAAATAAATAAAAGGGTTTTCGAATAAAGCCCACCTGGTACGTAGCTTTTCAATAACGTTCCTTTCTAAGTCGAAAGCTCAAGTCCACGTCCCACCTTAACGTAAGAACTATTTTAGTACGTTGATCACGTTCGAGAGAGACGAACATAGTCTATAACGTTCTACGTGTCAAATAAGGCTAACGTCGGACTTATTTTGACGTTTCCTAATCAATTAATGTCGATTATGAATTTTCTCAATTTATAAGAGATATTCTACCTTTTTAATATATAATGTACGTTTTAATGTACTTACGTAATGTAAGTTACATTGTTACTAAACGTACTACGTCACATAGATCACGACATCGAATTACGTGCCCTTTGACCTTGGTCAACGTTTTTGGTCAACAATTTTGACCAAGTCAACCTTTAGTCAACAATTTTGACTTTAGTCAACTCAAAGTCAACATTTTGACTTTTTCAATTTCTTATGTAATTTTCGATTTTAATGTACAATTCTTGTTCCAAAAATTCCTATAAAATCATACTATGTCTAAAACATTATTTTAGATCATATTATGTAATTATACTTGATAAAATAAATTTATAACATTAATATACATAAGGTATGGTTTTCATTGACATAATTCATCAACTAAACATTTTCAAAAATTCCAATAAATTCATATAACACTTAATCATCCTTAACTATCCTTATTATAACATAATTGTTATTTATTATGAACTATTGAATTTAATTTACCTAAGTCATATTTCAAAACTTTGACTTAGGTCCAATTAATTTTTATAAATTTCAATAAATTCTCACAACCATATATTATGAATCTACATCATCAATATGATATGATAACACTTAAATATGGATCATATCTCAATATCATATCATATATTATAATTTTCGAAACCCATGAACTTAGGTACCAAAGTTTTCCAAAAATTTTATATAAATTCATGTAAGCTTATTTAATATCTTAGATTATTATTTCATGCTCAAATCAACAATTAAAAATCATAATCATCAACATATTGTGCTCACACATTTTCGGTCCATATATAACTTTTAATATCGTGCTTAATTTTGTGATATAATTATAATACATGCTTAATAACATCATATAAACACAATATCTAAACATCTTAGCACATATCCTAAAATTTTCGAAAATGTCTCCAACAAACTAAGCTTATAACATGAATTCTAACGGATGAAATTCGAAAATTCTAGCATGTATACGAAACTCGGAAGAAATCTAACCTTTTAATCGGTATCGAATTTGATCGGCAAAGTTTATTTTCTATAGGATTGGGATTGAACTAGATGAATTCTCTCAAAATTTCTCCCTTAGTTTTCGGTGGTTTAAGGGAGCAAAATGGGAGCAAGGTTTGATCTTGAGTCCTATTTATAAACTTTGTCCACTTGTGATGTAATTATCACATAAAATGACAACTAAGACTTTACACCTTTTGTCCAACCTTTCGGTCCACTTGCCTTAGCTTAGTGACCAAGTTTTGTTTTTATGATAACATAATTTAATATGTTACAACTCATCACAAGTTGTTCACGTCATTTTCTCATCTATGTGTATTACTTGTAAAATTGTACAAGTCTTTCTTGATTACTACTATTTCTCGGCCATTTGGTGTATGATAGATAAAATTCTATCCCATATTCCATTAAATATATACCATTCAAATCCTTATCAATTTGAATTATATCTTTCGGTACCTCTAGTGAATTGAAGACAATTAACACTTTTACACCCTTTACCTATGTGTCGGCCATTGCTTGTTCTTGAAGGGTAAGTTTTATTTTTATCCTATTAAATGTTATGATATTATTATAAGATAATGACATTTTGAATAGTAAAAAAATAAACACAAGATATTTATTTATGTTCACATTTAATTGTCAACATTTTCAACTACTAGCAAACAAATCCATAGTTACTTGTTCAAATTGGTAACTACTACCATCTTATTTCTTAATAATATCTTATCATCATAATAATAACATAGCATTAATTAAATGAATTATAATTCTTCATTTCACACCAAAAGGTCCAACTTTTCGTCCATGATAGACAAACAATTCCAACTTGCACAACTTTAATAAAACACCTCATATTATTTCTTAATTGTATTTCCTTATCCTAGTTGTTACGTAGCTTTATTAATATGGTAAGAATTTCATTTATTAATACATATAAGTGGTGCACTCTCGGCACTTATAGGTAGTAATTGCTACACATTTCATTTTCTTGCAATTAATAGCTATGTGACATAATATATGTCCTAAATAATAAATTAAATCATAGGAAAAATTATTAAATTAATCCCATGTCACAACTTAATAATTTCGAACCCCATTTTCGAAAATAGGAACAATTTATACAATAATTGTTCCTTAATTTTCTAGCATTATTTTAATGCTACATTATATAAAATAATGTTCTTATAACATAAAATAATCATAGGAATTTAAATAATATAATTCCATGATCATTTGACTAATTTATCGAACTATCTCTAAACGTTGACGTTCAAAACGTCTCAAAACTCTCGTAATTGAATCATCTCTAAAATGTCCAAAATAAAGTTGTAATAACTTTATTTATCCTTATAATAATAAGGAAATTCAAATTTTAAGCTTCAATGCTTAAAAATATTGTAAGACTTAACTCATTTAATTTAACCGATGCTAGAATAATATGTTCGAAGGATTATTAGAAACTATACTCCTTAATTCACTAAGAGTTTGTGAATATGATATAATAATCCTCGTATAAAGGATAGTCAAAATCAAGTTTCGATAAATCACTATTTCGATTATCGGAATAAAAATCCTAATTCGCGATTTTTATTACCGTAATTTGGCATTTAAAAACTCGGGGTATTACAGATGTGCCTTACGGTGTCACCTCATATAATCAAATTGCCGCCACAAGAATGGTGCTACAAAAATCTTCTTGTTATTCACAGCACACCACAAGAAGAAAACTTCCTGAGCACTCACTTTATTTGCCTGCTCTTTCCCTGTTAGGTTGTATGCAAGGAATTTATGGGCGATAACCAATGCAGGGTCCTTAATAAAGGCACTAGAGTGCCTGCTGATGACCAATTATCAAAACTAGTTAAAATTCTCCATGTTTCAGCAAGAGGAAAATCCTTTGGTACATCAGAAAAACCACTAACATGAAAACAAAAAACATCGTGCATAACCTTTGGTGTAATAGCATATCTAGCCTCCCCCAACCGACAATAAGCTGATTTAAAATTTCCACTGGTCTCGAGCGTCACACAAAATTCCCTAAGAATATTTTTAAAACCATTTTCCGGTTCCCTTATTGCCAAACCAAGCAGACCCCATAATTTCAAAATATCGTTTCACAGTTGGATCAACACCCAACGAAGCTAAAATATTCCAATCATAAGAACGTGGGTGACTGATCCCCTTAGAACGGATAACAGAGAAGAAAATACCTTCTTGGGGCGAGTAAATAGAGAACGGAGCATTGTAGATCTCCCGCAAATCTTCGGGCTGTTCACTGGATCCTGAAGCATCTGCGTCTGTTCTTGCTCTTTTTGCCAAAGAGGTGAGAGGATTTTTTGTTCGAACCATGATGAAGAGATGCCCGGAGGGGGCTCAATGCTATGCGAGCAGGCTGGCGAGTGCGGAAGGCCTTGAGATGCGCGTGCGCAGGGCGAGAGAATGTGTGCTGGGTGAGAAATGCCAGCTGGGCAGCATGCGCAGACGGCGAGCACGCAGGGCGAGCATCGATTGTGGAGACGGGCGCTCAACAGGGTGGGCGCTGGGGATCCTACCTCGTCCCCTAGGTCTTCCTCGTCCCCTGCCTCTAGGTCCTTGTTCCGGGTTTCTTCTAGGAGGCATTCTGTTATGTAAAACATATAGTCATCAAATACTCATCCCTTTCATGACTCAACATACATAATATCATTATAGCCTCATCATATAACGCTTTAAAAATAAAACATTTCGTCCTTTCCATCCAAACGTTTGCTGCAAAAGTCCCCCTCGGGGTCATATATATAAATATCCAAAAACTCTGCCGTAGGCAGGATGTTCCAAAAACCAATAATCGTATAGCAAATCATAATTCCCGGCTCACACGGCCTTTCCAAACATCAAGTTTTCCATCAAAATCCATACATAAAAAGGGAAACTAGCATACATGCTAATCATAACAAAAAATCTAATTAAGATTTTCATCTAAAGCCTTCATCAGGTACTCTTCTAATCTTCATCCTCCTCCGGGTCCTCTTCGGAATCTTCCTCTTCATCGGAATCATCCTCGCGAGCATGATCGCTTATTTTTCTAACACGAAAAAGTGTAAATATAGGGTAAGTATCGTATCCACGTGGATTGTAATCTGAAAATACGAAGCTAACTCAACAAGGATTCATCATTATCCAAGTAACAAATATGGTTTTGTGAGATTTTAGGGCTTGGTTCAATCCAAAGCAAGGGTAACAAAACAGTAGTAAATTAAAGCAATAAACACTCGGATGTTTAAAAGCAGAGAAAGACGACTAACCACTAGGGCTGCATTAATCCAATCCACAACGTATGTTTATCCTGTTATTATTAACCGATTTTAATCCGCACAAAATGGAAGATCACATATATAACCGACAATTTACATTACGACAAAAGCGGTACATAGATTACTAGTTTTCCTATTATCATTATTCGTCTCTAGTGAAAACAAGTAACTCCAAACGGATCACAAAGATTATGCTTCCTCTGAATATCCTATCTCGCCACGACTCGAGGCTCATTCGTATCATGCATTCGATATCAATTGACAATTAACACAATTACGTAATTAACCGACAACTAAATATGCATCGAGATTGATCAGAAACCAACACATATAAATAAGCACAATCGAATCATGAATCAATGTATGGACGGTAAATAACGATAACAGGAATCACAACATATAGGATCGAATCATGCAAACCCTAGGATTAGAACGAAAAACTAGCCAGACATAATAAACGAAATGAAATACGATTTAACCATAAAGACGGAAATTAAATATATAAAACCCGTGATGTAGCGTTGGATGAACACGTTGGGCTTGAAATCCCAACCTCAGCGAAAACGGAAAATAGCAGAGATCGTCCGGACGAAACGTTCCGGATCGTAAACAACACGTAAAATAACGAAGATTAATCCGTAGAACAACTCTAGAATGAAAGTATATGGAACCTAAAGCTAAAACTCTGAAAAACTAATGGAAAAACTCAGAAAAGAGGCTCTGGAATCGTAGGGTTCAAGATGGGGGCGCGAGGGGGTGTTGCCATATATATAGGCACACCCCAAAACCCTAATTTTCCTTCTGCCGCGCCGTCTCGCGACCACCCTTCGCGGTCGCTAGGTGTGGTCGCGAGGTAATCCTCGCTGCCTTCGCCCGCGATCGCCTCTTGCGCCCGCTTGGTTGGTTCGCGACCGTGTCTAGCGGTCGCTAGGAAGTCTGATCTGGTCGCGAGAAATCGTCCAGTGGCTTTCTCGCGCTGGGCTTCGCTCGCGGGCACATTCTCGCGGTCGCGGTAGCTGGGTTCTCGCGCGTGTTTCCTAGCGGCCGACCTAGCGACCGCTAGGCTGGTCGCTAGAAACACGCCAGATTGTGTGTTTTGGCTCGTGCGTCGTTCCTTGCTTCGATTTTCAATATATAGACCTACACAACACCAAAAGAACACCCAAGAGCGTTATCTTCTAAAATAGATAAAACATTAGGAATCGATACGTAAACGCACATTAAACGAGCTAAACTCATCTTCAAATATCAACTATAAACGTGTAAAATGCGCGTTTATCAGAGCACGTACCCTGGATGATCCTGCTCCGTCGTCTCCCACCATCGGTATGTCACGCATAGGGCCGAAGTCCTCTTTGCCATAAAAATCGTAGTCATGGCGAATCGGGCTGTAACTATAGCGAATCGGGCTATAGCCATCGAAAGCATCCGTCGCATTCATCCGCGCTGTCGGGCGAAAATGCTCTACTGGAGGTACGAGAGCTGCCATAGTTGGTAGGGGTGGTAGAGGTGGGCGTACGGGGTGTCCAACAGGTAATGGAGGGAAAACGGGTTCTCCCAAGGCTCTCGGGCGTCGCTCTATCCAAGCGAGCGGGCTGCCTCATCAAATCGGTATGGAGGCTGGCGGGTTAATCTGTCTCGGGACCTCAAGATCTGACCATTCAGACGACTCATCCCGCCAGGTGTACTCCCGTGGAGGAGATAGGGTCCCCGGTGCGACTCGTATATCTTTGTACGTAAGTCGATGAATTACGAACCCGCGGATCTCCTACGGATCATAGCTGCCAACCGCCCGGTAGATGTAATCCCCCGATATCTCTCGGGCATAGTCCTCCCAAGTGCAGGGGAGTATGGCTAGGAGACGTCTAATGCCGTCATAGTCAGTCGCTCCGTAGGCTCGAGCGTTCTTCCAAAGCCGGAGGTAATACATCAGGAACTCACCTAGGTCCTCACCGCAGCACATCCAACTCTCGCGATGAGTGCGCATCACCTCCTCGGGGTAGGGTGTGGTCCTAGCCTTCTCCTAGCTATGTATCGCATCTCCTCCATCTGTCACGATCAAAACTAACATAAGTCAAACTAACGTCATCTCATAAGCAAATAAGGATAACTTAAGCACATCTGAAAAGCAACTAGGTTACACTAAGCAATCTATAAGGTAGGTAAGCGTCATAAGGTGTAGCACACAACATATCTTATACTCTTACTCTTACTCGAAAACGTACTATCTAATAGCGTTCCAAGGTATAAACTATGCTAGGAGATCCTTGTTCTAAATAAAACACTTGAACTGACGTTCAACAAACTCTAGCGTATTCTGGAGACAGAATTAGGGGTTCTTTTCTTCATAACAAATGAAGATCATGGTGTTAGGGGTACGCAGGTGAAAACCACGCGTAAATCGGAGTTCTAACGAGAGAGAACTGGGTAAAACAAATTTACTGCGCAGTGCAGAAAATTTGCGCGATCGTGCCAAAAATCCGAGGCATGTGCCAACGTAATATGACTATCATATCCACGTATCCACGTTGATGCAGAGCATCCTGAAGTCGAAGTCCACGTCATAGTCCGAGTCGATGGTCACCCGTGTCAAAGTTGTGATGTAATGCCGATGTCGTTCATCTCCAAGGTTGAAGTCGTTCTCGTTCACCTTCACGTTTGTCCTTTGCCGCTCGAGTTCGAAGCTATCGCTACTTCCGTCCTTCATGTCATTCTTTTGTTCTCGTAAGGGAATAGGAGTTCATACTTCTATGTTCTTTCACGATATGTGAGCATGCTCCTTAGAGTCTATGTTCTTCTTGTGATAACATATCGTTCATCATAAGCAATTCTTTTGAAAATTTGGAAATAAGGAAATAAGGTTTCAAAATGACAATATAGCAACTCATACATGTATATCAAAATGAATTCATCATTTCCATGTTGATCATTCAACTTGGTTCAACCATATAATTCCGTCTCAAAACTGGATCACTTGAATAACTCCTCGCTTGAATTTCAAAAATCAAGGTTTTTGAAAAAAGAAAAAAAAATTCTTTTTCAAACTTTCATTTCAAACATCATACATTTCTTCACCCAATCATGGGTCTACTTTCATCGATTTCCAAAAACAATGTTTTGAAATCCTCATTTTTCCTTCAAAATATACTTCCAAATTGCTCATCATTCAAAACTCTTTATTTCATGAGTTTGAGAAAGAAATCAGTTATCTTTTTCCCCGGTTGAGCTCGATGTGATGAAGTGTTGAGAGTAGTCGTGATTTCTAGAAGTCGGTGACTCGATCTAGACTTAGTTTTGAAAAGAGTTTGGGGTTTCAAAGAGCAAAATGCTCGATACCACTCTGTCGCGACCCCGATAGCCTGACCTGAGGTGACTAATACTAGGAATAGTATTTTAGGGTTACAACGGCTAATGTAAAGATGCATTTCAAAAGTAAACTAGCATGCTTGAACACAACATAAGATGCTAACATATCAAATCAGGTGGGGTAGACCATCAGACCCAAAGAGTAACAATGATCCGACGGACCTCAATAATATATGTCACATTATCCTCCAACAGATCCAAAAGATATTAATGATCTGAAAGGCTTCAACAATTCATAATAGTAAACATAACGTAAATAAGTTCAGAGTTTGCTGCGGAAAGTGTGTGAATACATATATGACGATATGCATTCAAGGTAAAACCCATTTCTTAACAAAACAGTCAAGGACACTGGACTCCTTAACACTCCTCCATCACCATCATCAGAGCTCAACCTGCACATTTAAAACAAACATGCGGTGAGTGCGAGAAAAGCACTCGGTGGACTCATGCGTAAAACATTTTCATAATAGAATTACATCGCGAATATCATGGTAAGTCACAAGGGTTTTAGTGGAAATGCGCGTGCTTACTAAAACATTTTCGATCAGAAATTCGCTCGGCGAGCATTTTTCTTGGTGTGTATGATCCGTATCCCATATCCTCATTTCATCATAACATCAGTTCAAACGTCGTGAGGAGGCCTCCTCACGACGCCGTGACCGGCCGTGGTTGTCCTTACAAACACACAATCACGTTCGGTGTACACGTTAATCCTAGCTGGGCATCGTCTTCCCATAGGATCCGATATCGATTTCATAAATGGGTTGGGCGCCCAACAAAATTCATAACATTTCATATCATCATGTCATTTCACAACATTTCACATCATTCATTCCTGATAGGATCCATACACAAAATGAGATATTTTGGCGGTAATCTTGTAAAGATTTTATCAATGATTGTAAATAAGCATCGAAATAAATTCATTTGGAAATAATTTAAATGCGAAGGCTCGTATTTTGGTTTAGGAAAAGAAGCCCCACCTGGACTATGGTTCGTCTTAAAAAGAGACCTAGGTTTGATTTGCCCGTGAACGTCCAGCCGTCTCGTTCGCGTCCACACCTTTACGTAAAAAGCGATATTTTAGTACGTCGTTCGCGTTTCTCGAGACTCTTAAAGTCTAAGATAAACATCGATATTCAATATTGATATAAACTGAATTCCTTATCGAATTCAATACATTTTTCAATTACGTATTTCAATTGAATAGTTCACGTTCTTCGAGATACGTTCAATTATTTCGTTTTAACCTTTCCGGTTTAAACGTTCAACGCATATAATTACGTTTCTCGATATAAGGATTTCATTTATGATATCTTTTCTTACTAATGAGGTATCATACTCAATTAGTACGTCTTACGCGTATTAGCGTATTTATCGAACGTATATTGGTACGCTTGACTTTAAAAGTCAACAAGTCAACAATTTTGACTTTTAAATAGTAATCTCTTACTAATTCATTTTATAAATCGATTTTCAATCGATTTTATTTCGTAGTCCTAATTCTCGATTTATCACGTAAATCGATGGACTTATTAATATTTTTCTCAATTATTAATCTTTTTAATCATTAAACAAATATTTTCGTTTATGACGTTATTAAATATAACGTTTCGTCTCAAACATAGTAATCTATGTTTATAAGATTTTATAAAATCCCAATATGTCTAAAATAATATTTAGACATATAATATATTATTAAACTTGATTAAAAAGGATTTAAAAATCCTTATAAATATATATATATATAGCTTACGGTAATTTCAATAAATTACCAAATGGTTTTCAAATTTTTTTCTAAATTCATATAGTGTATTATTATACACTATGGTCATTAATAAGTATTAATATCATCCAAATTATATTCGATTATCACCATTTTCTTTTATTAAGGTCTCGGTAATTTTAAATAATTATGGAATAATTGTCCAAAAATTCCCAAAATTTTTATACACTTAGAACAACGTCCCAACATTAATATATGTCACAATTATAACCTATAGTCCATCATAAACAATTATTCATCAAGGAATTTATCCTCTAAGCTCACGGTAATTACCAAATAATTGCCAAACAAATTCACAAAAATTCCTACAATTCAAATCATGCTCAAACATTATAGTATAGCAATATAACATCATAACATTAACCAAAACATTTGAATCATCACCATATGGAGCTTATAAGCTCTCGGTTTTTTTGATTCAATGTAGTATTTGGTTTCCAAAATTTCTAACAATTATACAATATGTTTATACACTATAATATAACAATATAACATTATAACATTCATCAAAAACCAATTAAATCATCACCTCAAGGAGCTCAAAGCTCACGGCTTATTTGATAAAAATTGGCATTTGATTTCTAAAAATTCCAACAAAATCATGTAACACATAATCAATATACTAGATTCACAATATACCATTGCGTGTTCAAAATAAAAATCATACATCAAGATAAAATTTTATATAGATCTCGGCCCTTTTATAAAATCAAGCATTTGATTTTCAAAAATCCTAATAAATTCATAGAACATATAATCAAGGTCCTAAAGTATTAATATGTCATTGCATGCTTAAAATAAAAATCATACACCAAGGTACAATTTATATAGCTCACGGTATTTTTGAGAAAATAGGCTAGGGTTTTTCAAAAATTCCAATTAAATCACTATGGACTCTAAACATATCATAGATCAATATTTCATCCTCAAAATAAATTGAAAAGCAATCGGTCATCACCTAAATATTTTTAACATTTTCAAAAATAATTTTTTTGAAGATGTTCTAAGGTTCGAACACAACATATAGGCTAGATCTATCCATACATTTCATATGCAATAACCTATGCTCATCTAAACATATATTCTCATATTTTTAACAATAAAAATCATCAAGAACATATAAGTAAACAACATCTCATAAATACAACATTTAAAACATATATATATACTTATGAACATGTCTCGATTTTTCTTGAGCAAATGAGAATAAAAATCGAAGCTAGGTCTTGAATTTACCTTTGGAATAAGAATGGGTCTCAAGAACAATATTGTGTATCAAGGTTTGGTTGAATGGATGAAGAAATGGAGAAGAAAATTTTAGAAAAGTGGGGGAGGGGGCTCACGATTTTCTGCAGAAAATGGAAGAGGGAGAGAGTGTTTTCGAGTTCTAAAGTGTTTGAAATGGAGAGGGAGAGGGTATAATGAAAATGGGGAGAAGGGGAAGAGTCCCTCCCCCCTATATCCTCCTCTCAAACACGGCACACTCACACACCTCACCAATAACAAAAAATGCAGCAATGTGTAGTGGTTTGTGATGATGAGTGTGTGCCAAAAAGGCTCTTCATGTATTGGCTAATTGAAAAAGAAATACCATGCTTGTTCCAAGGTGTAAACCGGTGCATATTTGTGTGAGAAGGGTGGATTTTATTTTATTTTATTTGTACCATAATACTATGTATTGATCAAGATATAAATCATAGATATATAACACATGTCATTAAAATAATTAAACACCACATAGCACATATATACGAAATTAACGATAATAATGCAAGAAAATCTAACTCACGCCACTTATAATTTTTCAAGCCATTTTCGTGCCAAATATACTCATATATATCATAACATATAGTTTAGATAATAAATAATAGCATAGGATAATTTAATGGTATCATTTTATGTGAGAAAATCCTAGTTTTTAAAATTAGGGTTTTCGAAATCAACAAATTGGAATTATCGAGTTCTATAGTTCAAAAATTGATTTTAATGCTTAATAATATTGTAATTATATAAAATAATAATAGGAAATTAATTATGATAATTTCCTGATCATTAAACCCATTTTTCAAAACGTCTCTAGACGTTGTCGTTCAAAACGTCTCAAAACATTCATAATCGACTCATCTCAAAATGGTCGTAGAGAGTTCATACTTACTTTATAAATAATATTCCGTTAATATAGGAATTAAATTCTAAGCTTCGCTGCTTATAAAATTTCATAAAATACTGACGTTCGATACGCAATCGACGTTAAAATAATACTGTCGAACCACTGCGTATTATTATATTCCTTAATTCACAATCCTTAGTGAATATAAAAAGGAATTCGTTATTAAGATATTGAATCGAAACCAATATTCGATGTCTTACAAAAATAATATACGAAAAACCCTAATTCACAAGTTTAAAATACCGTAATTAGACGTTTGTTTCTTTGGAATATTACAACAAGATCACACGCACCGGGGGGAAAAATAACCAAACAGAAAGAAAAGAAACACAGAAAACAAACAACACAAACAATACGCCTAAAGTTTTCCCCGGCAACGGCGCCAAAATTTGTTCGAGCTAAAAACACACTCAAATTCACTCGCAATCGTACGAGGTAATTGTAGCGTGATAAGTTAACACGAGTCGTCTCTCAAAGAAAACTTAACAGGGCGATTGTTAGTGTCGCACACAGAAAGCGATTAAATCCTAAACATTCTAATATCAACGGGGGTTGAACATGCATGAATTGAAATACGAGAAAATAAACAGCGATCCTAAGCTAGGGGTTGTCAATCCCTAGCTAAACTAATAAAGCGTTAAATCTAAACCAGGGGTTGTCAATCACTAGTTGAACTAATTGCAAGTAAAAACATAATCATCAATTCATCTCCAAGAACAGGAATTAATCGAAAGCAAGAAAGATTAAAGCAACATGAACACAATCCATTGTCACTATGAATTGAATCCAATAAAAATCATAAACAATAAACAATGAAATAGAATCTGATAAAACTGATGAGTCCATGAACATAAATCTCTAGACTAAACATTCAATCAATGAAACTTAAAACAGGAATTAAAACTAAGATTATCTGTTTATGTCGATCTGTTGTAGCTCCCGGAAAATTGGTGTCGCCGCGGCTGAAGAGAAAATGGCGAGAGGCGCCGCGAACTGGAACTCCAAAAGTCAGAACCTCAAAAATCTGACCTAACGCACATATATATAATAAATGTGGATGACCTCTGGTTCAAGGTGAGCGCCGGCTTAGAAAACATTCTGACTTGAAAGTGAACGCCGGATCGGAATGAACGCCGGTTGCAAATGTGTTCTGCATGGGAAATGAGCGTCGGTTGAATCGCGAGCGCGTGAGGGAAAATTGCAATGCGCGTTTGAGTCGAGCGCAGGCTGAAAACATAGGGTACTAGGCAGAGGAGTGAGCGTGCGCTCAGAAGTGAACGCGCGTAGGCATGCACGCGGAGCTCGCGCTGGAGAACGCGCGTGGGAGATGCGTGCTGGGCGAAGCGGCAGCTGCGGTGCGGCCTGTTTGCAACGTTGGGCGGGTTTGGGGCTGTGCTGGGCGGGCGAAGGCGAGGGCGCTGGGCGCAACGCTAGGCGCTGGCGAAGACCACCCGGCCGGACGAATCTTCTTGGCACGCAGCGAAGCGGAGTGGGCGCTCGGGTGGAGCAGAGGCGGTGATAAACGCGCATTTATCGTTTATTGTTGATATTTAAAGATGAGTTTAGATCATTTAATGTGCGTTTAGGTATCGATTCTTAATGTTTTATCTATTTCTAGAAGATACTGCTCTTGGGTGTTCCTTCGACCTTTTGTAGGTTTATATGTTGATAATCGAAGCAAGGAACGAAGACGAGCCAAAACCACATTACGCGGTTCCGTGACCAACCTAGCAGTCGCTAGGCTAGTCGCGAGGTATACCCAGCGAGCACCGAGGGAGGACGCGGTCGCAAGTCGCGCACACGAGCAAACACGCCCAGCGCCGAGAAGCTACTGTACGATTTCTCGCGACCATGGCTAGCGATCGCCAGCCAGGCCGTGAGCCAACCATGCGAGCGCAAGAGGCGACCGCAAGCAAAGAAGAGCGTGCGCGGGAGATGCCTCGCGATCGAGCTAGCGACCGCGAGGAGCGGTCGCGAGACGGCGCGGCAGAAGAGAAATTAGGGTTTCCATCCCTATCTATAAATAGGGGATCAACCCCCTTGCGCCTCCTCAGACCCAGACGACCCCAGAGAGCTTTTTATTCAGTTTTTCCTCAGTTTTGGCTTTTCTTTAGCTTCCGTTAAGTTCTAGATTTAATTCTTACATTGTTCTAGTTTAGTTCTTCGCTTTGTTATCGATCAGAACGTTTTGTCCGATCGTTTTCCGTTGTTTTCCGTTCTTTTGCTTGGGATTGGTTTCAAGACCAACCATTGTTCATCCAACGCTTCATCACGGGTTTTATACATTTAATTTATATTTTTATGGTTAAATCGTATTTTATTCCGTCTATTATGTCTGGCTAGATTTCCGTTCTAATCCTAGGGTTTGCATGATTCGATCCTATATGTTTTGATTCCTGTTATCTCTATTTACCTTCCAGGCATTGATTCATGATTCTTGGTGCTTATTTATATGTGTTAATTTCTGATCAATCTTGATGCATATCTAGTTGTCGGTTAATTACGTAATTGTATTAATTGTCAATCGATCTCGAATGCATGATACGAATGAGCCTTGAGTCGTAGCTGAGATAGGATATTCGTAGGAAGCATATTCTTTGTGATCTGTTTGGGTTGCTTGTTTTCACCTAGAGGCGTATGATAATAGGGAAAACTAGTAATCAACACCGCAATTATCGTAATTGAAGTTGTCGGTTATATATGTGATCTTCCATCTTATGCGGATTAAAATTGGTTAATAGGAGCAGGATAAACATCGTTGTGGATAGGATTAATGCATCCCTAGGTTAGTCGTCCTTATCTGTTTTACCATCCGAGTGTTTGTTTGCGTTATTTTATTTTACGCTGGTTACATCGCTTTGGATTAAATTCAAGCCCTTAAACCTTTCACCCTTTTTCGTGGCGAATAATGATGAATTATCGTTGAGCTAGCTTCGTGTTTTCGTATTAAAATACCGTGGATACGATACTCTTACCTTCTATATACACCTTTACTTGTGAAAAGTGAGCGATCAAATTTTGGCGCCGTTCTTGATTATTAAGATTGCATAGGAATAATTTGACGATTTGGTTTATTGATTCAAGTTATATATATTATATTATTTATTTATTGTTACGAGCTAAATTCTCTCTTTCTCGGGTAGTTTATGCGTCAAGATCTCGGGGACCTCACGAAATATTACGGATCCCGAGATCGAAAGCTCTCATAGGAGAAGAGGGCGAGAGAAGAGGCAGTGCAATGGCGGCTAATCCACGAATCAGGGCATTCCTCCCGAGCAAGGCTGCGCATGTTAGGCGACTTGCAGAGATGCAACGCCAGATGGCGAATATGGGACTCCTTGTCCCTACCCCGAGACGCCGACCGCTGAATTTTATGTACCGACCTCCCACGGAACAATTCCAAGGAGGCGGATGGGGCCCTGCGTGGATGCAAACAATTTTGAGCTAAAGCCGTACGATCAATATGGTCGAGGAGAGCGGTTTGGGGAGGAGTCATCGACGACCGAATGCGTATCTCGAGACCTTTCTCGATATTTGTGACACCATCAAAGCGAATGGGGTGCCACAAGACACGATCCGGATCGCATGTTCGGTTTCTCATTGCAGACCAAAGAAAGATTGGTTCATGAGTTTGGACGAATCGGCATTGACACATGGGGAAACTTTGCGAAGTTTCTCTCGAAATATTTTCCGCCGGCGAAAGCGCAGAAGATCATCGCGAAATCTCCATTTTGCCAAAACCACGGCGAATCTCTATTCGAGGCATGGGAGAGATTCAGAGGTCTATTGAGGCGATGTCCACGGCATGGATTCTCCAAGGAGTAACAAATCACGCAGCTTCTGGTGGGTGACATTTCGAGACGAGGAGCATTGTGGATGCGTCGGCGGGGCTGTTTATTGAGCCGACGAGTAGGCGAGGCGAGCCGTATTTTAGAGGAGATGGTCGCAAACAGCTATCAATGGCCAACGGAGAGAACACCGGTGGTTAAGCGACAGCTATCGAGGCGATTCGAGATACGGCGAATGATGAAGCAATTCACTCTGTTGGCGCCGATTGAGGCGGAGGGCGTATAATCTATAAATCAAAGGAACCGTCGGGGAGAATCCGGCATACACTCCAAACAATAGAAATCATCCGAACCTATCGTATGCCAACCCGAATAATTTTCAGCAACCTCCAGCAGGCTTCACGGTACAGAATGGTATGATCCAAGAACCGAAGAAGCCAAGTTTAGAAGACATGATGCGGCGGTTGGTTGTAAGCAACCAACAATTGGCAACGAACCAGAGTGCATTTATAAGCAGTACCGGGCAGAAAATAACTCATCTGGAGTCGACTGTGACGGCTATGGGGAAACACGTAAAGATGTTGGAAAATCAGATTGGTCAAGTAGCCGTACAGTTGAATGCACTACAAAAGACGGGCCATTTCCGAGTAATCTGGTGGTGAACCCAAAAATCAATGTTTCGCCATCCAAACGAGGAGTGGACAAGCTTACCCGAGCCCTACCGAAGAAGAAGAGGCTGAAAGTAAACTGGAGCAGAAACTCGCGACCGAGCTCACGACCGCGAGCCCGATCGCTAAGAGTCTCGAGTTTTCCCCACAGAAGCTCGCGACCGAGCACGCGCCCACGAGCCTGACCGTGAGCCATCAGATTGTGCGCGCCCCAGATGTGTTCACGAGCGACCCAGCGCCCGCAAGCTCGAACGCGAAGAAGGATTGCAGCGCAGAGCAGACGCCTCGCGACCCACCCATCGGTCGCGAGGTCAACCGCGAAGGGCCTCCAGAATCCAATTCTCGCACGTACACTCCTCCGGTCCCGTTTCCGAGTCGATTAGCCAAATCGAAATATGACGAGGAGTTTGCTCGGTTCAAAGAGATTTTTCAAAAAGTTGAAATCAATTGGCCTCTCTTTGAAGCGCTGCGAAACATGCTGGGATACATGAAATTTTTAAAAGACGCGCTTGCAAGCAAGAAGAAATTGGGGAAATTTGAAAAATTACCCTATCAGAAGAATGCGATGTCGTCTTGCGGAGGAAGCTCCTCTAAGCGAAAGATCCCGGCGGTTTTACGCTAGAATGCGAGATCGTGAGCATACTTTTCCAAATGTGTTGTGCGACTTGGGGGCGAGCATCAATCTGATGCTTTGAGCGTATTCAACCGGCTGCACCTAGGAAAGATGAAGCCGGCGAAGATCTAGCGATGATGGCCGACGGTCACCACTTATCTAAAGGTATCGTCGAAGATGTGTTGGTAAGAATTCGGGACTTTGTTTTTCCTGCTGACTTTGTTATATTAGACATACCCGAATTCAAGCATCAACCACTAATCTTGGGTAGACCTTTTCTAGCAACTGGTCGTGCTTTGATTGATGTGCAGGAAGGTGACCTCACGTTTCGCGTCAATGATGAAGAGCTCAAGATTTCAATATATGACACCATCAAGCAACACGGCGGTTCGAGCACGAAAAGTGTTATTCGATCACTCACATCGCTAGTCAAGTCTCGCGCGCGAAGGCAACCGACCATCGACGGGCATCTTTGCGAGGAAGAAGTGGACTCGGCATAAAAATCCGAGTGATTCATTCAAGTTCAGTGGAAGCCATTCTTGTGCCAATTGGTGGGCAGTTGTAAATGTTAAGTACGATAAATCGAAGTTTGGACAGCTCTCAGTTGTCCAATCGCCTGATTGACGAGCGGTAACGTCGAGCTAGCGACGATAAATCCAGCACTGGTTGGGAGTTAACCCAACATTTTACGTGCTTTATGTCTTTTGTTTTGTTTTCTTGTTTTCGTTGTTTTCTTGTGTCTTGTTTGTTTGTTTTTAAGTCCCAATGTATAGCATCAATGGTGAGGATTCTATCGACCACCGGAGTAGCGCAACATATGAGGTACGGTCTCTCCCAATCACTCTCTTATGCAAACATTATTGCCTCCATTGCACACTGTTGACAATAAGTTTGGAGGGAGTGGTCGAGTGTGATGTGATTGAGAGTCCTTGTTATGTTTTGCGTTGTTTTGTTTAGTTATTATATGTTGGGGCTTTTGTCGGGTCTTTTGTTTGTCTTTCTTTTTGTGTTGTGTCTGTCGATCAACGAGTTAAGTGAAGTTGTTAATCCATGTGGCCAATGACGATAGAAAATTTTTGTGAAATTTAATGATAGTGCACATGATATGTTAGAAAATGACGCATGAATGACGTGAGAGTGCTTAGGCTTGTTGTTTTTCACCATTTGCTTATCATGTGAGACTTGAGCTTCACTGTATACATATCTTGATACAGTTTCTGTTAATTGTTTGATATCGTGCATGTGATTATCTTCTAGAACTTGCCGTTTTTTTGTGTCGAGACTGTAATATGTGTTTCGAATTTGGAAAGGATAAAAGGCCATCTTTGTTAACCACATATTCACCCAAACACTAACCCGATGATGTATACCATTTGTCGCCTTCTTTGAGCTTTTATTAGACTTATTCTTTCGATTAACCGGATGATAGAAGGTGAGGATGGATATGGGAACCAAAAGGGGTTGAAATTTTGATGTAGTTATGGCGAGAAACATTAGTTTTAGAGAAATACATCTGTGGTGAAAAAAGGGTACCCGTGTGAAAAATAATAAACCCTATAAGCTCTAGAAAAGAAAAGAAAAAGCAATGATAAGTTCACTATGTGTTTTGAGCATAAAGGGTCGTTAATCAAAGTATAGGTACCTTATGAGGCATAAAACGTCGATTTAGCACGTTGGGAAAGAAGAGGAAAATGGACAAAGTCCATATGTGTCGAAAAGTATAAATGGGGGTGCTTGGAATATTTTTGAGTCACTTAGCCATATATTATCCTACCTTAACCAATGTGCCTACAATATAACCTATGAAAAGACCTTTTTGATCCTTATTTGAACACATTTGATGTGGTGGAGATATTAGAGAAACGGCAAGCCTATGGTAAGATGTTGCATTGCATTGATCGTTGAGTGTATACACGTTCTGCATTTCTTTATGAGTTGAGTGTATCCTATATTTTACACACATGCCGTTGTGAGGGTTGAATTAAATGAGTTTTTGCCTTCAATCACTACAAGAAAGATGACCTTTTGCGACATGGAAAATATGTCGCAAACTTTTATTTTATGTCATGGCGAATTTGTGACATTCACGCATCACGTTGGATTGTGTCACAAAAAGTGATGTTGTAAATTCGACATTATTTTTCAATCTTGACGCAACATATCGACGCTTTGTGCTTCACGTAAATATTATCGCATAAAATTCGCGACACATTACTCGTCATTAGTTTTAGTGATGCATGTGCATTTGCGACATTTGTCGTGACATTAGTTAAAAGATGCATCATAATTTGCGACAATAGTTTGTGACATTATAATAATGTGATGTGAAATTTTACAATGCTTGAGCATCATATTTAAAGTGTCGCATAATATTAAGACATATAATATTTGTTGTAAAATCTTGTATTAAGTGTCATAATATATATAACACCTTTTGCATCATTTATTATTATGTCGTAAATCTTGCATCACTTATGCGACATTAAATGAAATGGCATGTTCTAATCTGTGACACTATAATTAATGTGATGTAGTTTTGTACAACACATGTTACGTCATAGTTAAAATGTTGTATAGTATTCCAACATAAAATATTTGTTGTAAAAGATATTTAAAGTCACAAATATACAACACATTTGCATCACTTTATTATTATTATTATTATTATTATTATTATTATTATTATTATTATTATTATTATCATCATCTCTCACAATGGCGACATTTATACGACACTTAATTGAGTAATTTTATTGTCATATTCATAAATAATGCATCATTAATGAATTTAGGCACGGAATATAAAAGCATATCAATTATTAAAACATAGAAATAAATATCTTTTAAATATCAAATTGAAAATATCATAACCTTGATTGACTTGTTCGCTATATTATTCAAAAATCTAACATCAAATATCAAAGTCTATATCTATCTAGCTATGCAAAATGCAAATCCATAAATGATAATCGACACTCAACGTCATTTCATCTTCCTCTTGCTTTTCCTTGTAACTCTTTTGTCTTGTTCCTACAAAGATTCAACAAAATAAATTATACTTCATACATATAAAATTAAACTAATTCAAAAGTACAATCGATATAACAATACGGATAGGTGCACCATCTAAGCGAATATTCATATTGTTCTCATCCGAGTTATTCATCTCTTCTCTCATCTAATACATTGGTGAAGATAATATTACAAAAGGCTAAAATTCAATAGAAATATTATAAAAAATTTGATCATTTACCTCAAATGTTTCATTTGTTGCACTCAAGTTCTCCATGTTCATGTTCATAACTCCATCAGATGATGACCCATTATTGAGAGCTTGTATGCGCCGGGAATTGAAAGATCCGGATACCTTGCATATTATAATATAAAGTATGAGTTATAAAATATATTATAATGTAAATAAGGTATATAATGTCGACTTACATTTATATTAGTATCCTCTAATGTGAGAAGTCGTGCCTGAAGCATCTCCATTTTTGAGGAATAGTCATCTTTGAATTTTGACATTTCATCTTCAAATCCCTTTCGAATACTTGCCACTATGGCGTTAGATTTTTCATGTATAGCTTTATCAAATTCTTCTCGAGATGTAAAAATCACTTTCTTTGTAGCACTGCTGCTGCGAAAATATTGTGGCGCTTCCTTTCCATTAACATCTTTATAGATTTCGTTATTAGCATCCATATCATCCCGTAAATTCTCAGGCAACTTTTGCTTCAACTCCTTTAAAAGAGCCTATGTACAAAACACAAAATGAAATTAAAAGAATCAAAAAGCTCAAAACAATATCTCAATCCTTTTTTAAGACCATAAATGGAAAAAGAAGAAAGAGTAAATAATACACCAAAAGTAAGAGAATATTTTGGGAAAAGATTTTATAAGGTTAAACACTACAAACATTACTGTCAAGTCAACCAACACACAAAGAAATAAAGAATAAAAAATCCATTTCACTTCCTTTACCAATTATAACAGACAATAGTTATTTATTTCTTCCAAAAATAAAAAAGAAGAGTATATAGATAAATTTTACTTTGAAAACATCAATCGTGATTTAAAATCCTCAATGGATGTACGAGTAATATAAGAAAAAAAATGAGACAACACTAAATCAAATCATCAAATCAAACATCAATCATTATTTAAAATCATTTCCTAATGTACTTCTATAAAATATACACGGGGATGTACGAGTAATTCCACCCAAAATAAATTCTTAATTGAAAACAAGTTGAGGATAAAGAGTACTTACTAGTTTCTCTTGATATTCTTGTCAACTTGTTTTCCGCTCTTTGTTGTTTTGTATAGACAAACAAATCTAGATGTGATGGCTCTTTACCATATTTTTACAGTCGTAAATAAGAAAAATATAAAGAAATTACAATACTATGATACATTATTAAACAAAAATTTGAGACATTGTTTGATATATAATACCTCTTCTATAGCATTGGCCATATCCTTTCGTCCCAATCTAGGAGGAAGTTTAACATGCTTTCATTGTTCTTTGTTAGTCTTACTAAGCTTCTACAATTCGACCAAACAATAAAGGTTACATTTTATAGATAAATATTTTAATAGAAACAAATGAAAATTATTCGATATTGCAAATACTCACCCTTGCAATTTTGAGCTCCAATGGTTTACCAATATAGGCCATTGATCGACTTCCACCCTTTGCGGATATTTTGACACCACGTAACTCTTGTCATGTCTATGCGGAGTATAATACTTTGCTTTCAATCTATTCTTCCAATCCTTCCAAAGTTTTCCTAGTTTCTTAAGACAATTTTTTATAATTATGCATCAAGTTTATATTTTCCTACAACCAAAATATAAAGATATATAGTGAAAGATGAATGATTAATAATTGTTATAAGTTAAAAGATGATGGTAGTGTAAGGTGACGTGATGATGATATGAGAAAAAAATCAAATGTAGAAAATATATTAAAATTTGAATTGAACATAATACCTTAACTTCATCCCAAACGAGATCCTTTTGAGTATTAGGGACTGCCCTCCAATCTGTATAAGAAAGCGGTAATTTGTTTCCATCTTTTGCAAAGATTCCTAGCTGAGATGAAAAAAATACGACATTGGTTCGATGACGTGATTGGTGTATCTAGTTCTAAGCGCATGACCTTTCACATGCCCCATTTAAAGCCCATCTTTGCGGGTCCCTTCTAGCATAATCATAATTATTGTTATGCAATAGTATAATTAAAAATAATATTATAGGCGATTACAATGCTATAAACAAAAATAAAGATATGATGTTCGTTGGTCATTATCATCATCAACATTATTTTGTGTCGATCGGGATCACTATCATCAGATGAGGATATAGGAGTATCATTGGTGTCTGACAGTGCCGCATCTGAGTCAAAATTATCGTTGATGTTATTTGTAGTTTGGGTATCTTGAACTAAGGTGTCAAGCATTGATCCGATTGGACGTCGGGATTTCTTAAATCTTGGAGCCATGAGTAGCGCAAATTGGTAGCTGTATTAAAACTTACTCTTTTGAAGCAAAAGTAAAGGAGAAAAAGAACTATGATGTGAGCAGGCATTAAAGGCAAAAAAAAAAGGCGATATGTTTCAGTGAAGGTTCAATATCATCTCTCTACTATATGATAAGAATATTATTATAACATTCGGATATATAGTCTAACATCTTTTCAAAAAGTTCAAATAATCGGTTTACATTTACATCTAATCAAAGCTATAACGAGACTAAATCATGATAGAGTAACCATCAAATAATTGGTACAACACACATTGATCATGTGAGACAGATAGTTCCTATCATTTGCATATGGCTATAACCTAAATTTAAGTCTTTTCTATTTCCATGGATAGACAACTTTCTTATTAAAATTGTAGTCGAGACATTGTTTCAATTACTAATGGCAAACCTTTCCTATTTGGAAAGTTTGAATCCATAGGCATGAAAGTCACAAATGGCACCACAAAAAATCGTCTTATGAGGCACCAATAAATGTCGCAATAAACATGATAAAGTCTAACAAGTGTAGCAATTATAGAAGTCATTCCATCGATTACTAATCCCGGGTAAATATTTATATCCATTTTGATTATAAAAGCAGTTTCATAGTTAACTAGGAATAAACTAGACAGGCATATAGTTCCCAAGAACCACCTATTAATTAATTAAGTTGCAAGACTTGTGGTATTATTCGTTTATAGTTACTCTTTATTTTTAGTCATCATCATCATCACCATCATCATTATTATTATTATTATTATTATTTTCAAGGGAACTAGTTTTCATTTTCATAACTCGATAATCCGAAATTACAAGAGCGAGATAACAATCATGAAAATATATCTATCCACAAGATCGGATCAAAATTATTTCCAAATATGTAGCAAAACACGAGCAACTTTATTCGATATACAAACATAAGAAATGAAAGAGTTTATAATTGAATTTGTTTTGGGAAGCGGTTCAAGTTCTTTCGTTATTGTATCTAAGTAGGGGTCCTTCTCAGCGGATCACTAAGAGTGAAGGGTCCCTACTTTATGATCGAAATATAAAGTGACAAAAGCATAAATTAATAAAGTGTGGAAAGATTAAAAGTCGGGGTGGTCTTATCCAAAATCCTACGTTATGTTGGTGGAAATTAGGAGGAGATAATATGCTCTTCATATCACATATTTGAAGTAGACATACACGTAACCAAATATCTCGAGTCCCAATCTTACCAATATATTATATATATCTGATCGAGCACATTATATATAACGAGACTATACAATTCCATTACATCTCTAAAGAAGCTCAATTGATCTCACAATTCCATTACATTTGAAGCATACAAAATATTTTATAAAGAAGTCCAATTTAAAAGTGCTCTAATTTGATTCATCCTCAAAAGAAATGTAAGAAAAAGCCTCAAACTTCAATCATATAGAGGAAAGCCTCAAACTTCAAGCTGTTATAGAGGACGCAATATATTCATAATCCAAAAACCATTATACCAAAAGCGAAATGTAAGAAAAAGCCTCAAACTTCAATTGTGAATCTATTTCCTAAAATGAATAATCAACTAATCCCAACAATAAAAATTGTATAGATCGTTAACAAACTAAAATCTTCTAAGTTTATCTAGACTATAAATTCACGAGAACTCATAGAAAATTGTGAATTTATCTAGACTATAAATTCATACAATCAAGTGTATAGAGGCGCACAATACTTGATAATAAGAAATAATTTGAGACCTAGAAAATCGTTATACTACACGGTGGTGATGTACAAAGATTTTGGTTTTTCTTCTTCACGTTCTAACGTAAGTGAGGATAGGGTTTTCCATATATATACGTATTCGAAGGAATTAACCTATATTGAGTAGTGGATTTGTGTATGGGTGATCTTTTCACGAAAAATAGAAACAAATCGATCTAAAAATTATTTTAGCGGGAGGAGCTTGAATTTCTTGGTAAGATGTTACGTAAATTTATCTTCTGAGTTTGAAGAGGACGATTCACTCTTAATTCCGTTCTTTCTTATTATCTGGATTACAAGATACAAAATATTATTTCTAATGTCCATCGCATCAAGTCCATTTTGGTTACAGTGGTTGTGCGTTAATTTTGATGCTCATGAGTGCGTGTTGAAACTTGGCGAGTGATGTTTAAGGTTTTATATTTTTATAGTTTTTTAAGTTATTACTCTTATCGATTCGGTTTGTAAATATATATATATAGGGCTTAAATATTATTATATGTTTTGTTTAATAAAATCTATAATTACTTACAATAGTAACTTACTCTAATTTTTCATATTTTTATGATATTAAACTTAATTCTTTCCACTAAAATTTGATTGGTCACACATATTTTATATTTTTAAAAATAACTAGGGGTGGGTATTTGGTATTGGATATTTTGGTATTTGTATAACCGAACCGAACCAATGGATATCGGTTAACCGAATAACCGATTTCATTGGATACAGTTTGGTATTGGATATTGGATTTTTTGAAAATTCGGTTATCGGTATACCCGAAAACCGAATGGGTATACCGATAACCGAAAATAATTATATAAATATATATACATTTATTTTATTTTATAATTAATATTTAAAAAAATAGTAAACGCACTTAAGTTATAATATTTTGAGCTCAAGTTAGAATGTGTTGTTAAATTTTGGTGAAAATGAAATGCAATATATGGTTTTGATTGGTTAAAATCAAATTTTGATTGCAAAAAAAAAAAAAAAATTGGGTTTAAAAAATGGTTATTCGGTTAACCAAATAACCGATTGGTTAACAGAATAACCGAAACGAATAACCGATCGTTCGGTTATCGATTAGTATCAAAGTGAATAATCGGTTTGGGTAATTGAAAATTGATTCGATTAACAAGAACCGAACCGATCTCCCATCTAAAAATAACTTATCTTTACTTTTAATTTATAACATTTCACGTAAATATCAGTTTTGGCGAGGCATAGTGTTTTCAAGCGAAGCGGCTTACGAGAAATACTCATCGCTTTGCCATGATGATGACGGATTTGGGCAAATTCCTTCTTACGAATGGTCAAATTTGCAATTTATCGGTTTTCACGGGTTTTTGTAATTCCGTTTAGTTTTGGACCTCTTTGTTTTCCCTTTCTTTTGGTGGGTTAGGGTTTACTATTTAAGCGTTGTTAGTTGTCTTTTAGGCGAGCTTTTGATAGGGAATTGTACTTGCGATTCCAAAACCTCGTCGAGGTTCTCGATATCTTGTACCCAAATAATATAAATAGCAAAAGACTTCAAAATAGAAAATTATATTATCGTCTTATTCTCGTATAGTAATATCCATTAATCATATGAATCATTCAAGTTTTAAAACATATAGTCGATAGAACATATATTATTCCAATATAATCAATGTCTTAACCAATTTAGAATCTATATCGTTGTCATAAATTTGATTTTATTATATATTAGAGTTTCAAAATTTATTTTTAAAAATTGTACAAAATATATTCTTTTATTTAGATTTTTAATGTGAAGTTCATGAAAAATCGTACAAAATATCATTCAATTGGTGTCTTGAATTGGTAAAGTTTCAGGAAAAATTAAAAAATAATATTAATCAAATTAAATTAAATTTCTCAATAATATTAATCAAATTAAATTAAAATATCTAATACGTATCCAAATCAAGATTAAGGGGCAAGAATTTTCATACACCAACTCAAAATTAAAATATCTAAATAAAACCATTACTTATTATTTTACAGCCACACATTTACAACTAGGGGTGAGAATCGGGTCGGGATCGGTGCAGAGTCCAGAGTCCCAAAGTCCCGAAATTTTGTAATTTTGGGTCCCGATCCGGTCCGATCGGGTTTGGGACTCCGGTCCCAAAATTTACAATTTTAGTCTCGGTCCGGTCCGGGTCCGAATTGAAATTTCTGAAAATGTCCCGAAGTCCAGAAGTCACGAAATTAGAAAATATCCAAATTACAGAAAATATCCCGAAATTGCAGAAATGTCCCAAGTCCAAGTCCCGAAAGTCCAAGTCCCGAATTACCCGAAAATTTCCGAAAGTCCCGAAAGTCCTAAATTAAAATTAGATATATTTAAAATCGGGCTTGAGTTTCAACGACTCGGACTTCCCGACACCAAAATCAAAATTAGGTCCGGTCCGAACCGTAAATTTGGGACTCGGGGTCCCGAATCCGTCGGGACTCGGGTCGGGACGAATTTTCAGTCCCGGTCCCAAATTCTCACCCCTATTTACAACAATCCAACAAGTCTCCGTTAAGTTCTTTTCGTTTTAATTTTTTTAGAACCTCAATGCACCAGGTTCGTCTCAATGCTTCAACTTCCTTTTGGTTTTATTTTTCCCTTTTGGTTTCTATATTTTCCATTACAATTAAAAAGGTGAAATTATTGATACCGTTTCTGATTCTACTTTTGCTTCAGCGGTGTTCTTTTGCTCCTGCAATTTATCTTTGAAGGTTCGTCTCTTCTGGCATCTTTTCAATTGATGTTTCTGTAATTCCATGTTTCTTTATTTTGAAACCGATCAATATATAACTATCCCTTAGTCTGCATTTGTTGGGAATCATAATCATATTTTTACTTGATAGTTTAACAGAATCATAAATGTCATTTAGATTTTTCTGTCAAGATGTTCGATGAAATGACTGAATGAATGTTAAGCCATTTCTCTTGTGAGTTTGTGAGAAATTCTGTAATCTTGTATATGTGTATATCTGTATGTAAGTGTTAAAAGTTTGGGAGTCTCAATTCATCTAGTTTACCTTCTCTTTTAGGGTAGGTGGACGTAGTACGATCAAAGTGTTAAAAATAAATTAAACAGAATTATTTATCAACGTAATCCAAATTATCCAAGAAATATAAAGATATAACATGCTTGTTGTGGATCCAACTTCTCGTCTCTAATCTCCTCTTCCATATCTCATTTTATCCACCTTCTTCATTGTTTGAAAGGGCATAATAACAAAATTTGTTCATAGAGTTCAATCGGGGAAAATAGGATTTAATCCATAGAGGAAAATATCAGAATAATTAACAAATACAATCTGATTTACCATATTCTCATATTCTTTTTTGTTTCAAAATAATTCTTGAAATGGAATGTGAGAGAAGGGGAGGATGGAGACAGAAAATCTGCATCATGCAAACTCGACCTTGTTTTGATGATGTGGATTGTCGATTCATTCCGCATTTACCTTCGACAAGCATTGTCAAATTATATTTATCCTGACAAATATCTGATGTTATATTTATACAATCTTTGAAGATGTTAGGTTATTTTAGATTTTTAATCTGTTTGGATCATTTTATGACTTGGTCATAATTTGCAACATAAACTTTTTCCTATTATGTGTAGTTTGTTTTCCACTCGTATTTTCTTTGTTTTGAAATTCATATATAAAGTGAACAAAAACAATTTTCTGTAAACTCGAAAAATGATGTATTTGAAATTTCATTATGTACGTTTGTTTAATATTTACGTTTAAAACCATCCAACAGAGATGTTTTAGGTCAAAATGAATGGCTTAGGTCAAAACAAATATTAGAAAAGTGAAGTATTTGAAATTTCAATATGTACGTTTGTTTAATAAGATATTGTATTATATTGAGTTAATTAAAATTGTTGACCCATAAGTGTAATGTAAATATGTAAATAGTTGACCCATAAGTGTAATGTAAATTCCAGCGTTTCAAGTATGAAGCTTCTAATAGTTTTCACTAAAGCAACCTTCTCCTAATCTGATTACTCACTAATCCTCTTATGTTATGTTATTTTTGACTAACTTTGAATTATATCATGTACTGAAAATGTGCTGAATACAAAACATCTCTGTTGGTTGTTCCTGAACTGAAAATGTGTGCTGAATATATACAGATGAGAATGTGCTGAATACAAATGAGAATGTGTACTGAATATGATGTTATGTCATTTTTGAATAACTTTGAAGTATATCATGTACTGAAAATGTGTGCTGAATACAAAACATATCTGTTGGTTGTTCCTAAACTGAAAATGTGTGCTGAATATATACAGATGAGAATGTGCTGAATACAATTGAGAATGTGTACTGAATATGATGTTATGTCATTTTTTGACTAACTTTGAATTATATCATGTACTGAAAATGTGCGATGAATACAAAACATCTAGGTTGGTTGTTCCTGAACTGAAAATGTGTGCTGAATACAGATGAGAATGTGTTGAATAGAAATGAGAATGTGTACTGAATATGTGTTCTGAATACAGATGAGAATGATTCTAAATATGTGTGCTGAATACAGATGAGAATGGTTCTTATTGCACACTTTCACATCAAAATCTCTATTGTCCTGGCAGGTAAGTGGGATTATTATTCAGGAATTTATTGTAATTTTGCATTGATTTAGCTTAATATAAACTTTATTTGGAAGTTTATATCTGATTGTTTGCCACTAGGTGATATATCAGAATGGCAAGGACATTGGTGCTAAAAACTTAAGAAGATTTTGTTGTTTTTCAGTAGACTAAAAGCAGTGTCGACTACCTTTTAGGGCTATGGTCTACGTTGGTGAGTTATGTACCCTAGAGATGTTGGAGGCTGGCTCCCGTGCTGGATCACGAGCTGGATCGGGCGGCCATGGCTGAAGAGATTATATATTAGTTTGCATAATCTGTTTAAAAGAAAATAATCATAGAAAGCTTGAGTGCTTAATTATCTTATATATGTCTGAATAAAAGATAAATTAGTAAGTCTATTGTTTGTTTATCGAAGGGACAATAATTTATCATTGTAGAGCTGTGTAATATCGATATGCTATGTCATGGTTGTACTTGTAGCTTGTTAGCTTATTGAGGGTCGCGATAATGTCAATATTTACAAAAACTCAAGTGTTTACGCGTTTTTTATACGATAAATTGTTATAGATTTACCGTATAAAATAAGATGATAACTAAATTCGTATAGATTTATCGTGATATGGAGGTGATTTTCACGGCACGCACAAGAAACCAACCCAAACAGTTTGTGCCAATTTCACTTACCTAGAAATTTCAAAACTGATCTCATATTCTCAATTAAAAAAATCACAACTGATCATTTGAAGATAACTTCAAAAATAGGAATTTTGCATACTACACATCATTGGTTATTCAGTAAATAGGAATAATATAGCCTTAAAACGTATGAATATAAAAAAATATACAATTTTTAAATAAAGAATCTTCTCTCTTTACAGTTTGAAGCATCTGAAATATTAATGACTGACATGTTTACCGAATAATAGATTCATATATATGTTGTAAGTAGTAACTATTCTCAGTATGATTCTGGCATTTTTGAAGTTAATTGAACTTAATTTAATTTACATTTCACTCACCATCTTAACCTTGTGGACTTTGTATGTATTCGCATCACTTATCATATGTATATTGCATCTTCCTTCATATACACGAGATTTTTGGAAACACATACGACTTATAGTTTTCGGATCACGGTATACCAAGTGGGCGAGAATGTATTCTAAAATAGCATTTCATTATATATTTAATCAATAGACAAGTATCAAGGTTGAAAAATAAACATAAAAGAATAAATAAAAGTTGTAACATCATTTAAGAAATATATTTGCTATATGATTACAATACGTAAATAGGTATTACTTATATGCGTGTATGTGTATATTTTCCAATCTAGTGAAGCATTACAAATTAAAAATTAACAATAAATGGTACTCCCTCTGTCCCGCTTAAAGTGTCACATTTCTTTTGGACACGGGTATTTATGAGAAAGATATAAAGTAGTTAACGTGTTAAAAAGTTGGTAGAGTCCACACTTTTTGAAGGGATAATTATTTCCTAAAATGGAATGGGACAACCCAAAAAGAAAAGTGAGACATTTTAAATGGGACAGAGGGAGTAATAAATAACATATTTAATAAATAATCTTAGTTGGATCTGCAACATCTCTATCGATATATTGAAGATAATGGGCAAGTTTTCTTGTCAAATTTGTGCCTAAAATTCGAAGATTTTATCACTACAAGATTGGATTCTATTGAGTTTGGTTCTTAAAGTTAATCGATCATATATTTAATTTGTTGGTCGATGTATCTTGTTAATTGTTACTTTGTCTTAACTTCCTCACGGTCATTATTCGGTTGATTAACTTGATTATTTCAAGTATTTTTTCATTGTCGGAACCTTCTTTCTCTAGCGCTATGGTAGTCGATGCGGTGGAGGCCGCCAACATTGATATGTTTTATTCTGGAGGAGCGAATAATGGCGTTATATTAGTGTCTCTAAACTATGACACACTAATTAGATGATGCACAATTAGTTATCGTAAAATACAACACTTAATGCCACACAATTTTAAATATGTGGTATAATTATGACATTTATCACGGTTGTCACAAATGAATTGTCGTAATTTTGAGACATAAAATGAGTGTCGTATTTGTGTCACTAAACAACGACACAATATTTAGATAATGTATAAGCGGCGTAAATATCGACAATAAATGCAACATTATTTTAAATATGTGGTTTAATTATGACATTTATGCATGAGTCATAAAATAAATTATCGTAATTTTGAGACATAAAAATATGTGTCGCATCTATGTCACCAAAATCGTCACAATATTTAGATGATGCACAAATGACATAAATATCGACACTAGAAGCATAAGTGTGGTACTTTTACGAGACATGCATATAATGTCGCGTATGCGTATGTCATGATAGGTACATTTTGTTGTAGTGAATTGTCGTTTGTGTTGAGTTGACTAATGTCGTCATGTGCGCTAAATCTTTTTGGCGTTGAGATGTTTCAGAGGCTTATAATGGTTATCCTCTTTGCTACGCTCGTTGATCTTTCGTTGTGTCTTTACATTACATTTTTTGTTTGAGGACAAACAATGCTTCAAGTTTGGGGGTTTGATAAGCGCATTTTACGTTTATTGTTGATATTTAAAGATGAGTTTAGATCATTTAATGTGCGTTTAGGTATCGATTCTTAATGTTTTATCTATTTCTAGAAGATCTTGCTCTTGGGTGTTCCTTGACGTTTTGTAGGTTTATATGTTGATAATCGAAGCAAGAGCGAAGAGCGAGCCAAACCACGTTACGCGGTTCAGCGACCAACCTAGCGGTCGCTAGGCTGGTCGCGGTATACCAGCGAGCAGGAGGAGGGCAGCGGTCGCAAGTCGCGCGTGCGACAAACACGCCCGCGCCAGAAAACTCTTGTCGATTTCTCGCGACCATGGCTAGCGATCGCTAGCGGAGCCGCGAACTAACCATCTGGCGCAAGGCGACCACGGCGAAGAAGAGCGAGCGGAGATGCCTCGCGGTCGAGCTAGCGACCGCGAGGAAGCGGTCGCGAGCAGCGGCGAAGAAAGTGGGGTTTCCATCACTATCTATAAATAGGGGATCAACCCCTTGCGCCTCCTCGGACCAGACGACCCGAGAGCTTTTTATTCAGTTTTCCTCGGTTTTGCTTTTCTTTAGCTTCGTTAAGTTCTAGATTTAATTCTTGCATTGTTCTAGTTTAGTTCTTCGCTTTGTTATCGATCGGAACGTTTTGTCCGATCGTTTTCCGTTGTTTTCCGTTCTTTCGTTTGGGATTGGTTTCAAGACCAACCATTGTTCATCCAACGCTTCATCACGGGTTTTATACATTTAATTTATATTTTTATGGTTAAATCGTATTTTATTCCGTTTATTATGTCTGGCTAGATTTCCGTTCTAATCCTTGGGTTTGCATGATTCGATCCTATATGTTGTGATTCCTGTTATCGCTATTTACCTTCCGGCATTGATTCATGATTCTTGGTGCTTATTTATATGTGTTAATTTCGATCAATCTTGATGCATATCTGGTTGTCGGTTAATTACGTAATTGTATTAATTGTCGATCGATCTCGAATGCATGATACGAATGAGCCTTGAGTCGTGGGCGAGATAGGATATTCGTAGGAAGCATATTCTTTGTGATCTGTTTGGGTTGCTTGTTTTCACCTAGAGGCGTAAGATAATAGGAAAACTAGTAATCAACAACCCATAATTGTCGTAATTGAAGTTGTCGGTTATATATGTGATCTTCCATCTTATGCGGATTAAAATTGGTTAATAGGAGCAGGATAAACATCGTTGTGGATAGGATTAATGCATCCCTAGGGTTAGTCGTCATATCTGTTTTTACCATCCAGTGTTTGTTTGCGTTATTTTATTTTACGCTTGGTTACATCGCTTTGGATTAAATTCGAAGCCCTTAAACCTTTCACCTTTTACGTGCTTGAATAATGATGAATTATCGTAGAGATAGCTTACGTGTTTCGTATTACAATCCTGTGGATACGATACTACTTTACCTTCTATATACACCTTTCGTGTGAAAAAGTGGCGATCAGCGGGCGTTGGAGAAAGGCGTTGGGCGATGGCGGGCGATGGCGGCTGGGAATGGCGGCGTTGAAATTAGATTAGCGCTTTTCGGGCGGCCGCGCACTGGTCCGATTCGCGCGAGGCACGGTCTTGTGGCGTCTTGCGGCGGTGGGCGTGCGGACGGGTGCCGTCTTGGCGACTTTGACGTTCGCTCCGTTCTCTCGCGTCCGATCTCCAGTGCGATCCTCTTGCACTATGAACTCCATGCAATGTTCTTCAATTTACTTGATCCTTGGTAGGTCCAATTCATCCTATTTGATACCGATTTTCTGCAAAACATTGAAACGAACCAAGTAAGTCTGAATCGATATATACTAATCAAAACGATGGCATAAATAGGACAAACCATAGAAAATGACATGCAAAACAATACCAGAATAAGCACAAATTCATACCAAACACCGGTAAAATAAATGGGGACTCGAGGCGAGACAAATGGTCCACTTACGCCATTGTCACTACCTTTCCTGTCTATAATTTCTAGATCAAACTCTTGCGGAAGAAGAACCCGATGAATTAATCTAGGTTTAGCACAGGATTTAGTCAGCGAGATATCTCAAGCGGCACGATCACTTGTGAACAATTACTTTAAAACCAATGATATAAGCACGAAACTTATCGAAGCAAAATAACGACAAACAAATCCTTTTCGGTGGTTGTGTAATTCACTTGAAGCGAACTTAAAGTTAAGCTAGCATAATAAATCACACACAACATTTTATCCACCGTTGACCTAAAGCGGCTCCCACACCACATTTCTAGCATCACACATTATTTGAAGGTAGTGACCAATTTGGGGCAACAACAACGAAGCGATGGTCGATTTCTCCTTGACCAAATTGAAAGCATGCAAACATTTATTATCAAATTTGAAAAGAACATCTTGAGCAAGTGGATGGCACAAAGGTTGGCTTATCATAGAAAATCTTTTATAAACCTACGGTAAAAACCGCATGTCTAAAAACTCTAATGCCCTTAACATCAGCGGGTGGAGGTAATTTTCAATTCATCCACTTTAGCCTGTCGACCTCAATGCCATTTCTAGACACAATATGCTGAATACAATCCCACTTTTTACCGTGAGTGACTCTTTTCCCAACTAAGGTGAGATTGCTCTCCACACGACGTTTAAGCACACGATCAATCTTATCTAGGAAATCATGAAAGAAGATCCAAAACCGAAAAATCATCCATAAATAACTCGAAATCTCCAATCATCTCGGAAAATTGACATCATGCCGTGAAAGGTGTACGGTGCATTACAGAAAAAGGCATCCGTCGGTGAGCATATGTACCAAAAGGACTTATAGCGCCGTCTTGGCACGATCCTCTGGAGCAATGGTAATCGATAGTAACCAAATAAACCATTAAGAAAACCAAAATATTCATGTCCGCTAACCTATCAAGCATTTGATCAATAAAGGGAGAGAAATGGTCCTTTTTAGTAGTAGCATTAAACTTCCGGTAGTCGATGCACATGCGCCAACGGTAGTAGCCACTGTAGGTACCATCTCTCTTTCTCATTCTTCACCACCGTGATGCCTCCTTCTTGGGCACCACATATGCGGGGCTAACCCACTCATTGTCCGAGATAGGGTAGATAAGTCCTTCCATAAAGCTTAAAATCTCCTTCTTCACCACTTCCTTGAGGATCGGGTTCAATCTCCTTGGGCATCAATCACGGCTTCACTCCATCCTCAAGCGTGATCGATGCATGCATGTTGCTGGGCTGATTACCTTGATGTCGGCTAGACTCCACTCAAATGCAAGCTTATTCTTTCTCAGAACCGAAAACAGTTCTTCTTCTTCAACATTTGAAAGCTCAGCAGAGATGATAACTGGCTTCTCATTTCCCTCCTCCAAGAATACGTACTTCAAGTGTTTTGGCAGTTCCTTCATTTCTAGAGTGGGCTTTGGCATGTTAGCAACTTCAAGTGCCCACTCTTCCTCGTCAGCCGATCCTGCAAAAACTTCCTCAAGGCTATGCTCCTGCAACAACACATTCTAGGCCAAGGGATCAATAGTATCAATGAAAGCACAATCATCAATAGAATTGATAGAAGGAAACATCACCCTGTCCCCAATAGAAAAAGACACGGTTTCACCAAGCACAATCATTTTTAAAGTGTCACTCTTAACGTCAATTAGTGTGTTGGTTGTGGCCATGAATGGCCTCCCCAATAACGATGTGTGATCTTTTCAACTTCCTAACCTCACCAATTTCCAAAACAACAAAGTCAGCGGAACTATCAACCCGCCCACCTTAACTAAAATGTCCTCAATAATACCCTTGGATGTCGGCGGACCTGTCGGCTAGTTGTAGACACATGCGAGTGGGTTTAAGTTCGCTAATTCTAATTGTTTGAAAATTGAATAAGGCATCAAATTTATCCGGCCCCCAAATCAAACATGCTGAAGCTTCCTTACCATTACTTAAAGCAATTTTAATGATAAAATTACGGATCCGGAGTTTGGGAGGCAATGGTGCTGCGGGATGGAATTAGGCGCCTCGGAGACCACGACCTTCTCGTACTCTCAAACCTTCTTTCTTTGAGGCCACTCCTTGAAAAACTTGATGTAGGCGGCACATTTCGATCACGTCCACAAAGGCAAATTGACATTCACCTTGGATAGGGTTTGTAGAACTCGTTGAATTCTTGATCTTGTTTCTTATTTTTCAGCGGTGTGGGAAGGGTATCGGTGGAGTATAAGGCTTTCTTTGCCTTATGCAATTTGACCTCGGTCTCTTTCTCATTCTCCACCTCACGAGATTTCATCTGCTTCTCGGATATCTCTCCACCTTATTCTCAATCACGGACCTTTCCTCAAAGCGGTGACCTTTGAGCTTTGATGGGGTTGGCTGGAAGTTTTCACTCTTTTTCTTTGCAATAGCTCGTTCGATGCTAGCAATCATCCCATTGTGTCTCCAAGCGCTTGTTTGTGGAGTCTTGAGCATCCATCCTTTGGGAGAAAGCATCCATTCTTTGGGTGATTATATCCTCAAAAGCTGGTCTCTAAGGTGGCGGTGAAGGTGCCCAATCTTGCTTCTTCTGCTGCGGTATTCTTCTTTGCAAGCTAGCTGCTGTGAAATTACTTCTTCTTGTGGGTATTGCCTCTGCTTCTTTGGCTAACTGTGGTACATGGAGGTCTTCTGTATGGGGCACTCTCGTTTGAATTACGCCCTTAACTCGATTCCTCCATCCCATGTTGGGTTGATTCCTCCACCCAGAGCCAAGCGTGCAGATTAGACTCAAATTGTTGTCGGGTTGGAATCCTTGCATCATATAGGCTTGGCTTAGCCTTGAGTGTAAGCTCCCCGTCACAGGGCACGTATCTACATTATGTCCGGGTTCATTGTAGATACCACAAGGTTCAATGAATTCCTCGTGCTGGACTGGTGGATCTGGTTTACTCATCTTCAAATCTTGGACTTCCCTCATCAATTTAGCCACTTGTTTATTCATATCGTACAAAGGATTCACGGCATGTGCCTTGGCTCTTCCACCTCGATTGGACTTCTGCTGTGAAGTAGCAGCCATAGCTTCAAAAATGTCGACGATATCTGCTGCCGTTCGGGAACCAATATCTCCACCTGCAGCATTGTCCACCATATACTAAAAACTTTGAGTCAATCCGTCATAAAAGAATTGATAAAGAATTTCATCTGGCAAGGCATGGTGGATGCACTTCTGCAATAAGTCCCCGAACCGTTCCCAAGGTCATGATTTGTGATCTCAATTCCTGACTCTTTTTGTTGGGGTAGTATTTCGTCATGAATTTATCTACCACGGCATTCCAACTCTGCAGAGAGTTGGCAGGAAGTGCCAAGAACCACGACTTTGCCCTATCCTTTAGGGTGTACGGGAAACAGCATATCTTCAGCTCATCTTCATTTAGTCCTCCCAACGGGAAGGACTGCAATACCGAGCAAAATTCCCTTATGAATCCCAATGCATCCTCACTAGCAAGCCCATGGAAAGTAGGCATGAGCGAGAAATGATTCGGCTTAAGCTCATAGTCTCGGGGTTGCCGGCCCAATAACAATTTAGGAAATAGCGCCCCAATCACAGGTCTATAGAAATCACGCAGAGCATGTGCATTTTCACCCATATTTCTCAACGGGGGAGTATTCTCTACACTAGTTGATCTCTGATTTTCGGCTCTGACTGTTCACCACTCACAGAAGTGGCACCAAACGCCTCCAGTGCCGGAAGAAGCGATCTTTTAGATCTTCGAGTGCGATCCAACGGGGTAGAAGCGGTCTATTTAGACTGCGACGACCTAGCATACACAACACTCAAACAAGAAAAGATCACACGCAATTGGAGAGTAACTAAATAACAACGAAAAGAAACACAGAAAATAATCAACACAAACAATTCACCTAAAGTTTTCTCCGGCAACGGCGCCAAAATTTGTTTCAATCAAAAGTGTACTCTTAAATGACTCATAATCGAATGAGGTGTTGTAATAGTGTAAGTTAACCATAGTCGTCTCTCAAGGAAAAACTTAACAGGGCTTATTGTTCGTGTCAAACACATAAAGCGGTAAATCCTAACACTCTAATACGAACATGGGGTTTTGGAATAAAAAGGAATTGAAAAGCTAACAGGAAACGTAAATTAAAGCAAGCAATCTAACTAGGTGTGTCAGAGCGAAGAAATACGACTCTTTTGGAAATGGTTAGATCAATGATGATGCGGCATTGCCTATTTAAATCGTTAAGTCGGGGTATGCCTTAGAAACGACGTTAACATGGACTTGCTAAATCTAGTACCGTCAAGTCGATCGAAAAGACCCCTTTCGAGTTGTGGTTTGGTATGCACTACCTTAATCCCATATGGAAACTACCGTAATCTGGTTTAAACCACATAAGGATATGGGCGATCCGACACATGTCTTTGAACATGAAGGCGACAAGTTGGAGGCTAGATCCGGCGAGCGTCCGTTAATCATTTATAGCAATCATTGCTTAAAGCGATTAATAACTTCAAAGCTCCTTAAGCATTTATTGGCTATCCTAGAGGACGAAGGTGGTTTATTCTATAGTCCTAAGGATTAGAAGGTCATTATTAGCACTAATGCCCGACTCTTAAAGAGGATTATATACAAACCCATAAATCCAAAGTTGAAATCATTCTTGAAAATTAGAAGATGATCGTATTCCACCACCGATTAAGCGAAAGGTGCGAGATGTGGTGTCTAGTGGGAGGGATCGACACGAGATACTTCAAGAAATTGAAGTGGGTCGAGTTCACTGGAGATACCGGCCGTACAAGTGGCTCACTACCGACAAAGTGTGCAAGATGAGAACCACAAGTTCTGCACCCACCTGCCATTGTGCGATGGCGCCTTATCGTAGTGGGAGGTTGTTCATCAACCCGGCGATTTATGTTCATGGGTGAATCTTGGTTTAGTCGAGAAGCGGCGGCAATAATCGACCCATGGACATACTGGCGATCTGAAGACATTGATGCAAGATCATGGCACACGCTATGGACTTAGAAATTAAGTCCATAACAACTATGGATGTATCGAAAAGACACCTCTACCGGATGGCGAGGAAGCCATAGGTAGTAAGTGGGTATCTGAGAGAAAGAGATTCGGATGGAGGGTTTCGACTTTTAAAGCCGGGCTTGTGGCGAAAGGGTACACTCAGTTGAAGGCATCGATTTCGATGAGACCTTTTCGCTGTGCAATGCTCAAGTCCATCGAATTCTTACGGCCATAGCAGCCCACTCGAACCGCGAGGTTTGGCAAATGGATGTGAAAACCGCTTTTCTAGCGGTTACCATGAGGAAGGTAGAGACATCTATGTGCAGCAACCCGAAAGTTATGTGGTGAAGGGTGAAGAGCATCTAGTATGGAAGCTTAAGAAGTCCATTTATGGGCTTAAGCAAGCCTCACGATCCTGGAACTTACGCTTTGACGGTGGTAAAGTCCTATGGATTTACCCGGTTGCCTAGCGAGAGTTGTGTGTATCGTTTAGATGTCAGCAGTGATGTGGTATTTCTTGCACTTTACGTAGATGACATTCTTCTAGTTGGCAACAATGTGAAGTTGTTATTAGGCGTAAAGAGTTGGTTATCCGATCGGTTTCAAATGAAAGACTTAGGAGATGCGTACATTCTTGGGATCGAGGTTTACCGAGATCGCGAGAGAAAATATTGAGCTTATCTCGGGCGTCTTACATTGACAACTTGTGATTACTCGTTTTAGCATGCGGACCGCCAATAAAGTTGCTACCTTTCGGCATGGCGTTCCTTTATCTAAGGCGATCACCTATGATTGCGAAGGAGATAGATGAAATGAGACAAGTTCGCTACGCTTCCGCCGTAGGAAGTCTCATGTCTGTGATGTTATGTCGAGGCCGATATACGCTATGCGGTGAGGCATAGTAGCTAGATATCGATCTAACCTGGACAAGCTCATTGGATTGCGGTAAAGCATATACTCAAGTACACGAAAAGGACTCGAGATTATAGGCTGGTTTACAATGCGAGATAGTCTAATGTCTTTGGGTTATCTGACTCGGTTTCAAGTGACCGTGATGAGAAAAGTCTACCTCAGGCTATGTGTTTACCTTGGGAGGTGGAGCCGTATCCTGGCGGAGTGCAAAGCAGCGATGCATTGCAGACTCTACCATGGAAGCCGAATATGTAGCCGCTTCGGAGGCTGCTAAGGAGGCTGTATGATTAAGAACTACCTCATGGATCTAGGTGTGGTACCTGGTTTGCCTAAGAGTATCATAGTTTACTGTGATAACTCAGGTGTGGTACCTGGTTTGCCTAAGAGTATCATAGTTTATTGTGATAACTCAGGTGCGGTGGCAAACTCGAAGGAACCACGGACCCACAAGGCGACCAAACACATAGAGAGAAAGTACCATGTCATATGAGAAATCGTTGAGCGAGGGACGTGCTGATTGAAAAGATTGATCTGACGGATAACCTAGCGGATCCATTCACAAAGAGCTGCTTGCAAAAAGTCTACGAAGTGCGTTCGAGGACTTGGTTTGCGCTTGATGGCACCACAGAAAGAAAACTTTTGTATAAGTGGGAGAAGCAAAGTGATGGTTTTGTTTGTAATAGCTAGTAGAGACACATTGTATACTAAAGTTTGCTTTAGTATAAGTGGGAGATTGTTGGTTTATCTTGGCGGTTTTGGTTGAGCTTGTATCAATGTTTCTGTTACCACTATTACAATCTCTATCTGAATTGATTACTTGATTGCATATATCATGTCCCTTATCTCATATATAAGTTAGATCATACGGTGTGTAGAAGATCACGAAGTACGTATGATTGGTCGAAGCAATGAGATATAAAAGAATCACAGGTGAGACAACTTGAGGATGAGTTGTCGGTATAGGCTGTGGTATAGATAAAAATTGACTTGACTTGGTTGCTTGTCTATCTTTGATGCGTCTCGGCGTATTGATGGATCACGGTGAGATGAGTTCTTCTATCGACCGTCGTGCGAACCTAGATCTCGGTGACTTACGATGATCTAAACTCGATAAGGTATTAGATGAGTATGAGTTCTTGACCATCACTTTGACTTGTTATGGGTGAGGTTATATGTTCTAACCATATTCTCCGTATCTTGGGTGGTGGCGGTGCTTGTATGTCATGCTAGTTATACGTATCGAGTCACCGTATCCGTTTAGGATGATGGCGTCCCTTAAGGAGCTCAAAGGTTTATTGTACCAAACCTACATGTTGAGTTAGCTCAAGTACAATAATAAGGTTGAGTGGTACTACTTAAGAAATTAAAGATATTAATTATTTTAGCGATCGAGAATGCTCTAAATAATTAATGGATGTGCGATATCTTAAATCTGAGGATTCGTAATGTCTAAGTGCAAGCCCGACTCACCTTCGGTAATAAAGAGGTCAGTCAGCATTTATTCTCTAGTGGCATGAATGAATGTTTATAAATTAATTTATGTTCTGGGCTGAACATAAGATAATTAATTTATTTGAGGCCCAACTTTATTCCTTGCATTTGATCCCTGGGCTGGCCCATCCAGGCTCGTAGCTATAGGAAAATCGGCACCCCTCTCTCTCTCTATGGATGTGATTTTATTCTCTTTATCCTATAAGGATATTATTATATTTATGGGATATGCATGGATCCTTTCCTTATGGGATTATGGTAATGCATTATAAATATAAGGTAAGAGATAAGATCAAAGCTAATCCTCAATTATCTTATCATTATTTTCGAGAATCCCATTGCTCTTGGGAGAGATTTTCGAAAGTCATTAGAGAGAAGGAGGTGATTTTCCAAAGCATTCTCCATAGATTATCCTCACTCGATATTGGAGATTGGGCGGCAGGGATACGATCGGAAGGTCAGAAAGCACGAGTCTCGATCCTTTCCGCCTCGGCAGTTTAAAGGTAAACACGAAAAACCCTACGTGTTGCAATTAATTATATAGGTGCATGCTAGGAATATAATCAATGTATGGTGAATTAAACATCTAAGATAGATCATCGGGAGAGGGTCAAAATCAGTTTTCCCTACATTGAATGATAAAAATAAAATAAATTCGTTCATCGTGGCCCACTTGTGGATCCTGTACTTCTCTGCCTAATTTATAACATAAATTTGCAAAGTACAAATCTTCAAAAAATCTTGAAAACGGGCCTCGCTTGCAAGGTCACGGACCGAACTCATCAAAATTGGTTTGGTGAAAAATCTACAAGCAATTTGGAGCAGGAGGATGCAGGGTTGGGTGGAAATGCGGAAATCAGTGCAGGCTGAAAATTGGTGCAGGTCGAAAATTTGGATCGGCCCAGTGGGTGGGCATGGGCGCTGGGGCACAGCCCGTGCGCCGCCGACCTCGCTCACCGCCCATGCCTACTCATCCGCCTCGTCAAGCCATCATCCAGGGTCGACGTCATCCGCAAGGCTGCCGGACGCCCATGCACGCTGAGTGTGCACTGTTGTCCTACCCGCCCGCTGTCATCGACTACTTGTCGAGGAGTTACTGTCGAGGAAAAACTCGCGTGACTCGTGCTGGGGCTACCCACGCACTTCACGAGATAGGCACCCTGCGTGTTGTCGCCCAGGCGCTGTGGAGCAATGCGTACCTACACGTTAACGAGCCCACCGGACAGTGTCGAGTGCTGCCGAGCAACCTACGTGCGCATGTCCCGCCGAGGCGTGCCGAGGCATCTGCGTGCCCCGCACGTCCAGCTACCGATCCTCGCCGAGAGCTCCTGCACGCCCGTCTGCCCTTGTCCGCCCGCACGTCCGGCTCGGTCGTGCGCTTTGTTTTGCGACGTGCTGACGGTGCCTCCCGTCGTGCCGTGCGATGAGACTCCGTCATCTCGTTCTTCATGTTATCGTCTTTGTTTCTCTTTTAAAAATTAGATTTACAAAAAAAATTCTAATCTAACCACGGATTTTATCGTGGTGAAAAATGAAATCCGATAAAAAATTAAAACGAGCCACGATGAATGACAGATCCACAATTAATTAATTGCGCACGTAATAATCAAACGTGAAATTAATCCAACAAAGCCAAGTTACTGATCTCAGGCTCTGATACCAATTGTAGGGAAATCTGATTTTTAACCCTCTCCCGAGGATCAATCTTGGATGTTTAATTTACCATTTACCTAGCATTCATCTATATAATTAATTGCAACATATAGGTGTTTTCTCGTGTTCACCTGCGAATTTATCTTACAAGGAATTGGATCAAAACTCGTGCTTTCATCTTCTGGACTGTATCCCGTTTACCAAAGCTCCAATGCCGAGTGAGAGCAATCTATGGAGAAAACTGCAGAAATTCGCTTTCTTCCTCACACTTGGAATTTTTTAGAATCACAATAATGCTTCTTGTAATTTTCGAAAATCACAATGATATATCAATTACCTGATTTTCTCTCACCTTATATTTATTATGCAACCCTAGAATCCTTTTAGGATAGAATCTCTGCATATCGATAAATATAATAATATCATTCGAGATAGAGAGAATCGAGCGAGTCGGTGGGACTCTTATGATGAGGGACTAAATTCTTGGCGATTCGGGGCTTTGATGGGCCGACTGGGATCAAATGCAAAGAATAAAGATGGGCCTCAAATAAATTAATTATCTTATGTTCTGTCCAGAACATAAATTAATTCATAACATTTATTCATGCCACTAGAGAATAAATGGTGACTTATCCCTTTATTTTTGAAGTTGAGTCGGGCTTGTACTTAGACTTCACGACCCCCGTATTTAAGATATCGCCGCGTCCATTAATTATTTATAGCGTTACATTGCTTAAAATAATTAATCTATTTAATTCATAAGTAGTACCACTCAACCTTATTATTGTACTTGAGATAACTCAACTGCGGGGTTTAGTACAATAAACCTTTGATCTCCTTAAGGGTCGTCATCATCCTAGCGGATACGGTGACTCGTCTGAGCAACTAGCGGGACATATAAGCACTGCTACCACCCAATCACGGAGAATATTGGGTTATCTCATGTAACCCTTACTCATGACAAGTCAAAGTGATGGTCAGTAACTCATACTTACCTAATACCTTATCGAGGTTTAGATCAATGTAAAGTCACTAAGATCTAGGTTCTTCACGATGGTCAGATAGAAGAACTAATCTCAATGTGATCCATTAACATGTCATAGACGTACCAGTATAGACAAGAAACTAAGTCAATTCTCTTCTTATCTATACCGAAGCCTATACCGACAACTCGTCCTAAAGTTATCTCGGTTGTGATCCTTTTTATATCTCATTAAGCTTGACTAATCATACAGACTTCTGTGATCTTCTACACACTGTATGATCTAACATATATACAAGATAAAGGGACATACATATGCAATCAAGTAAACAATTTAGATTGGAGATTGTAATAGTGGTAACATGAATCATTATATACAAGCTCAACAAAAACTGCTTCCAGTATACAAATCCAACAGCCTCATAAGCTTCACTCATGATCTTATCTCTCAATTCCCTATTGAGTGGCACACATAACCTTTCTCAAAATAATAGTACGTTGTCCTTCACTTCAGTGAAACCCTTGCTATCTTCTAGCCTCACTTTCAAACGTATTCTTTCCAGGAACTCGTCTCCTCGCTGCGCGCTCATGATCGCTTCGCTCAGGTCCGGTTCAACTGCTAAGCTGCAACGAAACCTTGTACTGATTTCGGAGGATGAATCACTTCCATGCTGAGCTTTTCAAAATCTCGAATAAGCTCATTCTCTTACGTAAGAAGATATCCCAACCTCGCTCTCGTCTTGCGACTAAAGGCATCTGCTATGACGTTAGCCTTTCCTGGGTAATAGCAGATAGTACAATCATAATCCTTCACTAACTACAGTCATCTCCTTTGCCTCAAGTTCAACTCCTTTTGTTCAAAGAAGTATTTTAGGCTCTTGTGATCCGTGAAAATCTAACACTTGACTCTGTAGAGATAGTGCCTCTAGATTTTCAATGCATGAACGACTGCTGCTAACTTCAGGTTGTGAGTTGGGTATCTCAACTCGTGTGGCTTCAACTGTCGAGACGCGTAAGCTATAACCTTCCATGCGAACTTGATTCATTTTACGGTACATTGCGTCATCGGCCTCACCAACGCAAAAACCCTTGATGAAATGTCATCTATCACCGCCAGCTGAAAGCTTGAACCTCATTGGTATTAGTCGGAACCTTCCAGTTACTTATTGCTTCAACCTTCACTTGATCGACTTTGATTCCTTCTGCAGACATGATATGTCTAAGGAACATCAGTTCTTTGAGCCAAAACTCGCAATTACTATACTTGGCATACAACCTCTCTGCTTGTAACGTTTCTAAAATGATACGGAGGTGTTTTCCATGCAACTCTGCATTCTTGGAATAGACTAGAATATCATCGATAAAAACCAAGACGAAACTATCCAGATACTGATGAAAAACTCGATTCATCAGATCCATGAAGACTGTTGGCGTGTTGGTTAAACCAAACGGCATCACGATGAACTCGTAGTGCTCATACCTGGTCCTGAATGCAGTCTTCGCAACATCTTATTTCCTGATCTTCAGCTGATGGTAGCCTTGCCTCAAATCGATCTTAGAGAAGACACTCGCTCATTTGAGCTGATCAAATAGATCATCGATCCTTACAAGAGGGTATTTGTTCTTGATCGTCAGCTTATTCAGCTCTCTATAGTCAATGCATATCTGCATTGACCCGTCATTCTTCTTGACGAATAGAACTGGCACTCCTTTTGGCAACACGCTAGGTTGGATAAAACCTAGATCCAGCAACTCCTAAAACTACGCTTTCAGTTCCTGCAATTCTTTAGGTGCCATTCTGTATGGTGCCTTTGATACTGGTGTTGTTCCTGGTTCCAGATCAATAGTGAATTCCACTTATCTATCAGGAAACAAGCTTGGCAAGTCCTCGGGAAACATGACCGGATATTAACATACCACTGGCTTCTCTTGCAACTGTTTGCGCTCTTCATCGTGCCCTGTTAAACTTACCAAGAATGTTTGGCAGCTTCCTTTCCTGATCATCTTCACTGCCTTTAGTGCTGAGATCATCAGCACTAAAACACCCATCCTTATGCCGGGGAAGAAAACTTCCACTCCTTCGGTTGTTCGAAGAGAAACTTCTCTCTCGAGACAACGTATATTTGCCTTGTGCTTTTCCAACCAATCCATGCCAAATATGACATCAAAATCTTCCATTCCGATGACATACAAATCGGCAAAGACCAGTTCACAGAATTTCTCCTTCTGGTTTTGTAATACACCGAATTTTTGAGTATTAAATTTCAAAAATAAGAAGGAATATTACGATAGAAACGAAAATGAAAACGAACATCGATAGTCATCGATTTTGAGTAAAATCGAAAATTTCTTAATCTTTTTCACATGAAATAGATTTTAATAGTAAATAAATATGTTTTTAAGTATATATGAGATATTATTTACACTAAGGAAGAAAAAAGAAATATTTTCTCCTAATTGTTTCATTATTTTCGAAACATATGTGGATATATGATTAAATTTATGATGAAGATCACTTTATTTTATGTGATAAAATGTTATTTCGTATATATAGGATATTAATTAAATAAGTGTTACTCAAATAAAGAAAAATTATATTTTTGAACAAAAACCTATAGTTTTCGAAAACTTAGGGATAACTATGGTGAACTGTGATTTTTAACTGTGATCACTTTATTAAAGTGATAATATGTGATGAGTTGTTATTCTTATCTTGTTTTATATGAAAAATATAATTATCTTGTAGAATCAAGCATAAATTTTCGAAAATGACCTATAAGTGATAAGGTTAGAAAAGGACATTTTTAAGATAAGATTGTTATGATATTTTTATAAAAAGATAAGATTAGGTTATGACTAAGCTGGGATAATGTTTATCTCATAGAAGTGTGTAACAATATGATGATATCATAAGAGATAATATTTTGGACCATAGCTTATGCAATTTTCGAAAATCATGATTTTATGTGAGATATTTTATCAAATAAATTATTTAATTGCACAATCTTTAATACTTGATCAATATCATGGAATCTAGATCAATCTTATCTCCTAGAAATTATATAAGTTTCGAAAATCAAAAATTAGGGTAAGAATGAAATTTTGTGAAATTTGTTCCTAGAAAACCCTAGTTTTCGAAAATTTGGGAAATTTGCTAAGAATTGTTCCAAGAATTTATTTTATGATACAATAGCATTATTTTTATATAATTCTTCATGTAAATAATATTAATTATGAAAAGAATAAAGGTTTGATAATTTAATCTTAATTTCTAACTATTAGCCGATAACTTCACTTTAGTACATAGAATTGATCTTAATTAATTTTCCTATGATTTATTCTATCATCTATGATCTATATTGTGTCACATAGCTATTAATTGGAAGAAAATAAAATTTGTACTATGTTTATTTCATAAGTGCCGAAAATATTGCTATTTTATGTGTAATAAAGTAAAATATCATGCTTTAATTAATGAGAAGCTATAATTATAATGATAGGATATTATTATGTGATAAAGTAGAGATGGTTATCAAATGAAACAATTAACCTATGGTTTTGTCTTATAGGGGGCCGAAAATTATGACTTATATAGGTAAGAAGATTTAATTTACAACCTTGAAAATGACATCTTATCTTAAATGTAAAATATTGACTTTTCAAATGTGACATTATTATATAATTATATTAAAGTATATGATATAGAAAAAAATAAAAATCAACCCTAAGATCTATAAAGTGGCCGAGACACACCCACACTTGAGATAAAGTGTTAATTTCATTATTTTATACTAATTATGGTAAGATATATTAATTAGGTGATAAAGATGAAATATTTGATAAAGCTTGAGTAAAATAAAATAATTTTCTCATATACAAGTGAATATGGCGAAAATTTTATAAGATAAGGCTTGAGTTGTATTTTGATTTTTATCTTTAAGATATGTTATTATTTTAATAATAAAGGTAATTATTTTAGAGATAAGATATGATGAATAATTAAAGTATAGGATAAGATAAAATTTGTCTCATATGCAAGTGGTAAGGACCGAAAATTTAGGAGATAAAGAGGAGTTGTAATTTTGACTTTATATTAAGATATTTTCATAAAGTAATGATTAATACAACTTTATAAACTCTATAAATAGGAGACCACCCCATTATACCCATATGACCGAAAAATAGCAAAAAATAGAAAAAATAGAGGAAAAAAATAGAGTGTTCTCCAAAGTTCTCTTCAACCTTAGAGAAAAAGCGTCGTGACGTCGATCGAAACCAATTAGAAGGTTAGAAACCATACAACTCTTATTATTTCATGCAAAATATTAGGAATTCATATATGATATGTTTTGTTACATGCTTTCAAAATTATGTGACATCGTGAAATATATGCTATATATTGAAGTTGTTAATTAAATATGTTTATATGATGTTTATAAGCATGTATTATGATTTTAAATGCAAAGATAGGCATGTTATGAAATTTTATGCTATGATCGAAAGTATGTATGATCTATATGTTGATGAACAAAAATTTTTAATTGTTGTTTTGAGCATGAAATAATGATAGCTAATACTATTCAAGTACGTATGAATTAAATCATAATTTTTGGAAAAATATGGAATAATATATGAAAATTTCAAAAATAGCCAAAGTATGAAATTATTGATGTACAAGTTGTATATGATGAATATTATGTCATATTATTGATATATGATGATAATAATATGTTATGTGAATTAATTAAATTTTTTTAAAAATGTTTAGTTAAATATTTGAAATTTTCGAAAATGGTGACATGAAGAATTATGATGTCTCATGATATGTGATAGTATGGATATGTGAAAAGTTGAGACGTATGAGAATATGACTGTAAATACGTTAGAATTTGAGTATATATGTAAGATGAGTAGTAAAGTTAGTACGTTACGAAGTTAGTTATAAAACTAAGGTTCGTTCGTTACGCATAATGATTTGAATTAAGGAAAGAATGAAAGGATGGAATATTATATCTCTTCGAGACACGACGATTATAATAGTAGGTTAAAGTATGATAATAGGATCCTTAACGTTAAAAGGATTAATGTTAGTAAGTCCGTTGTTTCGGATCGATGATTATCAGAAAGTATAGCAATGTACTAAACCTCGTTTCTCACGTTGAAAGGGTCTGCTCAAAGGAGAAAAGAAACGGAAAGTGAACTAGTGGCGTAAGAACTATAAGTTCTCGAGGTGGGCTTCTTACCAAAACAAATTATGAGCTTTCTTGGAAAATTATTTTTACAAAAGTTTACTTTCTTGCTTTTATTATTCTACAAATGATGAGATATGATATTATGCGCGAAAAATATTTTATGTTTTGTATATGTCCATTCGGGTTGCACTGAGGCAACCGGAAAGATCAATTCGGATCTAAGCTAGAGGTGAAGGGGAATCTAGCTAGGGTTGTGTACACTTGACTTGAACCGGGTTACGATCGGTTGTATTCACCTACGAGCAGTTCGCGGTCGATCGTGCATCCGTGTGAAGGAGGCCTCCTCCCGACAGCGTTATCCATAGCCGACTTGGAATATCGTTGTAAGAAAATGTCGGCGGACGATCTTGAGAAAATGATGAAAATGTATTTAGTAAGAACAAGGCATTTTCAAATAAAACCCTTGTCTTCTTGTGATGAGGCGATATAATATTTCGTAAAATAAAATATTTTGGCATGTGTCCACCGAGTGCATCTTTGTACTCGACCACATATTGTTTTAAATGTGCGAGTTGGTGATGATAAACAGGCGGGAGTTGGCGGAATCTTTTGTCAGTAGTATGAAGAACTTTTGGTTAGCCTTGAGAATGCATCTCCATATGCATGTCTAACACGTTTTATTCCGTTGCCAAACTTTTGAGACTCTTTTATATTTTGTTACTATATTAAGATCTTGATCATCCTGTTGAAAGCTTTGTAAAAGCTACTGTTTTGTTGGAACCTTGAAACAATCTTTAATATAATCTATTTCCTTCCATCATGATTCTCGTTCATGTTTAGAAAAATCAGTATTTCTTCATAGATGAAACGAGTTGAAAACCTTATTCTTTTGTATTTACTTAAACCAACCCCAAATCATGGTCCGGTAAGGATTAGCCAAATCGGGCTGTGACAGAGTGGTATCAGAGCAGTTCGTTTGCTTTGAACCAAAAATATTCTTTTTATCAAAAGTATGGCTTGAATCACTAGACTTTTTTATGAAGTAGTCATCACCGCTCAATGCTCCTGTTCATCACGCTCAACCAGTAAGAAAAAATGGTTTCTGATGTTTTCAAATGTAAGGTATGGTTTTAAAAGTTTTGAAAAATTATGTTACAGTTTTGAGGAAGTATGAGTGAAAATGTTTTTTGAAATGGACATGCCGTTGAAAGAAAAAGTGAACAGCTTTGAATTTTGATAATTCATTGATGATAAGACAAACAAGTGGTTTTTCTGAAGAAGTTAAAGCTCATACCCGGTTGGTATCTAATCATTTTGTTATGATGAACTTGAAAGAGATTAAAGCTTATACCTAGGTGGTATATGAGTATTGATAATGGACATATATATAATTATATGTCAGTGAGTTTGAATGAAAAGTATGGTTATGAAACAAAGTTGAATTGTGAAATTGTTTTAAAAGAACGTAGATGAGCTCTAAGTTTCACGAATAACTTAGATCGAACAAGATCATGAGAATTTCTCTTCTATCTATAACGTAGTGCTTGATGAAACTTGAGAACTTAGCACGCTTTTAAGTTCAATTTGATGAACGTGAATTGGAATGCTACGTGAAGGCATGGAAGCTTCGATAAACGAATGTCACTCATGACATAGGCATAGTTTCTTCATTTAAAACTCTACGCGACATAATCGACTATTGATTACGGGAGTTAATCTAGAGCAATAGATGAACTTGGGGATTAGAATGATAATTGAGAAATAAGATAAGTGTTTACAAGCTTATGCTGAAGGATGTTCACAAACTTTGTGTTTTAAGAAGTTTAGTTCCTTAAGAAGTCCTTAAGATTTAAGCCCCCCCTATTGCTTTTAAGTTTAAGACAGACTTACTTAGAAACTATCTGTTTTCAGATGGCAGGAAATGGGAATAATACGGGTAAAAGTACAAACACATATTCTTCGGACCTAGAACTCACAAGGGAGTATCGACTCTTTTACTACAAACTAGGCACCGATGTAGGACAATTCTTGGAGGAGTTCTTACGCTTGTGGATAGATGCTCAAAATAATGGAGAACGGATCTGGATGGTATCCAACGACTCATCCGCCGTTTGCTTGACGATTGGCGAGCTATGCAAGAGAAATAGCAAGGGTATGTTTTCTATAAAGAAAATTAAGAGGTTACAGGCGGATTATGTGCGCCAAGCTGCGCGATGGTTGAGGCCGGCCGCCTTGAGCGCCGGAGGTACCTGGCGCGACGCTCGACCAGCCGGGCGCTGGTGTTCGAGGAACGCGGGCGCTGGGCGTCAGGGTGCGGGCGGCAAGAAGGGCGAGCGCGGCGCTCGCAGGCACGCATGTGCGCGACTTGACGTTGGCCCGCTTCTCTGCTCAACTCCGATTACGAACCGCTTGTGCCTCACGAACTCCTGTTTAAATGTTTTCAATAATATATGATCCTTGGTAGATCCAATTCATCCTATTTTATGCTGTTTTCTACAAAACATCGAGACGAACGGGCAAGTCCGAATCGATAAACATTAATCAAACCAACGGCATAAATAGGACAAACCATAGAAAATGACACGAAAATAATACCAAGAATCATCACAAAATCATACCAAACAACTCCCCCACACTTATCCATTTGCTTGTCCTCAAGCAAAGTCTATACTAATAAGGTTCGAAAGATAACTCATACAACATCACTCTTAGTCCAATCAATCAAATCTTTTGCAATTCCCCCAAACATGATGAATACATAATAAAAGTTAATGTGAAACAAATCTAAGATTGTGAAAATATCAAACAAATGCAGAGTTATTTTTGCTCGCACTCCAACTCTCCGCTAGAGGTGAATTAACTAAAATGGTTACCTTTAGCAACAAGCTTTTCGAGAACACAAAAGAAAGTATAAACAAATTTTGGAACAATGTTAGAAGGTGAAGTCTCGATGAACTCGAGTCTCCTATCGTGGTTTTCATGCCCATTTCTCAATTTACGAAAGAGGGCGTAATCCCATCCTCCATTTATACAATCTCAACAACATCGAGTTTTAATTCTCCTTATTTTCTTCTTCTTTTCACAATTTTTTTTTTTTTTTTTTTGAAACAGTATATAGGTAACCACCCTGTAACACTCCCCAGAATTAGCCGGACAAATCACGCCAATAACCACCATTTAAAATCAATTCACACAATCTCATCAATTCAACATCGCACTTTAATCATAATGACATCAAGATAAACGAGAAATACATCAAGGTCCGATCAATACCACGTAGTTCACTGACAAATCAAAATCCTAACTTATTCGTGATAGACACAACTCAAGTCCAAACAATCAAAATAAGCACAAGGGCACGCTATTAAGCATACAAAACAATATATCACGCCTAATAAAACCAAATACTATCAACTCCCCTTATTTAATTCGAGTAATCGTCCCTGCTCAAAACATTAATAACATAAAATAGCCGATAGAGGAGGAGACCTCGATAAAATATGGCGCGGGCGTGGTTGGAATGCGAAAGGCACGACGAAGTTGAAGTGTCACGGCTTCATCTCGCCGACAACTTTCCGCATCTCGAGCAAAACAAACTCAACAACAAGCGTATCAAAGAACAAACGAAACCAACCGAAAAAAGAAAAAGAAAAAAACAGCCAAAACGTGGTCATTTCACACGGAGACCGGGCTTAACGTCCGTGAGCACGACGTAAATTGCACGAACAACAACGGATCATCCATAGTCCTTCACCGCAGAATACCATCTCGCCGCATCGTGAGTAACCATATATGCACAAATGACAAGAAAGGCTAAGCAAACAACTAATCATTTAAGCTCAAGTCAAACATCCTATTCTCCAAAGAAAATAGATAACTATAATTCCCAAAGCACGATACTTTGGTAATTTAGATGTCTGACAAATTATCTGAAGTTTACCTCAACCTTTATTATCATTGTGTCCTCCTCTCGATCCCAGATTCCAATTGTTGAGGCAAGGCAATCGCTCTCCCGTGAGTGGGCTTTGGCATGTCATCAACTTCGAGTGCCCACTTGCTTCATCCCCTTCATCCTCCTTCACGTTGATAACTCTTTCACCTCCGGGAGCGAGTGCTCGAATGATATCGAATCGGATTTATGCATTCTTCCTTGTTATATCCGCTCATAAAACGCCATCGGGCTCGATTATGCTTCTCATCCATGTGCCCACTCGCCTCACTTTCCACCTCATCCGCTGCAGCGCTCTTCGTGTGTCTCTCTCCGCCCATCTTCAACAATCGGGTCACTTCCAAGAGTGGTGACCATCCGAGCTGATCGGGTTGGTGCGGGAAAGGTGTGATTTCAATCACTCGCTTCCACCCGTGATCGCAGCAGCTCATCTAATGTCTCTTCCACCCAATTTTCAACTATCGATCACTTTTCAGAACAAAGCGACCGATCGGATCTGATCGGATTGGCTCGGAAGTTCCTCCCTCGTCAAGCAATACCATCAAGGTGCTCGGACATATCCTATTTATGCTCCAAACGCAAAGTCGAGGCATTTGCAAGATCCAAACCTTGGACTAAAGCATCCGCTTTTGGATGACCTGCCTTCGAGTTAACTCATCCTCCCAAGCCGTCATCCGGGCGGAGGCGGTCGCCATGGGTACGAGTAATGAGCGTGAGGTGGTTGTCGGGTACTCATACCGAGGTGGAGGGTGTAGTTGTCCCAGAGGCATTGTAGATTGATCCTCATAGTGTCGCGGAGGCGTTGATCCCAAGAGGGATTGGAGGCTCGATCCTCAAAGTACGTGGATTCCAATATTCCGTCGTCATGGAGGCTGTCAGCCGTGATCCCAATATCCCAAATCGTGCCGGTGAGGCGTCGTTGTCACTGTGGATCCCAAAGAAGGATCATATGCTTCATGCTCATGTATTACGGACATCCTCGAAGTCGACTGGGCCCTTCTTCGCAAGCAGATTTGCCCAATATTTATTTAACTTTCCTCCCCCACCGGTTGACTATAATCGCATCATTGATAACCCCGCATAAGCGGATACCAACAACAAAAACAAAATTACACGCACTGTGTGAGAAAATAACCAAATGTAAAGAAAAGAAACACAAAAACAAACAACACAAACAATACGCCTAAAGTCACTTTAACGGGCGCCAAAATTGATCGAGCTAAAACACACTCAACCACTCAATCGCACGAGGTAATCGAAGCGGTTAACACGCAGTAAGTTAACACTTATTAAAACCTAGTCGCCTCCAAATATCGTGTGATGTATATGGAGCAGCACCTATGGACCTGGTCTTTTCCTAAAATTTGGATGAACAACATGAAAAGATGAAGGAATGGTTGTACCAAAGTTCCATACACGGGCGAGATATGTCCCATCGGTTGTCAAGAAACAGACAAGAATAGTCGATGGACGGGATCTTATCGCCCTAGAGGATTGGGAGAGCTACCATTGCCATCATAACCCTACATGGAAACAAGAGCTACTACTTGGAGAAATAAACAACCCGACACTTTAAAAGATTTCGATCGCTCTTTATGTCACAGTGTACGATTTAAAAGGGATTGTAACTCTAAACAAGGATAATTATACAGGGAGATCCTTTTTAACAGTAAACTGTAAAACATATGTATATTCTTGGACTTTAGTACATAAATTTATGTTCTTGCAGCGGAAGACATGTGATAAGTACATATGACGATGAACTATCAAGGTATAAACTTTTCAGCGACAATAATCCTATTGCTCAACAATGCTCCATCCATCATCTGCTCAACTTGCACATTTAAAAACAAACATGCAAGGCTGAGTACAAGAATGCACTCAGTGGACTCTTGCCAAAACATTTTATCATTTGTAGATTACACTGCCACATAGGGGTAAGACATAAGGGTTTTAGTTGAAAATGTCTTGTGCTTACTAAAAGATTTTCATCATTTCTCAAAATCATCGCCTGGCCAGGCATTTTTCTTGGTGTGTATGATCCGTATCCCTTATCATCATTTCATCATAGTCGAAAGTCGTGAGGGAGGCCTCCCTCTACGACCCCGTGACCGGCCGTGGATTGTCCTTACAGCACACAGTCACCTTAGGTGTACACGTTAATCCTAGCCAGGTATTGTCCTTCCGGCATAGGATCCGATATCGATTTCATACATAAGTTGGGAGCGACCCAACAACATTCATAACATTTCATAACATCTCATAACATCTCATGGATAGGATACATACACAAAACTTAAACATTTTTGGCAGGTAATCTTATAAACATTTAACAACAGTTGAAATAAGCATCGTAAATAAATATTTCAGAAGCATTTATTCTTGAGTAGAGATAGCCCACCTGGATCAGATCGCCTTAATCCCATTTCTTGGAATGTAAGTCCCAAGCTTAGCCTATCTATTACGGGCCTTGAGGTTTTGGAGTGAAAATCCATTGGGTCTTAGAACCCATATTTCTACTTTAGTGTATATCATGGTATGATATACACTCAATTGACCATGTGGTAGCACCTAGTCAAATATTTCACGTTAAGGTATGCTTTCGTGAAAATATCGCATCATGATGTTTTATCATAATTCGTACATGTTATAATGCTTTATCGTACCTTGCGACATAACATAATGAATGCATCAATTACTAGCATGTTAGTCACATAAGGCATATTTCACAAAGGGGTTTCCAACACTTAGTCAAATTTCAAGTGTTTAATTTCAGCAAAAACAGCTTGAAACAACCCAAGTGACGTACTTTGACGATCCATAATTCTCGATTCAGAATACGTATGGTCACACAAAGATACATTCTGGAAACCTCTAAACATGTACTACAAGTTCTAAGAAGGAATGAAATCCAAAAGGGTCGTGTTTCTGGAGATATAGGGTCTCAAAGTGGGCAACTCAAACTGACTTCTATACTTAGAAAATTTTTCCAGAATTTCAAGTTTTAGCTTAACGACGAGGGGTTTTGCGAGGCTCGTAACTTTTGACTCACAATGCCAAAAGGGCTGCAGGCTAACAATTTCGAAACCTTGTAACAAGAACTACATATTTCATGAAGACCATACTGGAAAATATCTGACGCATCGAGAAATACATAAGCCCAAAGTTGACTAGTTGGAATGGACAACATTCAAGTAGGTGACTTTGGGTCAGTGCAAGGTATACCTATAAAACTTAGTTTGGGATCAAACTTTCCAGATCACAACTAGACATGGTAAGGAACATTTCTTATGAAGAAACCCAAGTCAAAATCGGACTAAAAATGGCTTGAACATCTCACGTAAAAGTCGTACTCGAACAGCCTATTATATGAAAAATTTCACTAAGGCAGTTTGTCCAAAAAGCTTACTGTAATGTATCAACTTTAAAAATTCACCGTGAGTTCATTATAAGGAATCTGGGAATGAAACCAATCATATTGAAAATCCACTTAAGTCTAGTTTAATCCAGAAAAAGCCTCACTCAATGATTCACAATAGATTGGGAGATAAAAATATTTTACTACAAGCTATCACTTCCATGACCGTTTTGTGCAGTTAGATTGTAAAATCTGTAATAAATAGTAAACATTTTTAGAAAATTCTGAACATTTACATACATCTTCTAGACGTGCTGAATTATGTTTCTGCCAAATTTTATAGTTTTATCATTATCCAAACTTAAAACGAAAGCCACGGACTATGGGTGATGAACACGGTAATTTCACAGTTTTGCGCGATGCTTTCGAAAAATACAATTAAAATAGCAAATCAAGTTGGATGGATTTGAAATTTTACAGAGGCATATTAGACACATATAAGTTCAAAGTATTAAAAATGCACAATCATCGGACCACTTTAACTTAGTCTATTAATTTTACAAAATCACTGTTCGTTCATATCAACAACATGCAACCATATATCCAACGCATATAAGTATTTTGCTACTCATGCATGTATGATTTGGCCATGGTACACGAGTTAAGATGTGTGGATACCTACCTTAGGAATGAATTTAGCCAGAGGTCGAGGGAGATGCAACGAAGCTCGTTGTCCGGATTTAGCATCAATGAACCATTCGAGCTACAAGCTTGATTTCTCTTGATGGAGAGAACATAGGGGCTGCCATGGAGCAAGAAGAGAGAGAGAAGAGCAATGGGGGAAAGAGAGAGGGAGATCATCGGTGGGTAGGGAGTGGGAATGGCTGAAGTGGGGAGTGTGGTGTTACATGGGGTGGTTGCTTAGGGGTGACAAGTGTTGTCCCATGGCCTAGCATGGGTAACACTTGTCCCCACACACACACACACCTCTACACGACACACTCACACATGCACTATATATATATCTGATTTTAATTGCTTAGTTAGGTTATAATTAATCACATTGTCATATAGTAGATACATGCAATAGGACAAATCAACAAATAAGTGTTTAGTATATATGTGTATATAGCTCTCGGCTATTACACTATGCCAAAGGGTCCAAATTTTATTTTCCATGCCAAACATTGATATATGTTATGACATATAGTTTAGATGATAAATAATATCATAGGATAAATTAATGGCATCATTTTATGCGATAAAAATTGAGTTCGAAAATTAGGGTTTTCGAACGTTTGAAAAATTTTGATCACTATAAATCCTTAATGATCTAGCATTGATTTAATGCTAAATAATACTGTAATAACATATAAAAATCATAGGAAATAAATTCCTATAATTTCTTGATCGATTAAAACGCTTTTCGTTTCATCTCAAAACGTTAACGTTTGAAAACGTTGCAAAACGTTCATTATCGACTCATCTCGAAATGGTCGTCATCACTTTATTAAATTAATCCATTAATAATGGAATTTAATTCTAAGCTTAATTGCTTAGAAAATATCATGAATTTTAACTATCAATACGCAATCGACGTTAAAATAATACTGCCGATACACTTCATATACTTTTATTCCTTAATTCACAATTCTCAATGAATATAAAATAGGAATTCATTCCTTCGTAAACAATCGAAATCATTATTCGATATCTTATGGATTGAATCATCTCAGCGAATTCCTAATTTACGGGTTTTAAATACCGTAATTAGGCATCTAATTCTGCGGGGTATTACACTTTAAAGGATTTCGATCGTCTCATAAAAGAGGAAAAAGCATATCTGGAGACAGGAAAATTTCCAAGCAAGGAAAACAATTCCGACGAAGGACCCTGAGGGGCATAGAGCTGTAATATTCCGCAGTTTCAGTGCTTAATTACGATAATCTAAATCGTAATTTAGAGTTTAGCCTCGATAATTAAACTCTTAATTAGTCAATACTCGATTTTAACTAAGCATAATTTGATAATTTCTGTGTGATATTCACTGATGCTTAGTGGATTAAGGAATATAGTTTCTGATATTCCTTCGAACGTATTGTTCTAACGTCGGTTAAATTCGACAGTTAAGTCTTACAGTATTTTAAGCATTTAAGCTTAGAATTCGAAATTCTTTATTATTATGGGAATAAATAAAGTTGTTACAACTTTATTTTGAACATTTGAGAATTGATTAAATTATGAGAATTTAGAGATGTTTCAAACGTCTACGTTTAGAGATAATTCGATAACTTGGCCAAATGATCATGGAATTATAAAATTCAAATTCCTATTATTATTTTATGATATAAGAGCATTATTTACCATCAAAACAATGCTATAGAATTAAGAAATAAATTGTACCACATGCTATGGGTTTCGAAAACCCTAATTTGCAAAACTAGGGTTTTGTGATCTAAAATTGTTTTAAATATTTTTCTATTATTAAAATCATCATCTATGATTATAATGTGTCACATAACTATGTGTTAGCTATTTGTTACAAGAAAATAAAATGTTTAGCATATGTAACCCTAATTTTCGAAAATGAACAACTTATGGCATTAATTAATTTTAATTGCTATCCAATTGATGATATATCATAATTATTATATTAATATGATATTTTTATGGATAATATGAGTTGTATTACAAGTTTCACAAGTGGGAGAACACTTGCATTAAAAGTGGCGAAAATTTGCATGATTTTATGTGATAAAATTGTTTTATATCATGCTTTGATTAATGTGAGGATAAGATATGATCTTATCATGTTGTTAGGTGTAAAGTAGTAGTAGTATTCAATTTGAACAAGTAACCTATGGCTTTTGTATGCTAAGTGCCGAAAATTAGGTAGATTAAGTGTGATTTTATGTGATTTAATTAATAAATATCATGCTATGTTATTATTTTGTTGATAAGATATTTTTATAAGATAAGATAGAATATGTATTCAATTTGAATAAGTAACTATAATCCTTGTCATGTAGTAGTTGAAAAGATTGAAAATTAGTGTGAACAAATGTGTACATAAAATTAAAAGTCATAGTTGAAATTGTTGACTTTTCAAATGTGACTTTATCTTATAGTTATATTAAAGTATATAATATAGAAATAATTAAAAATTTATCATAAGTTATTAAACATAGCCGTCGCCTATATATATAGTATATAAAGTATTGAATTTCTTTATTTTGTGATATGAGTAGGAGTTGAAATTATTGACTTTGAAATTACATTTTCTAAAGTATTATTAAAGAGTATTAGCATCAAAACAATATAAAATCATCACCATACTCTAGCAAAGTGCCGTGAGCATTATATGAATGGAAGGAAAATTCTTTCTTTTTCATTAAGTGTTGTTGCCGTGAACAACTAGGCAAAGGAAGAAATATTTCAATTTTGATAAGGATTGGTATGATAGGATAAAATTTAAAACCTTATCCTATACTAAAGCAAGTTGGGCGAAATTATTGACCAAAGTGTGCAAGAGTAATAATTATACAACAAGTGGATTAGTTGATATTTTATGTGTAATAATTAAGATACAAGTGGTTTAACTCTATAAATATAAGTTTAGCACTTCATTCTTCCATTTAGCTCCCATAACCACCGAAATTGAGTGAGAAATTTCTAAGAGTGTACATCATAGTATAATCCCAATCCTATAGAAAATAAACGTTGCCGATCAAAATTCGATACCGATTAAAAGGTTAGAATTCTTCCGAGCTTCGTATACATGCTAGAATTTTTGATTTTCATCCGTTAGAATTCATGTTATAAGCTTATGTTGTTTATGACATTTTTGAAAATTATAGAACTTCTGCTAAGATGTTTAGATATTGTGTTTATATGATGTTATTGAGCATGTATTATAATTATATCACAAAATTAAGCATGATATTAAATTTTGTATAAGGACCGAAAACATGTGACCATGAGATGTTGATGATTATGAATTTTAATTGTTGATTTGAGCATGAAATCATGATCTAGGGTATTAATTATGCTTGTAAGATTTTATGTAGAATTTTTGCAAAACTTTAGTACATAAGTTTATGATTTTTGAAAATATTAGAACATGATATTATGTTGTGATATAATCCATGTTTAAGTATTATCATAGCATATTGATAGTGTAGATTCATAATCTGATGTTGTATGAATTTATTAGATTTGTTAAAATTATTTTGACCTAAGTCAAAATTTTGAAACATGACTTAGGAAAATTTTATTAAATAGTTCATAATAAATAAAAATTATGTTATAGCAAGGATGCTTATAGATGATTTAGTGTTATGTGAATTTATTTGAATTTTTGAAAAATGTTTGCTTAGTTAAATTGAGATTTTCGAAAACCATATATTATAGGTTCTAATGTTATAAATTTATTTTATCATGTATAATTGCATAATATGTTATAAAATAATGTTTTAAGTATATTATAATTTTATGTGAATTTTTAGAACAAGAATTATGCATTAATTTTTAAATATATGTAGATAATTGAAAAAGTCAAAATGTTGACTTTGAAGTCAAAGTTGTTAACCAAAGTCAAAATGTTGACTAAATGTTGACCAAGTCAAAATCATTGACCAAAAACGTTGACCAAGGTCAAAATGCACGAAATTCAATAATACGTGATCTACGTGACGTGGTACGTTAGTAACAATGTAACTTACGTTACATAAGTACATTAAAATGTACATTATGTGCTAAAGAGATGGAATATCTCTTACATGAAGAGCGATTTCATAATCGACATCATTTTGATTAGGAAATGTCAAGATAAGTCCGACGTTAGCCTTATTTGATGCATAGGACGTTATAGACAATGTTCGTCTCTATCGAAACGTGATCAATGTACTAAAATAGTTCTTACGTTAAGGTAGGACGTGATCTTGAGCTGAGACGTAGGAAGTGACATAGAAAGACCTACGTATACCAGGTGGGCTTTACTCGAAAACCCTTTTATTTATGATGCTTTCTTATGATGAAAAGTATTTATTTACAAAGGTTTCGGTTGTGAAATGTTATGTAATTACACCCAAAGTATTTACATTTTATGTATGGATCTATCATGTTGTTGGGCGAGCCAACTATGAAAGTATATGAGTTGTTGGTTCGCCAACTGACTTAAGTTGTCAGGTCGCTCCCCAACTTATGAGAAAATCGATATTGGACCCTATGTCAGATACAGAATTCCTGGCTAGGGTTACGTGCACGAGAAAGGTAACTGTGTGCCGAAAGGACAATTCTCGGCCGGTCACTGCACCCGTGGAAGGTGGCCACCTTCTACTGAGGCGAGATGAGTTTATGAGATGATGATGTTTATATGAGATATGTGAATGATATGGATCATACAAAGAGAAATGCTCGGCGGCGATGTTTTGAGAAATGAGAAAATGATTTAGTAAGCCTGGCATTTTCAATTAAAACCACTTGCACTTACTTATGGGCGATGTAATTTAAAGAAAATGTTTTGTGAATGAGTCCATTTGGGTGCATTATTTGTACTCACCGCATGTTTGTTTTTAAATGTGCGAGTTGGTGATGGATGGGATGGGCGGTGTTGAGTTGTTTGGTCTTTTGTCGTGATTGTTAACCACTTAGATACACATCGTCATATGTGTATTCCACATGTTTTCATTGTTAGATTATGAAGTCATATGTATGTTATGTTTTGTCAAACCTTAAACACTTGAAATTTGAAATATTCGATATATGTCACACCGTTCAGTGTTCTAAATATATTCCCGATATGTGTCACACCTTGCTAATCCGTACTTTGGATTGGCGGGCTGTTGCAAAGTGGTATCAGAGCAGTTCGTTCCTTGAAACAAAATTTCTTTCAAAGTTAAGTCTAGATTGTGTCACTAGACCTCTAGAGATCAGCTGACTATGCTCAACACTCCATCACATCAGGCTCAATCGGGAAAGAGGTAAATGACTTCCTCAAAGTTTTGAGAATGGGAATAAGAAGTTTGAAAGTGAAAGTTATTAAGGTTAAATGATTTTTCAAGAAAATGAAAGTTTTGAAATAAGAGAGATTCCAAGAATATGCAGATATGAGACTGCATATTCAAGGAAAACTTAAAGGATTCCAAGGATATACAGGTATGGGACTGTATATTCATGGAACACTTAAAAGATTTAATAAGCGTTGAGTAAATGATTTTCTCGATTTTGAAAATGAAAAAGTTTGAAAGTACATGCCCCTTTCTCAAAATTTAGAAATGAGAAGTTTGAACATGGAAAATGATATTTCCAAAGAGATGAAAATTATGAAAGATATTTGAGAATAAAAGTAGTGAATGATGATTGAAATGATTTTTTTTAGAGAAATGAAAGTTATGAGAATTGTTGAAAGTGAAAGTAAATGCAAATGTTGCAATGATGTTTTATGTTGTGAAAAGTTGAAAGTGAGATGAGAATGCATTGACATTGATATGTCAAAAGAGAAACCTTTGAATTCATTGAATTCAATGAGAATTTATGTTATGAAAGTTGTTGGTTCGCTACCAACGTGTGATAATGTTATGATGAGATTGATAATTGTTGGTTCATTACCACATATTTTGATGTTATGATGATATTGAAAGATGTTAGTTCGCTACCAACATATGATTATGTTATAATGATGTTATATGAGGAAGTGTTGACATAGATATGTCAAAAGTGAAATCTTTGAATTTATGAAATTCAATGAGCATGATTATTATGAAAGAGTTATGTTATGAATGTTTACAGTTCTGAAATTTCAAGTTATTTTGATAATGGATATGTTATCCCAAAAGAACATAGACTGTTTAAGTCACATGATCCCTTTTGCGAAAGAACATAGAAATAGAACTATGAGAATTTTAGTCTATCATGAGACAGAAACGAGATCGAAATGAGAATCTCGAGTTGAATGACGAGAACAAAGAGCAGAAAATCAAAGAGTGAAGACAAGAATGATGATTTAGAGATAATGAATGTCACTATACTACAGTGACATGAGTATAGTTTTTGTTTGGATGTTCACGTATGACGAAATCCAAATTGACTATGACTTTCTCGTTAGAAACGAAATAAGAATGCGATCAAAGAAACAGTTGATACTAATCTTATGACGTAAATAGAACGAGAACTCTACAGTGAGACAAGAATCTTAGAATGCTACTGGAAAGTAGATTCCCAATAATATATGAGAGCTATAGCATATGTGTACATGAGAACCTTGGATGACAACTAGAATAAGTTGTATAAGGTTTCAAATCTTATTCATAGCCCCAAATTCTGTCATTGAGTTTAACTCTATGATTTAGTTTCAATCGAGATATCAATTGAATTCTCACTTTTTCTGAAAGAAGTTTGCAACCCGGAAATTTCATTGAAGCATTCTCTTGAAATCAAACCTTCATGTGACTGAGAAAGTATTTGTGATGGGTCTGGCCACCCCATATGACCAAAGAAATCTCAGTAGTTGTTATTCTGGTCTTCGGACCCTATCTCCCAATTATTCAGTTCAAAGAATATATTGTTTCAAAACCTCCAGAGTTTTTATCTTGAATTGTGAAACCATATCTCTTGCAAGTTGTCATCACAAATTCTCTTCAATCCTTGAAACCAATAAGTATAATGTGGGTTGACGTACCTTGTCACCTAAAAGTTTCAAATCAGTAAAGTGATAGACGTCAAGATATGATGTAAAGAAGTTCTCGATGAGACGAGATATATACTTTTATGATACACATAGGTGGATCGACCCTAGAGGGCTTTCCCAATACTGATGACAATAAAGTTATACCTCCACGTGAGTATATGATGGCTAAGTCATGAACGAGATACTCTTTAGCATTTAGCGCTGGAATAGAAGTAAAGAAAAGTATATGATATCCTTGGAATATACTCTCCTCTTATTACGTCATAATGAGAAAGAATACAACTTATCTGTAAGATAATTAAAACCTCGTTAGTAGGTTGGATGAGACTAAAGTTGGAAGTACATGAGATTTTTCTAAATGGATACGTGAGAGATAACAGCATCCTCGTTAACGGATCATTCGTTATACCTCCGCCCTTACGATCATACTTGAAGAAAGTTGTTTTCAAGTAAACTGAAGCCTTCGTGAAACCACGGATAGTGAGCATAAAGAGGAAGAATGGTTTTACTAAAACCGTTTTATGATGGGGTTGCATGAAGATGTTATGTATAAATTACGATAAGCATTATGCGAATGCTAATTACATCTTTATAATTCCAGAATGCCGCCTAGACGCGAGCTTGAGCAAGAAATTAGAGGAAGAGATGGGAGAAGGGGCAGAGTCCCATAGCCCGAAGTAGAAATACCACCCCCACCCCCACCTCCACCTGATCGTAGGATCGAAGAGCTTTTCCTTAGGAAAAATCCGCCTACCTTTAACGGAAAAGGAAATCCTGATGAGGCAGAGCAATGGGTAAGAACAATAGAAAGAATTTTTGATTTCCTCCGTTGTACAACACAAGAACGATTGTCTTGTGTTACTTTCCAACTCACCGGACCTGCCGACTTCTGGTGGGAAGCGAGAAGAAAGACATTAACACCAGAACAAATGGAATTCTTCACTTGGGAAGATTTTAAAGCGAAATGTATGAAATACATTCCCAAGAGCTATAGGAAGAAAAAGGAAATCGAATTTTTCAATCTTAAGCAAGAGAAGATGTCGATGGCGAGTACGATCGCCTCTTTTGTGATATGTCAAGGCACGCTTGGACCAGTGAATACCGACATGAAAATGTCGAGAGAATTTAGATCTGGTCTAAGGCGTGAGATAAGAATGTCTCTTGCCAGTCATGGGGACTTAACATATCTGAAGCTCTTAGTCGGGCTTTAGACATTGAGGCCACAATGCCAGAGGATAAGCCCTGCTTCCACTCAGTCACATAATGCTAGTGACAAAGGCAAGAGGAAATGGGAAGGTAATCTTAGTGATTACAACCGAGGAAATGTTGGGAGTACAAACAACAAAAGACCATGGAAAAGAAACATGGCACCACAAGGACACATAAGAATTCCTCTCTGTCCAAAATGTCATAGACCACACAGAAGTGTATGCCTAGCAGGCAATACTGGTTGCTATAAATGTGGCATGAAGGGCCATTATGCAAATGAGTGACCAGAAGTACGCCCGGGAGGAATAGGGAAACCCAACCCACCAGGCCAAACCAAACCGCTAAGGGCTATACAATATCAGCCCCAATATCGATCACAACAACGACGACAAAGGCAGCCACAACCAACACAAGCTACAACTTATGTCCTATACCAAGAACCGATCGAACAAAACCAAGGAAACCTAGAAGGTATGGAAAACTTCTTACCATACCTGTAATACTTTTGTTCAATACAAGTGCGTCATATATTTCAACGCAAGAGCATGCGTAGATATAGTAGAACATAAGTTTGAATAAGCAATTCAGGAAATGAAAATCATTTCACACATACACTACTACAAAATCGGTATAGACTACGCGTTTTATGTGTAGTGTATGTGCGTTCGTAGTGTAGAGAAAAGTGGTGTAGAGAAAATAGGCCAAGCATACACTCGCTTTTTTATCGTAGTCTATACCCACTATAGACTACGCTTTTCGCATATAGACTACGCTTTTCTGCGTAGTCTATCTGCCCACAGAACTACACAAAATTTCGCACACACACTACGCTTTTTGTCGTAGTCTATACCCACTATAGACTACGCCGCACATAGACTACGCTTTTTGCGTAGTCTATACCCACTGAACTACAAAATTTCGCACATACACTACGCTTTTTATGCGTAGTCTATACCCACCATAGACTACGCTTTTGCACATAGACTACGCTTTTCTGCGTAGTCTATACCCCATGAACTACACAAAATTTCGCACATACACTACGCTTTCTGACCGTAGTCTATATGTATTAACTACGATTTTTGAGTTTATTTACTACGGTTTTAATGCCAAATTTACTACGCTTTTCTATTACAACCGTAGTTAATTTAATAACAACTCGATTTTCAATTTCAACCGTAGTTAATTTCTTTATTTAAAGTGTACAATTAATAAAGCACAAGCAAATGAGATTAAAATATACTTGCGACTACGTTCAAAATCACTATTCAAAATATACAATCGGTTTTCATTACAGCCTACAAAATCACTATACAAAAATATACAATGCTTTTCATTACAGACTACAAAATCACTATACAAAATACTATGCACATCACATAACAAAACAATAAGACCGTATCCCCATATCACAAAGACAAAATAATTCAAAAGATCGATAACTTACAACTAAAACATCACAAGACTATATGTGAAGAAGCATGAAATTTGCCCATTCAGCGCGAACTTCATCAATGTCCTCTTGAGAGTAAGGCGATTTTGAAACTATTAACAATTCAAAATAGAATATTAGCATTCTTGTATGAAAAAATGATTATATTAAAGAAATGAAATGTTTATCTTACATGTGAGCGTAAAGAAATGGAACCACTCTTCACAACTTCTTCAATTATATCTTTCATGAAGTAGTACAAAGAACCCGCATTGCTTGGAATCGGGTTATCTTGGACACTTTTAAAATATCAAATATTAGCAACATGTAGATGTATATGAAATCCAACATAAAACAAATGTGATTTGATAAATGAAAATACCTTTACAATTTTCCAGTTGGTTCTTCTTCCTCTTTTCTCCAATTTTGCATTAAACATAAAATTGCCTTTCAAGCAATTAATAGTAGTTAGATACAAGTAAATGCAAACATATGGTAACATTTGATACAAGCATTTATGACCAAATATTCCAAAGATCGAAAGAAAGGAAAATGTTCAATCAAGTGGAGCTACAATCGGTTGTAAACGTATCAAAATGTATCTATAAAATATAAAATTCAATCAAAATGTATCTATAAAATTAACCTCCATTGCTATCAATTGAGACTTACCTTTTCTTTTGCAAGCACTTGGATGAAGCATCGGGTGGAAGTAGTGGCCAAGCTGGCGGCTTAGGCAAAGCGACATCTTTGAGTGAAACTTGCATAAATTAAAATAATACAATAGTTATAGCGATTATACGAAATGTAGAATTCTTTATGGTGATTATGATTTGAATTGGTTCTCACGGCATGACAACTTCCCTTTGCCAACTACATCATTTACGTAAAGTTCAAATTCAAGATAGATCTTCCATCGAATAAGAACAAAAATATTGCTAGATCTAGGTTTTACGGGAGGTACAAAGAACCAATACAAGATTATAGTAAAATTGAGCACATACATGTTAGGGGACTTCTTTCGATATCGATCCATAGCCATTAAATACCCAAGCCGCATAAACCGCCACAAATATAATTATGTCAACTGAACTACCATTAATCTTGTAATAAAGAATCGGGAAAAGAATGAGTTGACCCTTTCCGACGGAGGAGGGGTCAAACCGCAGTGGAACCAAGTTAAAACAGTATGCTAAAAGCATAGCAAATATAAGCATTTCATGGCCAATCTCCGTGCAAATGTACATTCTCTGCACTTGTATTGGCAAGGAAATGGGAAGTTGCTACATACTTTCCGTTTTCTAAATATTACTCTTATCAATTGCTATGTTACCTTTGTATGACACGTAGTATATAACTCCCTGAGCGCGTAAAATACCTTTTCAACATCGGTCTTTGCTAATCCATCTTCATAGTGAGAAGCGATCATGCCGATCAATGCCAACAAAGTGTGATAACCCGACTTCACGCATACAAAATGGCAACGTACTCGAGAAAACACAACATATAAAGGTAAAAATTCAACACATCGTAATTAAGATAAAAACATAGCAAATACCATCGAACTCAATGCTAATACCTCATGCAAAGCCAATGCCCCGAGAAGTCGATTATGAGCGAATAACCCTTGATGGACATTTTAATTTAAAGAGAACCGCACTTGTGAAGTCACGAAATCCTTTTAGAGCATGTGTGAAAGTGCAAATGAAGATGAAGATGAAAGCGTGAATAAATTATTTTTGGAGAAAAGCAAAAGGAATAAGTCATATAGAACACCAACTCATCAAGATGTCAACAACACAATTCTTAATATTAAATATCGTATCGGTGAAAAACATAATATTGGAAAGGAAACCTATATTATGATGAGCATCGAGGCATACATGATACATATTACAAAATAAACTCAAGCACATTTAGTTATTTATAATAACTTTCATGCTTGACAGCAAATAAATAATGCTCGAACTCAAACTCCCTAAAAGAGTCATCTTGAACAATACGAGCTAATGCTTTTTCCTGTGGTCAAACAACGTAGCTCGATCATCTTCCTTTCCACTCCTCCAAAGTCCCTCTCGCTTCTCGCCATATTAACGGGATGCGGGACAAATTGCAAAAGAAGTTAGTCTATACATCCGGACGCTAAAATTTAAAATATAGTGAGGTCGAGAAAATTAGAGGAAGCAGACATCTTTCCTCACCCAAAAAAGATTGAAGCGGAGAAATCATGCAAAACATGAATACAACTTCAATAAAATCAAACAAACAAAGATAAGACAGATTTACTTTTAGAGCAACCAAGATGACAGAGTTGAGAATTGAGATCAAAGAAAAGTGAATTTAAAGCGTTACTAAGGTGTGGAGTTTCAACGGTTTCATCTTTATTGTAAGAAAAGATGGATTGTTTCAAATTTGTATCATGGAGTTTTTAGAACATGGAGATTCTCCTCTTAAAAAGGAATTTAGGAAGCGAAAAACAGGTTGAAAAGTACAAATTTTAGTTAGAAAGATATTTTGAAGAAACAATCTCAAATTGGGAAAAGCATAAACATTTAGGCATTTGAGTAATTCAATCAATTGAACACTTGTTAACCTCTTTTGTTCACTCAATCCATTGATATCAAAATAAACTCACCATCAAAACACGTAACAAAAACAAAATTGCTTCATCTCCAAATCCACATAAACAATACATGGCGAAAAGCGAAAAGAAGAAGAAGACAACCAAGTCTCCAATAAAAATTGAAAACTTACTCCTTATCGGCAATATGAATCGTCGAGACCAAATCCACCTACATAGGCAACAAAAACACCAAAACACATCAACAAACCGCAACGAAAAGGGAGAAAACAAAAAAACTTATCTCGCAACAAAAAAAATCCAAAAGAATTGAAACCTTACTCGGACAAACGGTTGAAGAAGGGACGTGAAACTTCTTGCGGTAGCTAAGAATAGCTTTTTGCAATAGGTGCGGTCATCTCTCTGAATCTTATAAAATCGGCGATTGAGTTGTTACAAGAAACCGATTGGCGGAGCCATCATCGATCTTAGCCGAAAGCTTTGAGGCGTCTGCGCAGGACGGTGGGATTCGGAGGTGGAAGTAGATGGGAAGGAGCATGTTAATTTTGGGGATGTTATCGCCACGTAACGTGGAGCATCTCTCTCTCGTCGGGGATAGAGAGGTTGTGTGTGTGTTGTGTGAGAAGGCGAGATGATGAATCTTTGGAGCTCAAGCTTTCACCTCCTATCAAGAGGTCGGTCCTCGAGGGCGACACGGCGGTGGCGGTGGCGAGTGGATTAACGTCCTTGCCGTAAATTGAAATGAGAAAGCGAGAAATTTAGGTATTTCAAATTGGGTTTTTCTTCACAAATGAGTGTCTGCAATTGGAATAGCTTAGTGCTAAATAGGCTTCAACTTATACATATAAAAATAGTGCTATAATCGATATTTAGGTGTTGGTGAAAATGGTTAAGCTATTTCTTAGTAACTCACGATCGTGAGTTCGATTGTTGAGAATTGCAGATTTTTTTTTTTTTTTAAATTTAGCACATAGACTACGCTTTTTTTAAAACACACGCATAGACTACGCTTTTAAGCGTGGTTAATAGTTCATATAGACTACGCATTTAAGTATAGCGTAGTCAATATTTCAAAAATTAGCACATAGACTACGCTTTTGATAAAAGCGTAGTCTATACTATACTACGCTTTTACGAAAAAGCGTGAGTCATAAGGTGTAGAGAAAAGTGATATTTGTAGTAGTGATAGAAGGAACTAAGACTTTCAAGCTTGTTGTTCGAACTTAGAATTGAACCTAGGATCACTTAAGGTTTAGCAAATGACTTGAACGTAATACCTACAGAAGATGTAGATACGACCTAAGAAAGGAATGATGAGTCGAAAATCATTCTACGATCCTGTGCAAGAAAAGTAAAAGTACGTACCATTTTCCGATCAAAGAACTACGAGTCCTATGGAATCAGCATGGAGAAGAAAATTCCAATAATACCCACACTACCTCTAAAAAGAATGATGAATAAGGAAGAATGTCGACCATTCCTTGGTTATCTAACCAAATGAGAGAAAGTAGAAATAAAGATCAAGGATATGGAAATTATTTAAGAATTGCCAAACGTTTCCCCTAGCAATTTACCAAGAACTACCCTGATAGGTAGCTAGAGATTATCTATGAATCTAGAACCCTGATTAGCCCGTATCAAAAGCACGTATAATGAATGGCTTCAAGGAAGTTGGAATGACAAAGGAGTAAATCTAAGAATTATAGGATTTAAGTTTTATCGAACCTAGTGTATCACCTTGGGAAACACCGGCTTGTTTACAAAGGAGAAGGATGGTTGTTTAAGAATATGTATTGATTATCAAGAATTAAACCAACTGATGTTTAAGAACAAATAGACACCACCAAAGATAGACGATTGCTCGATCAGTTAAAAGAAGTGGGATTATCCTCGAGAATCGATCTTAAATAAGGATGTCATCAGCTGAAGGTACAAACTGACAATGTACCCAAAATGGCTTTCCGAACAAGTTATGGCTACTATGAGCTTATAGTTAAGCCGTTCGGACTAACAAATGTACTAGCCATATTCATGAGCCTCAAAAATCGAGTGTTCCACCCTTACTTAGATAAATTTGTCTTAGTTTTCATAAGAGATATCCTTATCCATACAAAGAGGAAGGAAGGACATAAGTAACACTGAGGATTGTCTTAAAAATCTTAAGAGCCGAATAATTTTTGCCAAGTCTGGTAAATGATAAGTTTGGCTTAAAGAAGTAATGTTCCTTGACACATCGTGTCTTCAGAAGGAATTAAAGTAGAATTGGCTAAGGTTAAAGCAGTGCAAGAATAGAACTACCCCTCTCGCAACTAGGAACTAGCAACAGTAATACACGGATTAAGTTTTGGAAACACCACCTCTAAAAAGTGAGGTATGAGATCGTCACAAATCATAAAAAGTTTGAAATACTTCTTCGAGCAAAGAGTTTCGAACATGAAAAAAACAAGATGGCTCGAATTAGTAAAAGATTACGACTGTGGTATAGAATATCACCCAAGAAAGGCACACGCAGTAGCTAAGGTCTCTAATCGTGAAGGTCAATCCAAATAAGGATGTCTCTTGGCAAGAAAAGAGAAACTCGCTAAGAATTTAAGAAATAAAGGCGAAAGAGCTTGAGAAGCACATGCTAATGTCATATTGTTTAAGGAAGGATACATGATCCCAACAATAATGAGTTAAGAATGAAATCATGAGTGAAGCTCATGATACTCCTTATAGTACCCATCCAGGCAGTATTAATATATATCACGACTTATGAGAAAAATTTCAATAGGAAGAGTTGAAACATGATGTAGTCTCGTTCGCTGAGTGTTATCTTGCTTACCAATAATTAGAGGCATTACATTAACAAATTATTGGAAAGATCATAGCCTTTGAAGATACCCCATGGGAATGGAATAACATAGTAATAAAGTTCGTAACAGATTATCAACGTCGAAAGAAGTAACACTACTATATGATTAGTAGTACATCGACTTGTTAAATGCACTCATTATTCGACCTATTCAGATTACTTATGAATCCGATAAGCTAGCTCAGTAAGACGTAAAAGAAATCGTACTTTTACATAGAATATCAAAATCTATCATATTTGATAGAGATTCCAAGTTCCAAATTTGGAATTGTGAACGAAAGAATTGGAGACGAGATTGAACTAGAACATAATTTTCGCTCGCAGACAGATGGACAGTCGAAAGACAATACAAACGTTTTAAGATATGTTAAAGACATTAGTGTCGAATCGAAGTACAAGTTGGAAACATATTTTTTCCGCTAATGTAGTATCGCCTACGACAGTAGCTGTCGAGAAATGGTCAATATGGGCCATATGAGATATTGTACGAAAGAAAATATCGATCACTTCTTTATTATGATGAGGAAGGTGAGAGGAAAGTTCCGGGGTCTAACACCCTGAGTGAAATGATTGAGATTGTCTGTCAAAAACGGATATACTATAACAAAGCTCATGAGAGCAAAAGTCTTACGCAGATACGCGTAAATGAAGTTTTCTTAAGGTCTCTCCATCGAGAGGAGTTAAAGTTGAGTAAAATGCAAGTTAGAATCACGTTTTATAAGACCTTATGGGGATCTTAGAAAAGATAGGCCCAGTAGCCTATAGATTGGTACTTCCACTAGGTATGGAGAATGTACGTAATGATTTCCATGTGTCGCAGTTAAGAAAGTACGTGTATTATCCAAAACACGTGAGTAATTATGATGAGGATGTTCTTAATCCAGATATGGATTATGAGGAAAGACCTATGACGATGTTAAATCGTAAAGTATAACAGCAAAGAAACAAGTTTAATACCGTTAGTGAAAGTCCAATGGAGAAACCATGGACAAGAGAAAGTCATGTGAAAAACATGAGGATGAGATGATGAGAAAGGTATCCCATGCTTTTAGGTATGCAAATTTCGGGATGAAATTTATTTTAAGGGGGATAGGATGTAATATCCCGCAGTTTCAGTGCTTAATTACGATAATCTAAATCGTAATTTAGAGTTTAGCCTCGATAATTAAACTCTTAATTAGTCAATGCTCGATTTTGACTAAGCATAATTTGATAATTTCTGTGTGATATTCACTGATGCTTAGTGGATTAAGGAATATAGTTTCTGATATTCCTTCGAACGTATTGTTCTAACGTCGGTTAAATTCGACAGTTAAGTCTTACAGTATTTTAAGCATTTAAGCTTAGAATTCGAAATTCTTTATTATTATGGGAATAAATAAATTTTTTACAACTTTATTTTGAACATTTGAGAGATGATTAAATTATGAGAATTTAGAGACATTTCAAACGTCTACGTTTAGAGATAATTCGATAACTTGGCCAAATGATCATGGAATTATAAAATTAAAATTCATATGATTATTTTATGATATAAGAGCATTATTTACCATCAAAACAATGCTATAGAATTAAGAAATAAAATGTACCACATGTTATGGGTTTCGAAAACCCTAATTTGCAAAACTAGGGTTTTGTGATCTAAAATTGTTTTAAATATTTTTCTATGATTAAAATCATCATCTATGATTATAATGTGTCACATAACTATGTGTTAGCTATTTGTTACAAGAAAATAAAATGTTTAGCATATGTAACCCTAATTTTCGAAAATGAACAACTTATGGCATTAATTAATTTTAATTGCTATCCAATTGATGATATATCATAATTATTATATTAATATGATATTTTTATGGATAGCATGAGTTGTATTACAAGTTGCACAAGTGGGAGAACACTTGCATTAAAAGTGGCAAAAATTTGCATGATTTTATGTGATAAAATTGTTTTATATCATGCTTTGATTAATGTGAGGATAAGATATGATCTTATCATATTGTTAGGTGTAAAGTAGTAGTAGTATTCAATTTGAACAAGTAACCTATGGATTTTGTATGCTAAGTGCCGAAAATTAGGTAGATTAAGTGTGATTTTATGTGATTTAATTAATAAATATCATGCTATAATTAATGCTATGTTATTATTATGTTGATAAGATATTTTTATAAGATAAGATAGAATATGTATTCAATTTGAACAAGTACTTATAATCCTTGTCTTATAGTAGTTGAAAAGATTGAAAATTAGTGTGAACAAATGTGTACATAAAATTAAAAGTCATAGTTGAAATTGTTGACTTTTCAAATGTGACTTTATCTTATAGTTATATTAAATTATATAATATAGAAATAATTAAAAATTTATCCTAAGTTATTAAACAAAGCCGTCGCCTATATATATAGTATATAAGGTATTGAATTTCTTTATTTTGTGATATGAGTAGGAGTTGAAAGTATTGACTTTGAAATTACATTTTCTAAAGTATTATTAAAGAGTATTAGCATCAAAACAATATAAAATCATCACCATACTCTAGCAAAGTGCCGTGAGCATTATATGAATGGAAGGAAAATTCTTTCTTTTTCATTAAGTGTTGTTGCCGTGAACAACTAGGCAAAGGAAGAAATATTTCAATTTTGATAAGGATTGGTATGATAGGATAAAAATTAAAACCTTATCCTATACTAAAGCATGTTGGGCGAAATTATTGACCAAAGTGTGCAAGAGTAATAATTATACAACAAGTGGATTAGTTGATATTTTATGTGTAATAATTAAGATACAAGTGGTTTAACTCTATAAATATAAGTTTACCACTTCATTCTTCCATTTAGCTCCCATAACCACCGAAATTGAGTGAGAAATTTCTAAGAGTGTTCATCATAGTATAATCCCAATCCTATAGAAAATAAACGTTGCCGATCAAAATTCGATACCGATTAAAAGGTTAGAATCTTCCGAGCTTCGTATACATGCTAGAATTTTCGATTTTCATCCGTTAGAATTCATGTTATAAGCTTATGTTGTTTATGACATTTTTGAAAATTATAGAACTTCTGCTAAGATGTTTTGATATTGTGTTTATATGATGTTATTGAGCATGTATTATAATTATATCACAAAATTAAGCATGATATTAAATTTTGTATAAGGACCGAAAACATGTGACCATGAGATGTTGATGATTATGATTTTTAATTGTTGATTTGAGCATGAAATCATGATCTAGGGTATTAATTATACTTGTATGATTTTATGTAAAATTTTTGGAAAACTTTAGTACATAAGTTTATGATTTTCGAAAATATTAGAACATGATATTATGTTGTGATATTGTCACGACCACACTCCCGATAACCCGGAGTGAGCGGACAAATATTAGAAATAGTATTCATGGATGCGGTAAACTATCACAATAAGGCTTATCACCTGGGCATAACGAACTTAGGATTAAACATACACTTATAACATTTCGGATAAAAAGGTTTAAGTCAACGGATCCAAAGGATATAACGATCCGAAGGACTTCATAATTCACATTATCTTAACAATCAACACAAAAGTAAATCAGTTCAGAGTTGCAGCGGAAAGTGTGTGAATACATATATGACGATATGTATTCAAGGTTATCCATTCCTAACGAACATCAAGGACATATGGCTTTCTCAACACTCCTCCATCATCAGCAACCGAGCTCAACCTGCACATTTAAAAACAAACATGCAGGGCTAAGTACAAAATTTGTACCCAGTGGACTTATGCCGAAAACATTTTATTTTCATTGAATTACTCTGCCAATATAATGGTAGGACACAAGGGTTTTATTTGAAAATGCCTTGTTCTTACTAAAATATTTTCACGAGTTTATAAAAGTTGTTTGGCCAAGCATTTTCTTGGTGTACGTAATCCATATCCCTTATTATCATTCCATCATATTATTATAGTCGAAAGTCGTGAAGGAGGCCTCCTTCTACGACCCCGTGACCGGCCGTGAATTGTCCTTACAGCACACAGTCACCATCAGTGTACACGTTAATCCTAGCCAGGTGTAAGCCTTCCGGCATAGGATCCGATATCGATTTTCATTCATAAATTGGGAATAACCCAACAACATCACATCATTCATGGATAGGATACGATACACAAAACGTAAACATTTTGGCAGGTAATCATTTAAACAATTTTAACATTTGTTGAAAAGTACTGTAAACAAAGACAGTTGAAAAGAGCAGCAAAGTTGTTCTGTTTTAGTAATAAAGCCCACCTGGAAATTATTGATCGTCTTTAACGTTTTCTTTACTCGTCAACGTCCAGCTGGTGCGTCAGCGTCCACACCTTTATATAAAAAGGATGCTTTAGTACGTCGTTTACGTAATTCGAGACTTACAAAGTCTATAATAAAATTCGATATTTCATATCGACGCGAATTGAATTCCTTAATGAATTTAATTCGTTTCTCAAACGCGTATCAACTTAACATTTCTCGTTCTTCGATAGAGACGAGATATGTGTTGAAAATTACCAATTTACCCCTCTTGGTAAATGGTCCAACGTTTTCTCACGTTTTTCGATTTCACGACTTTAAATATGAAATCCTTCCATATCAACGTGATGTCATTAGCAAATGATGCGTCTTACGCGTATTAGCGTATTTATCGAACGTATTTCGTACGTTGATTTCAAAAGTCAACAATTTTGACTTTTCTTAGTAATTTAATTACTAAGTCATACTTTAATATTAAATTCTTTTGAAAATCAATTTCTAATTGATTTCTTTTTATAAACTGTTTTAATATGTTTAAAAATAATTTTTAAACATATAATTCATTATAAATAATGAATTTAAGGATTTAAAATCCTTATTTAAATTTTAAAAATAGCTCACGGCTATTTTGTGTTTTACCAACCAATTATTTTCGAAATTTGCTCAAAATTTCTAAATATGTCTAAAATAATATTAGACATATAATTTATTAATAAAATTGATTAAAAAGGATTTAAAAATCCTTAGAAATTCTTTAGAATTTCTCGGTAATTATGAAAATTACCAAACAATGTCCAAATTTTTTTCTAATATTATATAGTGTATTAATATACACTATGGTCATTAATATGTCATAAAATCAACCAAACATTGTTCAATCATCACCTTATTATTTCATAAGGTTTCGGCATTTTTAAAAACAAATGCCCAAAAATTTTCTAAAATTCCAATAAATTAACACAAGGTCAAAACATTAATTCATGACATTTCATGTCACATAATTCATTATATAACAATGTTATATCATACAATTTACTCCCATAGCTCTCGGCTTCTTCATAAAATTTAACAAATAATTTTATAAAATTTTCCAAAAATCACAATATGCACATAAATCATATTATAGCAACATTTCACACAACAACTATCAAAACCAATTTATTCATCACCATATTGAGATTAGCTCTTGGTTTATTTGAATAAAGTAGGTAATTGATCCTTTAAAAATTCTAACAAAAACATAGGATGCATAAAACATATATAAGATCAATTAAATACCATTGCATGTTACAAATCAAAATCATACATCAACACATAAATACATATATGCTTCGGTACTTTTTAAGAAAATGGCATAAAATTTTCCAAAAATTCCTAAACAATTTATATGTAATCTTGAATCAACAATATATGCTTGCATGTTCTAGATGAAATCATACATCAAACTTACATATATATAGCTCACGGTCATCTTGAAAAAAAATAGTATAGATTCTTTCAAAATGTCAAATAAATTGTCATGTACTCTCAACACATTATAAATCAAGAATATCCTATTGCATGCACAAATTAAACATCTTATACCCACATATAAAATTCATATGTTTCGGTACTTAGAAAGAAAAAGGAAATATTTCAAATTTTCAAATACTATATACTTATACAACATCATAGATCACTTGTAAGTAATTGCATGTCTTAAATGAAAAATTTCATCACTCACATAATATATATAGGTTTCGGTTTTTGTGAAAAAAAAAATAGCTAAAGTGTTCTAAAATTTTCCCAACAATTTATAGACATTCTCCATACATCATAAATCAATAATATCACATTGCATGTACAAAAATAAAATCATACACTCACTTACTCCAAGCATAGTTCTCGGTTTTAATAAGAAAAATGAGCATGAAATTTTTCTAAATTTTTTTTTTAAGAAAAACACTATGAACACATATAGTCTCATAGATTTATAAATCATGCTCAAAATCATTTCTTCAAGCCTCGATCATCAACAACTTTGTTCCAATATGTTTCGAAAATTTTAAAACATGTATCAACCTTGATTTATCATGCTACATATTCTTAGAACAACACATAACCATAGATTCATAAGATTTTTCTCTTAGATCATACATGCAAGACTTAGAAAAATAAGAACACCTACATCTATACATCTTTTCATCACAAACAACATGCATACTCAAATTCTTCAAGATAAAACTCTAGAACACATGAAATGTTGTTGCCTTGTTTTCGGCAGTTTTCAAAGAAGCACAAAAATGGTTGAATCGACTCCTACCTTGTTGATATTGATTAAATGGGCAAGGTACAAGGTAGTGAGGTGTGGTATAGAAGAAGAGAAGGAGAAAGTGAAGCTTGAAAATGGTGGTGTTGCTCTCGGTTATGGCTGGAATTTGGGGAAGAAGAATGGGTTTTCTAGAGAGAGATGGGAGGTTTTGAGAGAGGTAATGGTGGAGTGTTTGAGTGTAGAGTAAAATGAAGTAAAAACTGAACAAGACCCCCTATAGCCTCGTCCATCTCGGTCTCTCTCCCCCAATACACATAAGAGACCCTTCACATTTTAATACTAGTTTATTCACTAATGGGTTCCCAATCATTAGTGTCTTACACACTATCTTGGAAATAGCTAAAATGTATCATTAGTGGGAGATTTGTTGTTATAAAATCTGAATATATACATATATACATGCAAGAGTGAGATAAATAAAACAATTAGAATTTGTATACATATATAGGTAGTTCTCGGCCATTTGGCCAAACTATAGGATAAAATTCTTATTTCATGCTAATCATAGATATATAAATCATAATATATGATTTAGATGATATTTAATATCATAGGTTAATTAAATAGTATAAGAGAAGAAAATAATTCAACTTGTGCACAAGAAAAATGGCTATCGGCCATTTGGATAAACCATAGGTTAAAAATTTTATTTCATATCATTCATAAGTATATTCACCATGGTATATGATTTAAATGATAATTATAGCATAGGATAATTAAAAAGGGTATAAATTTTCGAAGAAAACCCTAATTTCGAAGAATTAGGGTTTTCGAAACTAGTTTTGATACTTTTACTAATTCTAATGTTCAAGCATTAATTAAATGCTTATTAGTACTGTAATATCATAAAAATATCATAAGAAATAATTTCCTAAAGTTTCTTGATTATTAAAACCATCGTTCGTCTTATCTCTAACCGTTGACGTTTGAAAACGTCTCAAAACGTTACGTATCGACTTATCTTTAAAATGGTCGTAAATACTCATAATCCCATTATAAAAATATTCCATTAATAATGGAATATAGTTCCAAGCTTGATTGCTTAAGAAATATCGTGACATTTCAACAGTCGATATGCATTCGGCGTTAAAAATGTACTGCAGATAAAAGTTAAAACTTTCGATTTCTTTCATTCACTAACTTGAGTGAGTGTGTAACAGGAAATTATTCCTTTGTAAGTAATTGAAATCATACTCGATTTCATATCTGATTTGATTTCACGGCAAAATTTTATTTTACGGGTTTTAAAGACCGTAATTAGGCTTTTAAAACTACGGGTTATTACAGATATAATCCATGTTTAAGTATTATCATAGCATATTGATAGTGTAGATTCATAATATAGTGTTGTATGAATTTATTGGATTTGTTAAAAATTATTTTGACCTAAGTCAAAATTTTCGAAACATGACTTAGGAAAATTTTATTAAATAGTTCATAATAAATAAAAATTATGTTATACCAAGGATGCTTATAGATGATTATGTGTTATGTGAATTTATTGGAATTTTTGAAAAATGTTTGCTTAGTTAAATTGAGATTTTCGAAAACCATATATTATAGGTACTAATGTTATAAATTTATTTTATCATGTATAATTGCATAATATGTTCTAAAATAATGTTTTAAGTATATTATGATTTTATGTGAATTTTTAGAACAAGAATTATGCATTAATTTCGAAATATATGTAGATAATTGAAAAAGTCAAAATGTTGACTTTGAAGTCAAAGTTGTTGACCAAAGTCAAAATGTTGACTAAATATCGACCAAGTCAAAATCATTGACCAAAAACGTTGACCAAGGTCAAAATGCACGAAATTCAATAATACGTGATCTATGTGACGTGGTACGTTAGTAACAATGTAACTTACGTTATGTAAGTACATTAAAACGTACATTATGTGCTAAAGAGATGGAATATCTCTTACATGAAGAGCGATTTCATAATCGACATCATTTTGATTAGGAAACGTCAAGATAAGTCCGACGTTAGCCTTATTTGATGCATAGGACGTTATAGACGATGTTCGTCTCTATCGAAACGTGATCAATGTACTAAAATAGTTCTTACGTTAAGGTGGGACGTGATCTTGAGCTGAGACGTAGGAAGTGACATAGAAAGACCTACGTATACCAGGTGGGCTTTACTCGAAAACCCTTTTTATTTACGATGCTTTATTCGAAATGAAAAGTATTTATTTACAAAGCTTTCAGTTGTGAAATGTTATGTAATTACCTGCCCAAAGTATTTATGTTTTATATATGGATCCTATCATGTTGTTGGGCAAGCCAACTATGAAAGTATATGAGCTCTTGGTTCGCCAACTGACTTAAGTTGTCGGGTCGCTCCCCAACTTATGAGAAAATCGATATCGGACCCTATGTCAGATGCAGAATTCCTGGCTAGGGTTACGTGCACGAGAAAGGTGACTGTGTGCCGAAAGGACAATTCTCGTCCAGTCACTGCGCCCGTGGAAGGTGGCCACCTTCTACGGTGCGAGATGAGTTTATGAGATGATGATGTTTATATGAGATATGTGAATGATATGGATCATACAAAGAGAAAATGCTCGGCCGAGCGATGTTTTGAGAAATGAAAAAATGATTTAGTAAGCACAAGGCATTTTCAATTAAAACCCTTGTGCCTTACTTATGGGGCATTATAATTTAACGAAAATATTTTGGCAATGAGTCCACTGGGTGCATTATTTGTACTCAGCCCTGCATGTTTGTTTTTAAATGTGCAGGTTGAGCTGATGGATGGGATGGAGCAGTGTTGAGCAGTTTGGTCTTTTGTCGCTGATAGTTAAACCTTGGATACACATCGTCATATGTGTATTCCACATGTTTTCCGCTGTTAGATTATGAAGTCATATGTATGTTATGTTTTTGTCAAACCTTAAACACTTTAAATTTCAGAAATATTCCCGATATATGTCACACCGTTCAGTGTTCTAAATTATTATCCGTATCTTAATCCCATTCCAAGTAACAGTCCTTGCTAATCCGTACTTTGGATTGGCGGGCTGTTACAAGAGCACTTAGATATAGTAAGACTTATGAAGTCAGTCATGATGTAGATAGTATGGTTAGCATGTATATAAAGTAAACGTAGTTTGGTGACATTTTGTAGTTAGTATGTTTAGTGGTGTCAAATTTTGGTGTAAATAGGACATCACACTATGTACTAGGCTGAAGAAACCAACCGTTGTAAAATTAATATATGGAAAAGTCCTCGTTGAGGCATTTTGATGATACATGATGTTACATGGCTTGTTGTGGAAAAATATCTGGCGTGTGATATGTTTATTGTTCCATGATCCATAATAAGGTTATGTGCTAGATATTAATTTAGAAATTAACAATTGTTTTGTTTAAAACATTAAGAATGCCTCCTAGAAGAGATCTGAGATGTAGGAGGGATGAAGGAAATCCAGAACCCGAACGCCAAGAAACACCACCACCACCTCCTCATAGAGTAGAGGAACTATTTCTCAAACAAAACCCACCCACATTTAATGGGACTGGAATTCCTGAGGAAGCTGAACTTTGGGTAAGAGCAATAGAACGAATTTTCAATTTCCTGCATTGTACAAATCAGGAACGACTTTCTTGCGTTACCTTTCAATTAACGGGTTCAGCAGACTTCTGGTGGGAAACTAGAAGGAAAATTATGACTGTTGAACAAAGGGAGGAATTTACTTGGGAAGATTTCTAGACGGTATTATATGATAAGTGTACGGAAACCATATGTTAACCCTCGCCCCGAGGATCCATCTTGGGTGTTTAATTCACCATACATTGATTATAAACCTAGCATGCGTCTATATAATTAAATCGCAACACGTTGGGGTTTTCACGTGTTTACCTTTGGATCTGAAGAGGTCGATGGAACGAGATGAACGGATCGAACGGATCGGACTCGTGCTTTGACCTTCTGGACTGTATCCCGGTTGCCCAATCTCCAACGTCGAGTGAGGACGATCTATGGAGAATGCTTCGGAAAATCACCCAATACTCTCTCTTCACAACTTTCGAAATTCTCTCTCAATGGACAAAGAGGTGGCCGAAAATCTTGTGTGAATTATGTGAGCATTAACCTAGACTTTATCTCATACCTTATATTTATAATGCACTACCTTAATCCCATATGGAAATTACCATAATCCTATATGGAAATTACCATAATCCTATATGGAAAATTACCATAATCTTAGGATTATTTCCATACTCTCAGGATTATTTCCATACTCTCAGGATTATTACCATAATCTTATATGGAAAGGATCTATGCATATACCATAAATATAATATTATCCTTGTGGGATAAAGAGAATAAAATCTTGCCTTAGAGAGCATAGATGGGGCGCCGATTTTCATACAAGCTAAAGGGCCTGGATGGGCCAGCCCAGGGATCAAATGCAAGGAATAAAGATGGGCCTCAAATAAATTAATTATCTTATGTTCGCACTGAACATAAATTAATTTATAAACATTCGATCATGCCACTAGAGAAAGAATGTCGACTTACCCTTTATTACCGAAGTTGAGTCGGCTTGCACTTAGACATTACTGAATCCCGTATTTAAGATATCGAACGTCCATTAATCATTTATAGCAATCATCGCTTAAAACGATTAATAACTTCATTTCCTTAAGTAGTACCACTCAACCTTATTATTGTACTTGAGCTAACTCAACTGAAGGGTTTAGTATAATAAACCTTTGAGCTCCTTAAGGGACGCCATCATCCTAAATGATATGGTGACTGACATGATAACTAGCGTGACATACAAGACACCACCACCCAAGATGCGGAGAATCTTGGGTTAGAACATATAACCCTCACTCATAACAAGTCAAAGTGATGGTCGAACTCATACTCACCTAATACCTTATCGAGGTTTAGATCATCGTAAGTCACCGAGATCTTGGTTCGTCACGACGGTCGAAAGAAGAACACATCTCACCGTGATCCTTCAATACGTCGAGACGCATCAAAGATAGATAAGCAACTAAGTCAAGTCACTTCTTATCTATATCGCAGCTAAACCGACAACTCGTCCTTAAGTTGTCTCACCAGAAACTTTTATATCTCATTAAGCTTGCCAATCATACGGACTTACGTGATCTTCTACACACCGTATGATCTAACTTATATATGAGATAAGGGGACACGATATATATGCAATCAAGTATTCAAATCGATAGGAGATTGTAATAGTGGTAACAGAAACATTATATACAAGCTCACCAAACTTTCGATATACAAATCCAACAATCTCCCACTTATACTAAAGCAAACTTTTAGTATACAATGTGTCTTTCTACTAGCTATTACAAACAACCATCACTTTGCTTCTCCCACTTATACAAAAGTTTCCTTTCTAAGTGGGTGCCATCAAGCTTAATCCAAGTCCTCTAACGTGTTCATCGTAGACTTTTTGCGGCGAGCTCTTCGTGAATGGATCCGCTAGATTTTCCGTCGTATCAATCTTTTCAATCAAGACGTCACCTCGCCTAACGATTTCTCGTATGACATGGTACTTTCTCTCTATGTGTTTTGTCGCCTTGTGGGTCCGTGGTTCCTTCGAGTTTGCCATCGCACCGAGTTATCACAATGAAACTATGATACTCTTGGGCAAACCAGTACCACACCTAGATCCATGAGGTAGTTCTTGAACCATACAGCCTCCTTAGAAGCCTCCGGCGGCTACATATTCGGCTTCCATGGTAGAGTCCGCAATGCATCGCCGCTTTGCACTCCGCTAGATACGGCTCCACCTCCCAAGGTAAACACATAGCCCGAGGTTGACTTTTTCTCATCACGGTCGCCTTGGAACCGAGTCCAGATAACCCAAAGGCATTAGACTATCCGCATGGTAAACTAGCCTATAATCTCGAGTCCTTTTCGGTGCTTGAGTATATGCTTTATCGCAGTCCAATGAGCTTGTCCAGGTTAGATCGATATCTAGCTACTATGCTACCGCATAGCGTATATCGGGCCTCGTGCATAGCATTGCGTACATGAGACTTCCCTAAAGCGTAAGGAACTTGTCTCATTTCCTCTATCTCCTTTGGTCATAGGTGATCGCGTCTTAGATAAAGGAACGCCATGTCCGAAAGGTAGCAATCCTTTCTTGGCGGTCGCATACTAAAACGAGTAATCACAGATCAATGTAAGACGCTGAGATAAGCTCAATATTTTCTTCTTGCGATCTCGGTAAACCTTGATCCCAAGAATGTACTGTGCATCTCCTAAGTCTTTCATTTGAAAGCGATCGGATAGCCAACTCTTTACGTCGATAATGACTTCACGTTGTTGCCAACTAGAAGGATGTCATCTACATAAAGTGCAAGAAATACCACATCACCGTTGACATCTAACCGATACACACAACTCTCGCTAGGCAACTGGGTAAATCCATAGGAGATTGTAATAGTGGTAACAGGAAACATTGTATACAAGCTCAACCAAACTGCTTTCAGTATACAAATCCAACAATAAGTACATTCCAAAGAGTTATATGAAGAAACAGGAAAACGAGTTCTTCAGTCTCAAACAAGGAAATAGGTCGGTAACAAAATATGATCGGATATTCTACGACATGTCAAGATTTGCCACGAATCTAGTGGATACTGATGAAAAGATGGCTGATAAGTTTAGATCTGGATTAAGACCTGAGATTAGGATATCTCTTGCCAGCCATGGAATAATGACCTATGTCGAGGCATTAGGTAGGGCTTTGGATATAGAGGAAGCGCTACCAGAAAATAAACCAGCTTTAGCCCAAGAGGACAAGGGTAAAAGGAAATGGGAGGAAGGTCGTAACAAGGAAAAGGGCAATTCTATACTATAACTAGGCTGAAAAGAGGCCATGGCAAGGTAATCAAAGGTAGCAGTGGGCCCCAGGACAAGGACAAAGCCGTCAAATGAATTATGGGCAAGGTGGAAACACTCAACGGCAACTAACTAGTCCTCAATGCCCACGATGCCGTAAGTATCACTCTGACACTTGTCTAGCTGGACGTATCAACTGTTTTAGGTGTGGCCAACAAGGGCACTATGCGAATAATTGTCCACAATAGGGACAAATGATAGTAGATAGACCTAACCCACCACGACAAGTCCAACCACTAAGGGCAATACAGCAGACACGATAGCCAAGGGCTTTTGCTCTCAACCAACAACATGAAAGTGACAAGAACAACCCGACAGGTATAAATACGCTTTCAACATACTTGTGATTACATTATTACTGTGGGAACTTCAAGACTACGATATTATACGATTATACGCGAGTATTTTAGAACTTAGTACGAAACGAGATGAAGGGATACGAATCTTCTTCACCAAAAGCAGAAGATACGACGCTAGCATATGTTCGCTTAAACTTAGATTTGGACATAGGATTCACCGTCTATAAGAATCGATAGTTGGATAGATACGACTAGAAAACATAAGGATATTACACATATGGATTGGAGATGTAGAAATGAGTCAATAAAAGTTAAAGGTCATACGACGATCAAATGGGTACGAGGTACCAACGTTGGAAAAATGAGGATGCAAAATGGAGAAGGAATTAAGAACGTTATGAGAATACGTAAATTTCGAGGACGAAATTTCTTTAAGGGGGGTAGAATGTAATACCCCGAATTTTTGAGTATTAAATTTCAAAAATAAGAAGGAATATTACGATAGAAACGAAAATGAAAACGAACGTTGATAGTCATCGATTTTGAGTAAAATCAAAAATTTCTTAATCTTTTTCACATGAAATAGATTTTAATAGTAAATAAATATGTTTTTAAGTATATATGAGATATTATTTACACTAAGGAAGAAAAAAGAAATATTTTCTCCTAATTGTTTCATTATTTTCGAAACATATGTGGATATACGATTAAATTGTGATCAAGATCACTTTATTTTATGTGATAAAATGTTATTTCGTATATATAGGATATTAATTAAATAAGTGTTACTCAAATAAAGAAAAATTATATTCTTGAACAAAAACCTATAGTTTTCGAAAACTTAGGAATAACTATGGTGAATTGTGATTTTTAACTGTGATCACTTTATTAAAGTGATAATATGTGATGAGTTGTTATTCTTATCTTGTTGTATATGAAAAGATAATTATCTTGTAAAATCAAGCATAAATTTTCGAAAATGACCTATAAGTGATAAGATTAGAAAATGACATTTTTAAGATAAGATTGCTATGATATTTTTATAAAAAGATAAGATAAGGTTATGACTAAGCTCGGATAATGTTTATCTCATAGAAGTGTGTAGCAATATGATGATATCATAAGAGATAATATTTTGGACCATAGCTTATGCAATTTTCGAAAATCATGATTTTATGTGAGATATTTTATCAAATAAATTATTTAATTGCACAATCTTTAATACTTGATAAATATCATGGAATCTAGATCAATCTTATCTCCTAGAAATTATATAAGTTTCGAAAATCACAAACTAGGGTAAGAATGAAATTTTGTGAAATTTGTTCCTTGAAAACCCTAGTTTTCGAAAATTTGGGAAATTTGCTAAGAATTGTTCCAAGAATTTATATTATGATACAAGAGCATTATTTTTATATAATTCTTCATCTAAATAATATTAATTATGAAAAGAATAAATGTTTGATAATTTAATCTTAATTTCTAACTATTAGCCGATAACTTCACTTTAGTACATAGAATTGATCTTAATTAATTTTCCTATGATTTATTCTATCATCTATGATCTATATTGTGTCACATAGCTATTAATTGGAAGAAAATAAAATTTGTACTATGTTTATTTCATAAGTGCCGAAAATATTGCAATTTTATGTGTAATAAAGTAAAATATCATGCTTTAATTAATGAGAAGCTATCATTATAATGATAGGATATTATTATGTGATAAAGTAGAGATGGTTATCAAATGAAACAAGTAACCTATAATTTTGTCTTATAGGGGGCCGAAAATTATGACTTATATAGGTAAGAAGATTTAATTTCCAACCTTGAAAATGACATCTTATCTTAACTGTAAAATGTTTACTTTTCAAATGTGACATTATTATATAATTATATTAAAGTATATGATATAGAAAAAATAAAAATCAACCCTAAGAACTATAAAGTGGTCGAGACACACCCACACTTAAGATAAAGTGTTAATTTCATTATTTTATACTAATTATGGTAAAATATATTAATTAGGTGATAATGATGAAATATTTGATAAAGCTTGAGTAAAATAAAATAATTTTCTCATATACAAGTGAATATGGCCGAAAATTTTATAAGATAAGGCATGAGTTGTATTTTGATTTTTATGCTAAGATATGTTATTATTTTAATAATAAAAGGTAATTATTTTAGAGATAAGATATGATGAATAAATAAAGTATAGGATAAGATAAAATTTGTCTCATATGCAAGTGGTAAGGACCGAAAATTTAGGAGATAAAGAGGAGTTGTAATTTTTGACTTTATATTAAGATATTTTCATAAAGTAATGATTAATACAACTTTATAAACTCTATAAATAGGAGACCACCCCCATTATACCCATATGACCGAAAAATAGCAAGAAATAGAGAGAAAATAGAGAAAAAAAATAGAGAGTGTTCTCCAAAGTTCTCTTCAACCTTAGAGAGAAAAACGTCGCCGACGTCGATCGAAACCAATTAGAAGGTTAGAAACAATACAACTCTTATTATTTCATGCAAAAATATTAGGAATTCATATATGATATGTTTTGTTACATGCTTTCGAAAATTATGTGACATACGTGAAATATATGCTATGTATTGAAGTTGTTAATTAAATATGTTTATATGATGTTTATAAGCATGTATTATGATTTTAAATGCAAAGATAGGCATGTTATGAAATTTTATGCTATGATCGAAAGTATGTATGATCTATATGTTGATGAACAAAAAATTTTAATTGTTATTTTGAGCATGAAATAATGATAGCTAATACTATTCAAGTACGTATGAATTAAATCATAATTTTTGGAAAAATATGGAATAATATATGAAAATTTCAAAAATAGCCAAAGTATGAAATTATTGATGTACAAGTTGTGTATGATGAATATTATGTGTAATATCCCGCAGAACAAGATGCCTAATTACGGTATTTAAAACTCGTAAATTAGAATTTCGCCGAGATATTCAATCAGTGGATATCGAATAATGATTTCGATTGTTTACGAAGGAATGAATTCCTATTTTATATTCACTGAGAATCGTGAATTAAGGAATAGAAGTTTATGAAGTGTATCAGCAGTACTATTTTTAACGTCAACCGAGTATTGATAGTTAAAACGTCGTAAATTTTTCTAAGCAATTAAGCTTAGAACTAAATTCCAGTATTAACGGAATAATTTTAATAAAGTAATTACGACTTTATTACGACCATTTCGAGATGAGTCGATAATTAACGTTTTGAAACGTTTCAAACGTTAACGTTTAGAAATGAAATGAAAAATGAATTTATTGATCAAGGAATTATAGAAATTAATTTCCTATGATTATTATATGTAATTACAATATTATTTAGCATTAATCAATGCTAGATCATTAAGGATTTATAGTGACAAATGTTTTCAAACGTTCGAAAACCCTAACTTTCGAACTAAGTTTTTATCACATAAAATGATGCCATTAATTTATCCTATGATATTATTTATCATCTAAACTATATGTTACAACCTATATCAAGTTTTGGTATGGAAAATAAAATTGGACCCATTGGCATAATGTTATAGCCGATAGCTATATACTTATATATACAAGTTTATCTTGTTGATTTTCCCACTATTACATGTATCTATTAAGTGACAATTTTATTAATTATATAGCCTAACTAAATAACTAAATACATGTATATATATGTGTATGTGTCGTGTAGTTTGTGTGTGTGCATGTAGGGACAAATGTCATCCATGCAAGGCCATGGGACAACACTTGTCACCCATGAGCAACCACCCCACCTCTCTACACCACTTCAGCCTTTCCCATACCCTACACCACAGATGAACTCTCTCTCTCCCCCCCTTTCTCGTCTCTCATTGCTCTAAGGTCAGCCCCATTCCACCATGTAAGAGAAAACTCAAGCTCCTAGCTCATGAGATTCCGATCGATGCATTTCAAAGCCGTGAGCTCTATTCTTCTCCGACAATCTTCGAATCCTAGTTAGAATATCTTAGCAAGGTAAATATCCTCACTCTCAAACTTGTAGTATTCGAACCATATGCAAGCATGGTTGTTTTCATTCTTGAAAATGTTGGGTTTGTGTGTGTAAGTGATTGCATTTTGAACCAATGATTAGATTCTTGACTTATGGTCATTGTATACTAGAAGGGATGGATTGCATGTTTAATTTGATGAACTTGGTTGTGAATGGGGTGATAAATTCACCATGGTTGCGTGCAAATATGTGTGCATATGAGGTGTGATGAAAGGCTTCCAAGAAATCAAGGTACTAAAATTGAACTATAATAAAACCTGGGAGTTTGTTACGAAAACAGTAACTTCATAAATTTATTTGACTAAGTTACAGTGGTCCGATGAATTTGAAATTTAGCTATGTTGAAATTAAACATGTCTATAATGTCTCTGTAAAATTTCAAGTCAATCCAACTTGATTTACTATTTTAATTGTATTTTTCAAAAACATTGCACAAAACTGTAAAATTTGCCATGTTCATCACCCACGGTTCATGATCTTCGTTTCGAGTTTGGATAATGGTAAAACTCTAAACTTTGGCATAAACATAATTTAGCATGTCTAGAATATTTATGTAAATTTTAAGAATTTTCTAAAAATATTTACTATTTATTTCAGATTTTACAAACGAACTGCACAAAACTGTCACTGTAGCGATAGCTAGTAGTAAAATATTTTTATCTCCCAATCTATTTTGAATCGTGGAGTGAGGCTTTTTCTGAATTAAACTAGACTTAAGTGACTTTTCAATCTGATGGGTTGAAATTCTAGATTCTTTATAATAATCTCTTTGTGATTTTTTAGAGTTAACGCATTACAGTGAGCCTTATTGACAAACTGCCCTAATCCAAACTTCTTTTTAATAAACTCTTCAAGTCCGACTTTTACGTGAGATGTTCAAGCCGTTTGTAGTCCGACTTTGACTTGGGTTTCTTCATAAGAAATGTTCTTTACCATGTCTAGTTTTGATCTGGAAAGTTTGATCTTAAACCAAGTCTTATAGGTATACCTTTCATTGACCCAAAGTTACCTACTGGAAATTTGTCCATTCCAACTAGTCAACTTTGAACTTATATATTTCTCGATGCGTCAGATATCTTCCAGTATGGTCTTCATGAAACATGTAGTTCTTGTTACAAGGTTTTGAAATTGGTATCCTGCAGTCATTTTGGTATTGTGAGTCAAAAGTTACGAGCCTCGTAAAATCCCTCGTCGTTAAGCTAAATCTGAAAATCCTGAAAAATATTCTAAGTATAGAAGTCTGTTCGAGTTGCCCACTTTGAGACCCTATATCTCCAGAACCACGACTCTTTTGGATCTAATTTCCTTCTTAAATCTTGTAGTACATGTTTAGAGGTTTCTAGAATGTGTCTTTGTGCGGCCATACGTATTTTGAATCGAGAGTTATGAATCGTCAAAGTATGTCACTTGAGTTGTTTTAAGTTGTTTTGCTGAAAATAAACACTTGAAATTTGACGAAGTGTTGGAACTCCCCTATGTGAAATATGCCTTATGTGACTAACATGCTATTAATTGATGCATTCATTATGTTGTGTCGCAAGGTACGTTAAAGCATTAATAAGACGCATGAAATTATGATAAAACAAAACAATATGATATTTTTACGGAAGCATACCTTAACGTGAAATACTTGACTAGGTGCTTCTTCATGATCAATTGATTGTATATCATACCATGATATACACTAAAGTAGAAATATGGGTTCTAAGACCCGATGGATATTTCAACTCCAAAACCTCAAGGCCAGGAATAGATAGGCTAAGCCTAGGACTCGCATCCCAAGAAATCGATTAGACAATCTACAGTCCAGGTGGGCTTTACTCTACTCAAAAATAAAATGCTATTGAAATATTTTATTTACGATGCTTATTTCAACTGTTGATAAAATGTTTACAAGATTACCTGCCAAAAATGTTTATGTTTTGTGTATGTATCCTATCCGGAATGAATGATATAAATGTGTTGGGTCGCTCCCAACTTAAGAATGAAATCGATATCGGATCCTATGCTGGAAGGACAATACCTGGCTAGGATTAACGTGTACACCTAGGTGACTGTGTGCTTTGTAAGGACAATTCACGGCCGGTCACGGCGTCGTTGAGGGAGGCCTCCTTCACGACGTTCGAACTATGATGTTATGATGAAAGGATAAGGGATATGGATCATACACACAAGAAAAATGCCTGGCTAGGCGATGATTTTGAGAAATGATGAAAATGTTTTCAGTAAGCACAAGGCATTTCAACTAAAACCCTTGTGTCTTACCATGATGTGGCAGTGTAATCTAAAGATGATAAAATGTTTTGGCATGAGTCCACTGAGTGCTTTCTTGTACTCAGCCCTGCATGTTTGTTTTTAAATGTGCAGGTTGAGCAAATGATGGATGGAGCAGTGTTGAGCAATAGGAATATTGTCGCTGAAAAGTTTATACCTTGATAGTACATCGTCATATGTACATATCACATGTTTTCCGCTGCAAGAACTTAAGTTATGTACTAAAGTCCAAGAACATACTTGACATATGTAATACGGCTTTTTGTTAAGGAGAGTCTCCCTGTTTATTTATCCCTGTTTAGAGTTACAATCCCTGCTAAATCGTACCTAGGATTGAGGGGCTGTGACCGAGTGGTATCAGAGCGGTTCGCTCTTGAACCCAAAATCTCCTTTAAGGTTAATGTTTGGTATGATTTTGTGATGATTCTTGGTATTGTTTTACGGGTCATTTTCTATGGTTTGTCCTATTTATGCCGTCGGTTCGATTATTAATTATCGATTCGGACTTACTTCGTTCGTCTCGATGTTTTGCAGGAAAACGGCAGAAAATAGGATGAATTGGATCTGCCAAGGATCAGATATAATTGAATAGCATCTCGATAGGAGTTCATAGGTGAAAGTGGATCGTAAATCGAAGTTTAGACGAAGGAGAACGGGTCAAACGACCAAAGTCGTGCACGCCCCGCACGCGCGCGGCGCCCACGCCCGCAAGCACGCCTCGCGCCCGTGAGCCGCACCGCACGCCCCATGCACCCACGCACCAGCGCCTCCCGGCCGGCGCTAACCGAGCGCACGTTCATGAATTTTACTGCGCGTTCAACTAGAGCGCTTTCGCCGCCGCCTCGCCACGCCTCGGCGACGCCCGTGCCTCCATTGCCCCCCGCCGCTCGCCCGGCCAGCGTGCAATCCCGCGCGCGTTAGCCCACCGCATCGCCGCCTCGCCCGAGCGCCACGCGTCGCAGCAATCCAGCGCGCGCGCTCGCCTTCTCGCCGCCAGCGCCCGCCCGAAGACCAGCGCCAGCCTCCCTCCAACAGCATCTCCAGCCCGCGTTCCAGCGCTCTTCTTCCGGCGCTGGGAACACAGCGCCCAGCCAACCGGCGCCTGACCCCAAACCAGCGCCTGGCCTTCCGCGCTCGCTCGGCAGCCCAGCGCCCGCTCCGTGTCAACCGGTGCTGACCGCGCGCGTTCCCATTTTTACTCGCGCGTTCACTCTGAACCAGCGCTCATTTCCAAGGCAGAATGTTTTTCCAGCCGGAGTTCATTTTGAACCAGCGTTCATATTCAAGGCAGAATGTATTCTGAGCGTGCGTTCATTCTGAACGCCGGCTCACTTTCATTTAATATAAATATACGCGCTTAGGGTTGAGTGAAGGGTCCGCATTTTAGTTCTTCAGTTTTGGTTCCAAGCGCAGCCGCGGCGCCTCTCGCCGAATTCTTCTGGAGCAATTCCTCAGGCAACATAACACAGATACAATTCTTGTTTTAATTCCTGTTCTTATTTTCATCATTGAATAATCTTGTTATCAATTTATGCTTTGGATTATCAGTTCTTGTGGAATCAATTTCATAGTTTATTATTTGATGATTTTTGTCAATTCAATTCATAGTGACGATGGATTGGATTTTCATGTTCCATTGGTTTAATTTGCTTAATGATTTATCGCTTTCGTTTATTTGCAATCGATTTAGATTAGGATTGACAAACCCTATGAATAATATGATCGCATATGCTTTTGTTTATCGCTTTGATTTATCGCTTATAGTTCAACTAGGGATTGACAACCCCTAGTCTAGATTTATCGCTTTATTAGTTTAGCTCGGGATTGACAACCCCGGCTTAGGATGTTATTTATTTTCTCGTATTTCAATTCCTGCATGTTCCAAACCCTCGTTGATGTTAGAATGTTAGGTTTTAATCGCTCACGTATATGACATGAACAATCGCCTGCTAAGTTTTCCTTGAGAGACGACTCGTGTTAACTTACCACGCCACGATTACCTCGCATTTATTGCGAGTAATTTGAGTGTTTTAGCTCGATCAATTTTGGCACCGCTGTCGGGACAACTTTAGGCGTATTGTTTGTGTTGTTTATTTTATGTGTTTCTTTTTGTTCTGCTTTCGTTATTTTCCCCACAGTGCGTGTGATCTTGTTTTTGTTGTTGGTGTCTGTTAATGCAGGGTTACCAACAGTACGAGTATGGTCAGACAGGCTGGGGGGAGCAAAGTTCGTCGTATTGGGCAAATTCTTCTTATGAAGAAGGAGCCCAGTTCGATTTTTCTGAGGGATACCCGTCAAACCATGAGCATCAAGCATACGATCCCTTCTGGGATCAACCACCTCCACCACAGTACGAGGAACAAACCTATGATCCCAACTGGGACCAACCACCTCCACCGTACTTTGAGGATCAAGCCTCCAATCCCTACTGGGATCAACCGCCTCCGCAGCACTATGAGGATCAATCCTACAATGCCTACTGGGAGCAACCACACCCTCCACCTCAGTATGAGTACCCACAACAACCACCTCCACCTCATTACTCATACCCGCAGCAGCCACCTCCACCTCAGATGACAGCTTGGGAGGATGAGTTAACTCAAAAGAGAAGTCGCCCATTCAAAAAACGGATGCTTTAGTCCAAAGTTTGGATGCTGCAAACGCCTCAGCTTTGCGTTTGGAGACGCAAATAGGATATGTCCAGAGCCTGCTTGATAAACTGTTGCAGCAAGGGAGGGAACTTCCAGATCAATCCGAGCAGATCCAGGCGGTCACAATTCTCGAAAGTGACCCAATTATTGAGAATTGGGTGGAAGAGATATCAGATGAGCCGACTTTCCCACACCAACCCGATCAAGCTCTGACGGTCACTACTCTTGAAAGTGACCCAATTATTGAAGATGTGGTGGGAGAGCCACCTGAAGAGCCGCTGCAGCCAAAGGGGGTGGAAAGTGAGAACGAGTGGGCACGTGTGGATGAGAAGCATAATCAGAGCCCCGATGACGTTTTTACAAGAACGGATGACAAAGAAGAGTGGGCAAATCCAGTCGATAGCATTCCAACACTCACTCTGGAGGTGAAAGAGTTATCCAAATACGTGGAGGAGGATGAAGAGGGGATGAAGCAAGAGTGGGCACTCGAAGTTGATGACATGCCAAAACCCACTCTGGAAGTGAAAGAGCTGCCTCAACATGTGAAGTACGTGTTCCCAGAGGAGGACACAGTGATGACAAAAGTCGAGGTAACTTCTATAGTATGTCAGCATCCTAATTCACCAATGTATTGTGCTTTGGGAATTGATGTCATCTATTTTTCTTTGGAGAATAGGATGTTTGACTTTTGCTTAAATGATTCGTTGTTTGTTTTCTTTACCTTCCTCTGCGCTTATACGGTTACCACTGATGCTCTGGTCGAGATGGTATTTCTGCAGGTGAAGGACTATGGATAGTCCGGTGTTGGCGGAACACGTCGTGCTCACGACGTTAAATTGAGTACTGCGTGGGAGTTTACCCACGGATTTTTATTTTCTTTTTTCTTTCTTTCTTATTTTTGCTTGTTTCGTTGTTCTTTGATCTGTCTGTTATCTTTGTGTTTTTCTTGTTTGAATTTGGGAAGGAAGGATTTGCATATTTTGATCAGCGGTGAGATGAAGCTGGGATGCTCCAACTCTACATCGCACATTAAATCGATTATCGTGGAAGTATCATCCTCTATGGTTATTTTGAGCTTTTAATGTTTTGAGCATCGGGACATGATGTTCGATTTAAAATGTGGGGATGTTTACAAAGTTTTGTATGCGTGATATATTGTTTTGTATGCTTAATGACGTGCCCTTGTGATTATTTTGATTGTTTGGACTTGAGTTTGTGTCTATGCGAATAAGTTAGGATCTTGATTTGTGCAACTGAACTCTATGGTATTGGTCATACTGATTTTGGATTTCCGAAACTTTTGGTGATATATGATTTGAGTATAATGTGAATTAGCGAGGCTGTGATTGATAGAAAATGAATAGGGAAAATTGATGTGATTTGTCCGCTAATGTTAGGGGAGTGTTAACATTGTGGTTGCTATATACTTGTTTCATTTATATATAAATAAAAAAAATGTGAAAAAGAAGTAGAAAATGAGGAGAATGAAAGCTCCAGTATCTTGTTGAGATTGTTGAAATGGAGGATGGGATTATGTCCCTCTTTCTCGAAATTTGAGAAATGGACATGGGAAACCACGTTAGGAGACTCGAGTTCATCGAGAGTGCACCTTTCGAATATTATTCCAAAATCTTTTAAAACATTCTTTGTGTTTTATAAAAGAAACTTGTTGCTAAAGGTGACCACATTAGTTAGTTCACCCCTAACGGAGAGTTGGGTCTGAGCAGAGATTACCTTTTTATTTATTGGAAGTCAATTGTCGTTCTTGATTTATTTCACATTATCTTTGAATTCGTAAACACCAAGTGTGGGGGAAATGCAATAAGGTTTGATTGATTAGAATAAGGGTAAAGTTGCATGAGTTATCTTTCGATTCTTATTTGTATAGACTTTGCTTGAGGACAAGCAAATGGATAAGTGTGGTGGAGTTGTTTGGTATGATTTTGTGATGATTCTTGGTATTGTTTTACGGGTCATTTTCTATGGTTTGTCCTATTTATGCCGTCGGTTCGATTATTATTTATCGATTCGGACTTACTTCGTTCGTCTTGATGTTTTGCAGGAAAATGGCAGAAAATAGGATGAATTGGATCTACCAAGGATCAGATATAAATGAAGAGCATCTCGATAGGAGTTCATAGGCGAAAGCGGATCGTAAATCGGAGTTCAGACGAAGGAGAACGGGTCGAACGACCAAAGTCGTGCACCCCGCACGCGTCGCGAAGCGCCCACGCCACAAGACGGCCTCGCGCCCGACGCCGCACCGCACGCCCGCGCACACCACGCACTGATGCCTTCCCAGCCAGCGCGCATTCATGTATTTTACTCGCGCGTTCAACTAGAGCGCGCGCTTCGCCGCCTGCCTCGCCACGCCTCGGCCGCCCGCGCTCCGTTGCCCCGTGCCTCGCCCGGCCGGTAGCGCAATCCCGGTCGCGTTAGCCCGCCGCCGCCCGCCTCGCCCGCGCCCGTCCCCACGTGCAATCCAGCCAGCGTCGTGCACCCGCCGCCCTTGACCGGCGCCCGCCGAAGACCAGCGCCCAGCTTCCTCCAATACAGATCTCCGGCGTGCGTTCAGCTTCTTCTTCCGACGCGGGAACATGCCCCCAACCAACCGCGCGACCCCAAACCAGCGCTGGCCTTCCGTGCGCCGCTTCGCGGCAGCCAGCGCCCGCTCCGTGTCAACCGATGACGCTGCGTTCCCATTTTACTCGCGCGTCACTCGAACCGTGCTCATTTCAAGCGTAATGTTTTTCCACGGAGTTCATTTTGAACCGCGTTCATATTCAAGGCGTAATGTATTCTAAGCGTCGCTCATTCGAACGCCGACTCACTTTCATTTAATATAAATATCTGGCGCTTAGGGTTTAGTGAAGGGTCCGCGTTTAGTTCTTGATTTTGGTTCCAAGCCTTGCCATGGCGCTCTCGCCGAATTCTTCCGAGCAATTCCTCGTGCAACATAACACGATACAATTCTTGTTTTAATTCTGTTCTTATTTTCATCATTGAATAATCTTGTTATCAATTTATGCTTTGGATTATCGCCTTGTGGAATCAATTTCATAGTTTATTATTTGATGATTTTTGTCAATTCAATTCATAGTGACAGTGGATTGGATTTTCATGTTCCGTTGGTTTAATTTGCTTAATGATTTTCTGCTTTCGTTTATTTGCAATCAGATTTAGATTAGGGATTGACAAACCCTATGAATAATATGATCGCATATGCTTTTGTTTATCGCTTTAATTTATCGCTTTCATAGTTCAACTAGGGATTGACAACCCCTAGTCTAGATTTATCGCTTTATTAGTTTAGCTCGGGATTGACAACCCCTAGCTTAGGATGTTATTTATTTTCTCGTATTTCAATTCCTGCATGTTCCAAACCCTCGTTGATGTTAGAATGTTAGGTTTTAATCGCTTTCTGTGTATGACATGAACAATCGCCCTGTTAAGTTTTCCTTGAGAGACGACTCGTGTTAACTTACCACGCTACGATTACCTCGTACGATTGCGAATAATTTGAGTGTGTTTTTAGCTCGATCAGTTAAGTCTAGATTGAGTCACTAGACTTCTAAAGGTCGGTGACAATGCTCAACACTCCATCACATCAAGCTCAATGAAATGAGGTAAATGACTCTTTTCCAAAGTTTTGAAAATTAGCTTTGGCATTTAATGTTTATGAAATGATTTTTCAAATAAAATGAAAAGTTTGAAGGTGAAAAAGGATGGAAATGTTTTTCTTCGCCAAAGTTTTGAAATAAAAGAGATTCCAACAATATGCAGGAATGGACTGCATATTTAAGGAAAACTTAAAAGATTTGATTTATGATAGATAAATGATTTTCTCGGTTTTGAAATCGAAAGGTTTGAAGTGAAGGATGATTGAAATGATCTTTCCAAAAGAAATGAAAGCTATGAGAAAGGTTGAGAATGAATGTTATGACAAATGATTTGTCAAGAAAGTTATGAAATGAAGGAAGATATAAGAAAGATGATGACAATGATGTGAAAAAGTTTCGGCATGATATGCCAAAGATGAAATGTTTGAATTCCTGAAATCCAATAAGGGTTCATTGTTATGAACAAAGTTATGTTATTCATGTTTTAAAATGATTGAGATTGGACACTGATTTGTCAAAAATGATATGTTGAATTCTTGAAATTCGACGAAGTATATGCGTACAGACGAGCTACGTATGAATATTTGAAATTTTACTTCAAACCTCAAAGTTGATTATGATGATGAGCATGCTAGCTCAACAGAACGTAGACTTTTTAAGAAGCATGATCAATTTTTACGAAAGAACATAGAAGTAAGAACTTCCTTCCATTACAAGAATAAGAGTAACGATGGATTTGAGAACTTCATTCCATCTTGAGTATCGAAAAGCAAAAGATTTATACGAAATTGTGTGACCTCGACTTCGACCTCGGCATGTGCGACTGTCGACTTTGACTTCGGGAATTTGTAACATTGAATTTGACTTGTCGACTTTGGTAGCTTGTACGACCTTGGCGTTGGCATCGCTTATGACCTCGGCGCGAGCGCGCGTAAATTTTGCCTGCACCGTGAAGTGATTTTGTTTTGACTAGTTCTCGATCGTGTGAACTCCGACTTACGTACGGTTTTCGCCTACGTGCCCCTAATGCACTTTATTTCATTTCTTATGAAGGACCAAATTCCTGATTCCTACTCCAGAATTCACAAGGATCAGATGAAGCTAGTTCTATGATTTATAGAGAGTAAGAACGTTATAGTATGATACGAATCTTAGAATGTTACTAAGAAAGTAAGACTGCCAGTAATACAAGTAGAGCCACGACGTACATGAGAACCCTTGTTGATGACCTATTATGGGTATATAAGCTTTCAAAATTTTATTCATCACCCAATTTCTGTCGTTGAGTTTAACTCTATGACCTAGTTCCAATTGAGAATTCATTCGAGTTTTTCACTTCTTCTGAAGAAAATTTTCAACCCAAAAATTTATAAAATGTCCTTTTGAAACCAAATCCTTGTGTGACTGAGAATATAATTGTGACGGGTCTGGCCAGCCCATATGACCAAAGAAATCTCAGTAGTCGTCATTCTAGTCTTCGGACCCTAGAGCCCCATTTATTCAGTCTAAAAAGCATATCGATTCAATCATTGAAAAGATGTTATTTTGATTTGTGAGACAATGCCTTTTGTAAGTAGTCATGATAATTCCTTCTCGACTCTTGAAACCATCAAGTATGATGAATGTTGACTTACCTTGTCACCTAAGTACGAATTAGTGAAGCGATAAACATCAGACATGAAATAGGTTGACTTATTCTAGTCACCTAAAGATTTCAGACCAGTAAGGTGATAGACATCAAGAAATTATGATGTAAAGAAAATCTCGGTGAGATGAGATATTTTCCTATGACACATGGATGTGATGACCCTTAATGGGCTTTACAAAGATTGATAACAGTGAAGTTATACCTTTATACGACTGTTACGATAATCAAGTTATGAATAAGACACTCTTTAGCATTGAATACAAGAGTAAAAGCAAGAAAAATTATATGATATCCGTGGGATATGAACTCCCCTTTTTATGTCATAACAAGAGATTACAACTTATCTTTAAGATAGTTGGTTGTCCTTGGAACCTCGTTAGTAGGTTGGACATGTTTAAAAAGAATGAAGATGCATGCAAGATATTCTTTTTAAAGAATATATATATATATATATATATATATATATGGAAATAATAGCATCTCAGAAAATAGATCTCTCGCCTTATACCTCAGTCAATGAGATTATGCTTGAGCATAATCGATTCCAAGTAATTGAAACTTGGTTAAGCAAAGGATAATGAGATTGAGGAATCATAATCTTTGAGATTGTGTGAACGACGAGGATAGCCCTAGTATGTAAATCAAGTGTGAAGAAAATATCTTCGAAGCCAAGACATGGTAATGAGATGCTTGGAATTTAAGTTATAATGTACGAATGTACTACCTCACCAAGCTATATGACAATGATAACGCTTCTAGTCCTGAAAGTGGAAACCGAAGTATGACGAAAGTAATATTACTTTCAGATACCATGTTCCAGAAAAAGGGACAAAAGTCGGAAATAACTAAAGAAACTATGAGCTATACAATTATAAGATAGCCCCCGCCATGATATAAGCTTCAGAGACATATGACTTGATAAATAAAAATTTCCCTTGAAAAGAGTTAAAGAAAGGATATATGAGAAATATATTCCTAAGATCGATGAAGTGAAAAGGGGAATTAAATCATTCATACTGGATTATGAATGAATGATAGTGATAGAGACACGACGATCTCTACGATAAGACTTAATTATCGAAATATCAATATCAAAGGATAGGTGGATGTAGACCTAATCACAAATGCTATTGGTGAAAACATAACGATACTAATACCCGAGAAATATAGGGTAAATAAGGCAACAGAAGGCCATAACAAGGGAACATAAGGCCCCAATGGAAAGGATAATGACTTATGAAATAGACATTCACTTGAATAAACGGGAACACCGTAGACCAAAGCCTATACTTCGCACCAAAAACAGAACAAACAAAACCCAAAAGGCAGGATAGGTATGAGGAAAATTCCTCAGAATACCTATAAGATTTTGTTCAATTTAGGTGCTTCGCTTTTGACATCGCACAAGCACGCAGAAAGCGATAGAACCCAATTTAGGTAAGCGAATCAAGATTTAGAACCTCCTTACCTATAATGAAAATCATGGCCATCGCAAGAGTTGCTCAAGCGTAGAATCGAGCCTAGAATCGCTTAAAGTTCTATCCAATGATTTGGATCATTATATCTATGTGTAACGTAGATATAATTTTAGAGACAAGAATTTTCGAAAATGGCTGTCATTCACGTGATCAATGACCTGGGCCTAGTCTTTTCGTTAAAAGGTTTTACGCGACAGGATATTAGTACCCACTATTCGCATATGCGAATAAATTTAGAACGATATACGACTAAAGGTGTAAACGTAAAATGAGTATTAAGATAAGTGTCATAAGTAGTCTACAGGTTATATACGCCTTAAAGTGTATAATTCTTTAAGAGATCCTTCTTGTTTAAAAATTCCCTCCATAGCTTAATTTAAGTCGGACTTATCTAGAAATATCCGTTTACAAATGGCAGGAAAAAGGAGTTTAACGGGTAAGAGATTAACCACAAGGCCTACAAGCATGGAACTCACACGAGCGCATCGGCTTTTTTATTATGAACTAGGCATGGATTTAGAACAGTTTTGGAGTAATTTTTGCACCTCTGGATGGATACTCGTAACTATAGAGTGACAAATGAGAATGGTATCCAACGACTTATCTGTCGTTTGCCAACAGATTGGCAGGGTTTTGCAAAGGATGTGTCAAAAGAATATTTTCTCCATGATAAAAATTCCAAAGTCTGGGTAAACTTACCAGGATTTGTCAACAGGCTCAAGTATACTCATAATGCGTATGGAACGGCACCTACGAGTACTTGTCCTAGTCCTCGGCAAGTTACACCGCACGGCATAAAGGAATGGTTGTACCCTGATATTCCAAACGCCGCCCCACGTCCTGTGCCATCAATTGTACCAGAAAGAGACGAGAATGGCAAAAGTAACACACACTTCTGGTACCAAAGAAGAAACAGGGAGCAGTGTGACCCCTGGCTCTTTGAAAGAGAAAGATCGTTGGATATATGAGGTAAAAACGTATCGAGAAACAAACAAGTTTCTAAACGAAAGGTACGATTCCGACGAAGGCCACTCAGAGACATAGAACCCTATGATAACACGGACTTATATATAGAAGCTGGTTTATGATGAAAATGATGTGATTATAGTATGTTAAATGAACGTAAATTGGAAAATTTTGCAAACATGTTGAAGAGGTGTCAAAATTTTGGATGTAAAAAGAACTAGACGCCTTGTAATCAGTCGGCTCGATAGACCGACCCTCGTAATTAATGTATAAAAAGTCCTCATGGAGGCATTTTGATATAATATTATATGGTCTTTGTAGAATGGTATCCGAATTACGAAAACAAATTGTTCCGAAAAAGATATGGCTACTATGAGATAATAGTTAAGCCATTCGGACTGACAAATGCACCAGCCTGACCATAAACCTTAAAAATCGAGTGATCCACACGTACTTAGAAATTTTTTATCTCAATCTTCATGGATGATGTTCTTATCTATTCAAAGGACGAGAAAGAACATAAAGAACATCGAAGAGCTGTCTTACGACTTTTAAGAGCCGGGCGAATTTTGCCAAGTACAGTATTATGAATTTCGGCTTAAAGGAGAAATTTCTTCAGACACATTGTATCTTTAGAAGAAATCAATATAGATCTGGCAAAGGACAAAGCTATTAAAAATGAAAGACGTCGATGACCTAAAATAAGATCAGCAGTTTCTTAGATTAATTGACTACTATCAGAGAGTCATTGAGAACTCTCTAAGGTAACAAGGCCAATAACATAGCTACCCCGAAAAGGAACCAAATTTACATAGATTAATAAAAGTAAGGCTATGTTCTAATATGAGAAAGATAATAACTTATGCATCACAATGACTTAGGCCACATGAATAGAATTTCCCAACTCATGGCTTGCAATAGTAACAATAGTATAAATACCGAAGTCTTGGAAACTTCACTCCTATGACAATAAGTTAAGAACCCTTCTCAATTTACAAAAGTTTGAACTTATTCTTCGAGCAAAGATATTTGGATACAGGATAGAAAAGATGGCTCGAATCAGTAAAAGATTACAATTGTGATAAATTGTCACCTAAGGAAGGTTAATGTAGAATCTAATACCCTAAGTTATAAAATTCAGTCTAAATCATGGTATGTCCTTATAGAAAAGGAAAACTCATCAGAAAGTTTAAGAAAACGAGAACAGAAATCGTCGGGCAATCAGTGACGGACGTAAGTTGTATTCTCACACCCAAGGTGACGTGTGACAAAAGAGAAAGGATGAAAATGGGAATAGAATGCGAATTAAGATAAGGAACGAAGAGCTGAAGGATTTTAAGGAGCGCTGGACAATGTTATACCATCTAAGGAAGAATTATATATATATATATATCCAAGCAATAATAAGCTTAGAAATGAAACCAAGAACGAAGTTCATGATCCTTCTCATACCGCCCACCTAGGCAACTTTAAGATATATTATGATTTACGAGAAGAGTTAGATAGTAAGGAATGAGATGAGATGTAACCATGTTGTCGAGCAGTGTCTCGGTTACCAACAAGTGAAGGCATTATATCAAAGGCCTTATAAGAGGTTATAATCTCTAGAGATACACGAATAAAAATGGAATGATATAGCAATGGATTGTATGACAGGTTTTCCCAAAGTCGTAAAGAAGTCGCACTACTATTTGGGTAATAGTGGATTGACTCGCCAATTATGTTTTGTCTCTGCCTATTCAGATGACTCGTAGATCCGATAAGTCAGCTCAGTCGTACATAAAGGAAATCATATATTTACAAGAAGTACCAAAACCTATCGTTTCTAATAGAGACTCCAAGAGTACCCCTAGATTTTGAACTAACTCATAAAAAGGAGTTAGACACGAGATTGAACCTTAACATAGATGTCCACTCACAGGTAGATAGACAGTCAGAAAGGACAACTCAAACGTTTACGCATACGATAGAACATTAATGTTAGATCAAAGTGTAAGTGGGAACGTATTGTACCACTTGGTAAGTTTACGTACGACCATAGCTACCAAATAACGATCAATATAGCCTTATGAGGCATATTGCGGAAAGAAGTATTGACCACCACTTTATTGTAACAAAGTAGGTGAGAAAAGGTATAAAGTCCTGACGTCGTAAGCGAAACGACTGAGATATCTGCCCAATAAGGCAAAGAATAAGAAAAGCTCAGGACAGACAAAAGTCTTACGCTGATACGCGTAAATTTGAACTGCATTTTTAAATGTGGAATTAAAGTTTCTTAAGATTTCTCCATCTAGAGAAATTATAAAAATTCTGATACAAAGAATGATTAGATCACGTTTTATAGAACCTTACGAGCTCCAAATAATGATAGGCCTAGTAACCTATAGCTTAGTACTTCCACCAAATATGGGGAAAGTACGAAATATTTTCCTCGTGTCACAGTTAAGGAAATACGAACATGACCCAAATCACGTAAACCATCATGATAACGTGATTTTTAACTCAGACGAGTTATGATGAAAATCTACGACTAAGTTGATCGTACGATTCAACGATTAAAGAATCAAGTTCGGGTCTTTTAATGAAAATCCAATGGAAGAACCATGGACAAAAGGAAAACACGTGGAAAGATAAGATGTTATGATACAAAGATACCCCATACTTTATGAGGTATGCAAATTTCGGGACAAAATTTCTTTTAAGGGGGGTAGGATGTAATATCCCGCAGAACTAGATGCTTAATTACGGTATTTAAAACCCGTAAATTAGAATTACGCCGAGATATTCAATCAGTAAGATATCGAATAATGATTTCGATTGTTTACGAAGGAATGAATTCCTATTTTATATTCACTGAGAATCGTGAATTAAGGAATATAAGTTTATGAAGTGTATCGGCAGTACTTTTTTAACGTCAACCGAGTATTGATAGTTAAAACGTCGTAATTTTTCTAAGCAATTAAGCTTAGAACTAAATTCCAGTATTAACGGAATACTTTTAATAAAGTAATTACGACTTTATTACAATCATTTCGAGATGAGTTGATAATTAACGTTTTGAAACGTTTCAAACGTTAACGTTTAGAAATGAAATGAAAAATGAGTTTATTGATCAAGGAATTATAGAAATTAATTCCCTATGATTGTTATATGTAATTACACTATTATTTAGCATTAAATCAATACTAGATCATTAAGGATTTATAGTGACCAATTTTTTCAAACGTTCGAAAACCTTAACTTTCGAACTAAGTTTTTATCACATAAAATGATGCCATTAATTTATCCTATGATATTATTTATCATCTAAACTATATGTTACAACATATATCAATGTTTGGCATGGAAAATAAAATTGGACCCATTGGCATAATGTTATAGCCGAGAGCTATATACTTATATATACAAGTTTATCTTGTTGATTTTTCCACTATTACATGTATCTATTAAGTGACAATTTTATTAATTATATAGTCTAACTAAATAACTAAATACATGTATATATATGTGTATGTGTCGTGTAGTTTGTGTGTGTGCATGTAGGGACAAATGTCATCCATGCAAGGCCATGGGACAACACTTGTCACCCATGAGCAACCACCCCACCTCTCTACACCACTTCAGCCTTTCCCATACCCTACACCACCGATGACCTCTCTCTCTCTCCCCTTTATCGTCTCTCTTTGCTCTAAGGTCAGCCCCATTCCACCATGTAAAAGAAAGCTCAAGCTCCTAGCTCATGCCTTATGTGACTAACATGCTATTAATTGATGCATTCATTATGTTGTGTCGCAAGGTACGTTAGAGCATTAATAAGACGCATGAAATTATGATAAAACAAAACAATATGATATTTTTACGGAAGCATACCTTAACGTGAAATACTTGACTAGGTGCTTCTTCATGATCAATTGATTGTATATCATACCATGATATACACTAAAGTACAAATATGGGTTCTAAGACCCGATGGATATTTCAACTCCAAAACCTCAAGGCCAGGAATAGATAGGCTAAGCCTAGGACTCGCATCCCAAGAAATCGATTAGACAATCTATAGTCCAGGTAGGCTTTACTCTACTCAAAAATAAAATGCTATTGAAATATTTTATTTACGATGCTTATTTCAACTGTTGATAAAATGTTTACAAGATTACCTACCAAAAATGTTTATGTTTTGTGTATGTATCCTATCCGGAGTGAATGATATGAATGATATGAATGTGTTGGGTCACCCCAACTTAAGAATGAAATCGATATCGGATCCTATCTTTGGAAGGACAACACCGCTAGATTAACGTGTACACCTAGGTATCGCAGTGTCTTTGTAAGGATAATTCACAATGGTCACGGCGCTGAGGGAGCCTCCTTCACGACGCTCGAACTATGATGTTATGATGAAAGGTTAAGGGATATGGATCATACACACAAGAAAAATGCCCGCCAGCGATGATTTTGAGAAATGATGAAAATGTTTCAATAAGCACAAGCGCATTTCAACTAAAACCCTTGTGTCTTACCATGATGTGTGATGTAATCTAAAGATGATAAAATGTTTGGCATGAGTCCACCGAGTGTATTCTTGTACTCACCGCATGTTTGTTTTAAATATGCAGTTGAGCAAATGATGGATGGAGCAAAGGTTGAGCAATAGGAATATTGTCATTGAAAAGTTTATACCTTGATAGTACATCGTCATATGTACATATCACATGTTTTCCGCTGCAAGAACTTAAGTTATGTACTAAATCCAAGAACATACTTGACATATGTAATACGGCTTTTTGTTAAGGAGAGTCTCCTGCTTATTTGTCCTCGCTTAGAGTTACAATCCTCGCTAAATCGCATCTAGGATTGAGAGTGTCACGACCCCATTCCGGACCAACCGGACCGAGGCGACTAGTACTAGGAGTAGTACTTTGGGGTTACATGGATAAAATAGAGATGCGTAAAATAAGCTAACCCGCCAATGTAATACGAGATGATGTTATATTGTTTTTGAAGGTTTAGCCATCGGACCCCAAAACTCGCCTCGATCCGACGGGCCTCAATAGTTTATAAACATAAAACGTAAATAAGGGAGTTCAGAGTAGCGTGAAAGTGTGTGAATACATATACGACGATATGCATTCAAGGTATAAACCACAAATTTAAGTAAATCGGTCATGACACCGGCCTCAACACATTCCCATCATCACCATCGAGCTCAACCCGCACATTTAAAAACAACATGCAGGCTAAGTACAAGAAATTGCACTTAGTGGACTCATGCCGAAAACATTTGATAGATTTGGATTACGCCGCCAATATCGAGTAAACACATGGTTTTAGTTAAAATGCCTCAGGCTTACCAAATCATTTTCAACAGAACATAGCTCGCCGAGCATTTTCTTGCGTGTATGGTCCGTATCTCATAGTCACACACATAATAATAATAAATAATAAACGCCGAGTGAGGCCTCCCATCTACGACGCCGTGACCGCCGTAATCCCGACAAAGACACGAATACCTCTGCAAGCATATGTTAACACAACAGATAGTTCCAACCTTCACGCCAATCCTAGCTGCATTTATCATCCCAAGACAGACCCGACATTAAAAGGTCATGCTACCACAACAATTGATATAATAGTTCCAACTATCTCCACAGCCTACCCGGCATAACAGATAGGATCCATACACAAAACGAAATATTTTCGCGTGTAATGCAAGAAACATTTGATAAACAATTGTAGTATAAGTCTTTGTCAGAATAATTCATTTGGTATGACAAGAAGTCATATTTTGAAGATAAGAAGCCCACATTTTGAGGTAAGAAAGTGAAGCCCACCGACTATGGTTCGCTGTAAAGTCCCAGTTCGCTCGCTCGTCAAAATCCCGTCATTGGTTTGCGTCCATACCTTTACGAAAAAGCGAGGCTTTAGTACGCCGCTCAAGTCTCTCGAGACTTTCAAAACTAAGATAAACTTCGATATTTCATATCGATGTAGACTGAATTCCTTAGTGGATTCATGCGCTCTCTAATACGATACGATCGACTTTTCTCGCCTCGAGATACGCTCAACGATAAAGCACGTTTTCGATATATGGATTTCATTTGTGAAATCTTTTCTTACTAATGAGGTATCATACTCAATTAGTATATCTTACGACATCGACGTATTATAAACGATAATCGCACGTTTGACTTGAAAAGTCAACGAAGTCAACATCGTCAACAAAGTCAACGATTTTGACTTTTAAAAAGTAATTTCATAAATTTTGTTTTATAAATCGAATTTGATCGATTTGAAAACGTAAGTCCTATTGCTCGATTTATCTTGTAAATCAAGGACTTATAATTATTTTCGCATTTTTAATAACCCTTTTTATAAATAAAAAGTGTATTTTGGTATTTAAAACGTTATAAAATGAACGTTTGTCTCAAACATAGCAATCTATGTTTATAAAATTTTGTAAAATTTAAAAACTGTCCAGAATATTAATTTAGTAAATTTTCATTAATAAACTGTTTTAAAAAGGATTTTAAAATCCTTATTAATTATCGATAATTCCGATAATTAACTTAAAAATGTCAATTCACCTTTGAAAATTTTTCTAAATTCATATAGTGCATTATTATACACTATGGTCCAGAATATGAATTCATAAAATTCATATGATATTATTTGCTATTTATTTATATATATACCTATATATATTTACTAGTAATTTCAAATAATAGGAATAATCATCCAAAATTCCCAAAATTGATATGTACTTATTATAATATCCCAACATCAGTATATAGCATTAATATAACCCATAGTTCATCATAAGCATTCATTTAATAATATATAGTAATTATCTACGGTAATTACAAGATAATTACCAAATAAATAGCAAACAATTTCTAAAATTCTAAATAAATTCCAACATCAATAAACATTATATTATAACATTGTAACATCATAACATCAACCAAAACATTTGAATCATCACCATATGGAGCTCAAGAGCTCTCGGTTTTTTGATTCCTTATGTTATTTGATTTTCAAAATTCCAATAATTATATACTATGTCTATACACTATAGTATATTAATATAACATCATATAATCATCAAGAACTAATTAAATCATCACCTCATAAGCTTGTAAACTTTCGGCTTATTTGATTTAAATAGGTAAATGATTTCCAAAAATTCTAATTAATTCACACAATGCATAAATAATATACTCAAGCATTAAAACACCATTACATGTTCAAAAATAAAATCATACATCAACATATATCATCACAATGCTCTCGGCATTTTTCAAAAATCATGCATTTGATTTTCAAAATTTAATTAAATCATATAACATATAATCAATACATTAAAGCATTAATATGTCATTATATGATTAAAATAAAATTAATACACCATGGTATATTTTGAAAAGCTCACGGCATTCATGAAATAAATAGCTAGGGTTTTCCAAAATTTTAATTAACATACCATAGTCTTAAATCATATCATAGATCAATAATCCAAGCTTAGAATATGTTTAAATAAAATCGGTCATCACCTATGCATTTTATCAACTTCAAAATTATTTCCAACAAGGTTTATGGTTGAAAATTATGAACAAACACTAGATCTATTCAAAATTAAATAAACAATACCATATGCTTATTCTAACATATAGTCACATACTTGGAAATATAAATCATCAAGAACAATATATCTCATGCTCTAGAACATTTAAAACATACATATACATACATATAGCATTCGAACACAAATACATATAAGAACATGTTCGATTTTTCTGGAATAAATGAGGTAAGAATCGATACTTATGGTCCATGTTTACCTTAGAAGTGATATGGTTTTCAATGGACAAGGTATGGTATCAAGTTTTTGGGTGAATGGAGAAGAAGGAATGAAGAAAATTTTGAGGATAATGGGATAAGCTCTCGGTTTTCAGAGGAGAATGGGAGAAATGGAGAATAATGTGGGTTGTAGTGGAGAGGAAGGGTATAATGAGTATGGGGTGAAGAGGAAGAGTCCTTCCCCCCCTATATTACTCTATTACACGGCACACACACACACTCTCTTACAAATGGCAGCAATTTCTTGTTAGTGGGTTTAGTGATGATTAGGGAGTGTTAAAAAGCCTTGCCATGCATTGGGCGATAGAAAAAATCATGAGCGTGGGGGTTGAGGATAGCATCGGCTATCATGGCCAAAAAGGCTGATTTTAATTTTTGTTACACATAAACACAAGGTATTAATCATAGCATAGGTCATAGATGTATATTACATGCCATAAAAATAATTAAATCAAGCATATAGTATTTATTCGAAATTACCGATTGGAATTAGGAAAATAGGAATAAAAATACAAATTACACCTATTATTGATACTCATGCTCAATTCGATCAAAATATACATATATACATCATAATATATGATTTAGATATTAAATATTAGCATAGGATAAAATTATAGCATTAATTTATGCATAAGAAACCCTAATTTCGAAAATTAGGTTTCGAAAATTATAATTGTGCAGAATCGAGTTTTAATGCTCCAAAAACTGATTTCATAGCTTAATAACACTCATATATATCATATTATAAAGTTTAGATACCATATGATAATTTAATAGTGTCATTTCATGTGAAAAACCAAAGTTTATAAATAAATATATTCCTTTTAATAAAGGAATTAAGATGGAAATTAATTCCAAGCTTCACTGCTCAGAAATTTCATGAAAAGCTGACGTTCGATACGCGGTTGACGTTAAGATATATTGACGAATCATTTCGTAATATTTCATTCCTTTAATTCACAATCCTTAGTGAATTTATGAAAGGAATTCGTTATAACGATATCGTATCGAAATCACAAGATTCGATGTCGTAAAAAGATAATATACGGCAAAACCCTAATTACGGGTTTAGAAAACCGTAATCGTATATTCGTTTCATTGGAATATTACATTCCACCCCGCTTACGAAAAATTTCGTCCCGAAATTTGTATACCTTTAGAAAAATAGATCGGGGTATTTTTCTCTCATCGCTTCTTCAAGCTCCCACGTGGCTTCTTCTTGTCCGTGGTGTCTCCACAGCACTTTGACTAACGGAATCGACTTGCTTCGTAGTTGTTGGACTTTGTGGTCAAGTATGGCTACGGGTTCTTCCTTATAGCTCATGTAAACGCTCGAGGATCACGTCGTGCTTGGCAAATCACGTGCTTTGGGTCGTGAACGATTTTCGTTATTGCGAGACGTGAAAAAAATTTTGGAAATTCCCTAGGTTTGCGGAAGAGCCAACCTATAAGCTATCTTGGACCTATCCTTTCTAGGATCTCATAAGGTCCTATAAAACGGGTCTAAGCTTTCCTTTCGGGCCAAACCTGACAATCCCTTTCATGGAGAGACCTTAAGAAATACTTTGTCTCCATCCTCAAACCGTAGCTCGGATCTCACGCGTATCGACATAAGATTTACATACATCACGAGCCTCTTTTATCCTCATCCTAATTTGTCGAACGATTTCGATCATTTCGCTCACCGCATCGTGCCCTATGACTTTTCTCTCACCGACTTCATCCCAATAAAGTGGTGATCTACACTTCTTGCCATACAAGGCTTTGTATGGGGCCATGCCGATCGTCGCTGATAACCGTTGTTGTAAGCAAATTCAATCGAGGTAAAATATCTTCCCATTTTGCACCTCGATCCAAAATTACGCCTAAGCATATCTTCTAGCGTTTGATCGTTCTCTCCGATCGTCCATCGGTTTGTGGGTGGAATCTCAGATTGAAGTTTAATCTGCACTCAGCCAGTTCTCTTTGTAAGCTAATCCGTAATCCGGATGTGAACTTGGAGTCTCGATCGAGGTAATAGATTTTGGCACTCCATGTAGTCGCACAATTTCCTTAACGTACCGGGGGCAACTTATCGATCCATAAGTGCTTTGAATAGGTAGAAAGTGAGCACTTTTGGTAAGTCTATCCACACCACCCATATGGCTGTGTTTCCTCTTCTCGATTTGGGTAAGCTTGTAACGAAATCCATCGTTATATCGTCCCACTTCCATTCGGGATTTCTAACGGTTGTAACTTCCCGTAGGTCGCTGGTGTAGGGCTTTCACTTGTTGACAAACAAGACAGCAGTTCTACTGAAAAAGCTATGTCTCGCTTCATGCCTTCCCACCAAAATTTTTCCTTCGTGTCCTGGTACATCTTAGTCTTGCCTGGTGGGCGGTGTATGGCGATCGTGAGCCTCACTCATAATTTAGCTCGAAGCTCTGCGTCGTCAGGAACGCATATCCTACCTTCAAACAATAAGGCGTTATCCGGTGCCTCTTGAAAATTCTTGAATCCTTCAGACCTTAGTCTTTCTCGGATCTTTTCCAACTTTTCCTCAATCCTTTGTCTCTCGACAATTCTTTTTCTTAGGTCAGATGCCAGTGTGAGTGTAGCGATACAGCTCACAATTGTCTCAGGTGGTTTCACCAATTCAATCTTCATTCTACCAAACTCTTCAACGAGTTTTTCCTCTTGTACAAAGAGACATCCTAACTTGGTATGGTTCTTACGACTCAAGGCGTCAGCTACTACATTCGCCTTGCCCGGGTGATAGTTAATACCACAGTCGTAATCCTTTACTAATTCTAGCCATCTTCTTTGTCTCATATTCAGATCTCTTTGTTCGAAGAAATACTTCAAACTTTTATGATCCGTGAAGATCTCACATCTCACACCATAGAGATGGTGTCTCCAAATTTTTAGGGCATGAACTACAGCTGCTAATTCCAAATCGTGGGTTGGGTAGTTCAGTTCGTGGGGTCTGAGTTGTCGGGATGCGTAAGCTATCACTTTTCCTTCTTGCATCAAAACACAACCCAGCCCAGTCTTAGATGCGTCAGATAGACGACATACCCTTGTCCGCTTCGACCTGCTAGGCGGTGCATCGGTCAATTTTTCCTAGAGTATTTGAAAACTCGTCTCGCACTCATCACCCAATTGAACTTGATTCCCTTCCCGAGTAGTCGGGTTATTGGCCTTGCAATCTTGGAGAATCCTTCATGAATCTCCTATAGTAACCGGCTAATCCTAGAAACTTCGATTTCGTCTTTGTGTTCTTGGTGATTTCCATTCTTGCACGGCCTCTACTTTGGGTCGGATCTACTTTTATGCCTTCAGAGACACGATGTGTCCAAGGAACATAACTTCCTTCACTAAAACTCACATTTGCTAAACTTAGCAAAGAGTCTTTCATTTCTCAAGGTTTGCAAAACCGTCCGTAGATGCTCCTTATGATCCTCTTTGTTCTTTGAGTAGATAAGGATATCATCTATGAAGACCAAACGCAATTTATCCGAAATGGATGAAATACTCTGTTCATGAGGTCCATGAATACGGCTGGTGCATTGGTTAATCCGAATGGCATAACTATGAATTCATAGTGGCCATATCTAGTTCGGAATGCAGTCTTAGGTACATCCTCAGACCGTATTTTCACCGATGGTATCGACTTAAGATCAATTTTAGAGAATACACCCGCCTCGCAATTGATCAAACAGTCATCAATTACGGGTAAAGGGTATTTGTTCTTTAGTGTCATCTTATTTAGCTCCCTATAATCGATGCACATCCTCAAAGAACCATCCTTTTCTTAACAAACAAAGCAGGCGCTCCCAAGGTGAAACACTCGGCCTAATGAATCCTAGATCCAAAAGCTCTTGGTTTGGATTTTCAGCTCTTCTAGCTCCTTCTGGCCATCCTATAGGCGCCTCGACACTGGGCTGATCCGGCTCCAAGTCGATGGTAAACTCTAGTTGTCTATCGGGAGGTAGTCACAGTAGATTCTCGAAATCGTCAGAAAATTCTTGGGCGACTTCAATGTCTTCTACCCGCGCTCGGTTTATCCTCATCGTTTAAATAAACAAGGAATGCATGGCATCCCTTCCGGTTCATCATCCTCCTAGCTTGTAGTCTTGATACTATCGGGATTCTCCTTCCCATGCCGATCCCGTGAAAATCGTAGCTTCTTGTCCGAGAAAGTGAAACGAAATTTTCCTTTCCTTCTGAGAATCGTGGAATGATTCTTAGCTAACCACCCATTCGATGATTATGTCTACATCATCCATGGGTATTATGTTTAGGTCGTTAGCCGAACCTTATGATCCTAATGTCGACTCTAGGTTCGAGCAAAAGTGGGTAACGGTAATAATCCCTCCTATAGGCGATGAGATTCTCATATCACGGCTTGATTTTTCAGACCTAAGGCCCAAAGATTTCTCGCATGATTACGCAATAAAAGAATGCGAAGCACCCGTATCGAACAATACTATAACGGGTAGGTTGAGGAGAACTCCCATACACGCCAAGTTCCTGGTTTTGTTCGCTTCTGCCTCTATCTGGCGTAGGCTCAGCTGAGCCGGCCGAGGCCGACGGGCGCCGGTCCCGCTGATTTGGCGGTTGTTTCTGCCTTTTGTTCTTGCCGGCGCTTTGGCGTTGGTGGTTGTCGCCCTCTATTTGTTGGGCGGTGGTTGCCATTCGCGGTCATGGATTTGTTCTTCCGCGCGCTGCCATTGTTCTTGTTATTGGAGTTGTTGTTGAGGTTGGGGTGTTGCCATTGAAGTTGAGGGGTTAGGTGGAAGCGCGCGCGGTGGGGTTGAAGTCATATAGCCCTTAATGGTGAGCATTACCGGTTGGTTGATCTTACATCCGAACGTGATCTTGAGCAATTGTTGGCGTAATGCCCGTTGCCCGCATTTATAACGACTTACCACATTTGCCGTGCACACACCTTGTGTGTCCTATGGCATCGAGGCATTGAGGTGTCTCGATTGCTCATGTGGTCCCTTCTTTGGTGGAGCATAAGCCGCTCTTCCGACCTTGTCCCCGTGGCGCGCCGTCTCCTCTGCCACGGCCGCTTGTGACTCAACGTCCCCAAAGTTCCAGCGGTTGTTATTCCGCGGTTGGGTTCCCATTTCCTTTCCTCTATCCAAAGGCATTGTGTGACCGAGACGCCACCGACTTATTTTCGGTCATGGCGCCTCTATATCTAAAGCTCGTGCGAGAGCTTCGATGTAGAACAGTCTCCATGGTGGCAAGAGACATGCGTATCTCCATTCTTAGCCACGCTCGAACTTTTCCGACATTTTCAAGTCGGTGTCCACGGCCTGGTGCATATCTCGACATCTCGCGAAGGTGCGATCATAGTCGGTCACGATCGTCCTTTCTTGTTTTAGCGGAAAAATTCACCTCCTTCTTCCTCTTATAGCTTTTAGGGATGTACTTTTCATACTGACTCCTCTTGAAATCCTCCCACGAGAATTCTTCAAGCTGCTCAGCTGTGAAAGTTTTCTTCCTGGCCTCCCACCAGAAGTCAGCTGGTCCTATCAGCTGAAAGGTAACACACGACAACCTTTCCTGTGCCGTGCATCTTAAGAAGGTAAAGATCCGTTCGATGGCCCTAACCCATTGTTCGAACTTCTTCCGGCTACCTTTCCGTTAAAGGCAGGAGGTTTCATCTTAGAAACATTTCTTCGATTCGGCGATCGGGTTGTGGTGGAGGTGGTGGTTGGGGAATTTCTTCCGCTCTTGCTCGGGATCCTACCCCTTCCTCTTGGCCTTCCCCGACCTCGACCTCTGGGTTCTTGCTCCGGATTCCTTCTCGGAGGCATGCTGCTATAGAAAACAGGTAATCATTAGGCACTTATTCTTTTCACGGCTCAACATACACCAACGCTTATTATGGCTTCACCAGTAAAAGCGATTCCAAATGAATATCATTCTTAACAAACATAACTTGCAAAAAGCCCCATTAGGGTCATGTGTATATATATCCAAAATTTACGCCATAGGTGATGTTCAAAACCAACGGTTATACAAAAGAAAATAAACACAAGTCCCGCCCACACGGCCTTCCAAAAGCTAAGGTTCTAAGTTCACACTAAAGATTAAACATAGGAAAAGAAAACAACGAAGCTTAAGCACAAAATCTCTTTAAGCTTCGCTGTGGTCTACATCATGTGTCCTCCCACCGTCCGTCCTCCTGGGATCTTCCTCCTCCTCGGAGTCGTCCTCATTGTCACGAAATGTTCATGCGGGCGGTCCCTGGATGGACCGGCTCCATTGCTTTCCACCATCGGTATGTCTCGAGGGGTTAAGAGCATTCGTTGCATTCACCCGATGCTCGTAGTCATGGCGGATCGGGCAGTAGCCACCGCGACATCTGTTACTCTCATCCGTCTTGTCAGGAAAGTGCTCGACCGGTGGTATGGCTGGGACCATAGGTGGTGGAGGTGGTCTTGTTGGGCGCAGGGGTGTCCGGCAGTAAGGTGGAAATACTGCTCTCCCAGGCTGCAGGCGTCTTGCCTCTCTAAGCGGCGCAGCCTTCCTCGTCAAAAGGAAAGGAGGCACGATGGGTCAATCTGCCTCGGAACCTCTGTAAAGCCACTCTGGCGACTCATCCCGCCAGTATACTCTCGGGAGGAGGTAGGGTCCTCTCGTGTCTTTGCCAGTAAATCTTTGTATCGTAAGTCGGGTGACTCACGAACACAGGCGGATCTCCCACCAAGTCGTGGCTGCCCATCGCCCGGTAGATGTAATCTCCCGATATCTCTCGAGCATACCCATCCAGTGCGGGGAGTATCGCTAGAAGGCGCTGGATGCCGTCATAATCATCACGCCCGTGAGCTCGGGCGTCTCTCCAAAGCGGAGATAATATGCGAGAACTCACCCAAGTCTTCCAGGCAGCACATCAATCTGGGCGATATATACTCACCTCCTCCTCTGGGGTGGGGTGTGGTCCAATCCTTCTCCTCGCGAGATATCTCAACCCTCCATCCATCACTAATAAAACTAACATAAGTCGACTATCGCCATCGCATAAGCGGCGAGGATACCTTAAACGTAACGTGAAGCAACTAGATAAGGTCAAGCAAGTCTATAAGGTAGGCAACATCATACTGCACAATACTCACCACAACTTACCTTCTTAGTCTTACCCAAGCGTATACATAAGCCAACAACATCTTAATATAAGCTATGAGATCCTTATTCATACCAAACACTCGAACTAGAGTTCAACGGACTCTATCGTATTCTGGAGGCAGAATTAAGATTCTGTTCTTCATAACAAATGAAGATCAGTGCGTTAGGAGTACGCAGTGAAAACCATGCATAAATCGGAGTCCTAACGAGAGATCTAGCTAAAACAAATCTACTGCGCAGTGCAGGAAATTTGCGTGATCGTGCCAAATTGCAAAACGAGGCGTATGTCGGCGTAATATGTCTACCATCTTCAGGTCTTTAAGTTGAGGCTGAACATTACGAAGCCGTAAGTGGCCTCCATTTTGTGTTGATGCTCACTCATGTCGAAGTAGTGATGGAGTGCGGCGTCATTCAACTTAAAAGTTGAGGTTGTCCTCGCCCATCCTTCTCGCCGTCTTCCGTCGTTCGTGCCCAGGGTATCGTTACTTTCATTCTTCCTATCGTTCTTTCGTTCGCATAAGGAAAAGAAGTTCGTACTTCTATGTTCTTTCACGATACGTGAACATGCTCCTTAGAGTCTAAGTTCGTCTTATGATAACATATCGTTCATCATAAATAAAATTTTGAAAGTTGGAAAGATGTTTCAATTTGAAATTTTTTGGAAATACGATTTCAACATAGCAATCATAATCAACCTATATGCATATCAAAAATGGATTCATTCATCCCATGTTAATCATTCAACTAGTACCACCGTGTACTTTCATATCAATACTCGGTATTGCATTAGTTCAACTAAAGTATTTTGGAAAAAATTTCTTGCTCAACTTTCATTTTCATCATAAAATTTTGACAATAATCAAATCCTTCAAAAGTCCATCCAATTGTTCAATCATGTAAAAATTTCCATTTCATGAGTTTGAGAAAGGAATGCAGTTACCTTTTTCCCGGTTGAGCTCGATGTGATGGAGTGTTGAGGGGAGTCAGTTGGTTTCTAGAAGTCCAGTGACTCGATCTAGACTTAGAATAAAAAGAATTTGGGTTTTCAAAGAGCAAAAGCGCTCTGATACCACTTCTGTCACGACCCCATTCCGGACCAACCCGGACTGGAGGGCGACTAGTACTAGGAGTAGTACTTTAGGGGTTACATGGATAAAATAGAGATGCGTAAAAATAAGCTAACCTGCTTGAACAGAATATGAGATGATGTTATATTGTTTTTGAAAAGGTTTAGGCCATCGGACCCCAAAACTTGGCCTGATCCGATGGGCCTCAATAGTTTATAAACATAAAACGTAAATAAGGGAGTTCAGAGTGTAGCAGCGGAAAGTGTGTGAATACATATATGACGATATGCATTCAAGGTATAAACCACAAATTCAAGTAAATCGGTCAAGGACACTGGGCTCCTCAACACATTCCCCATCATCACCATCAGAGCTCAACCTGCACATTTAAAAACAAACATGCAGGGCTAAGTACAAGAAATTGCACTTAATGGACTCATGCCGAAAACATTTGATAGATTTGGATTACGCTGCCAATATTGAGTAAGTCACAAGGGTTTTAGTTAAAATGCCTGTGCATACCAAATCATTTTCGGTTAAGAAACATAGCTCGGCCGAGCATTTTCTTGGTGTGTATGGTCCGTATCTCATAGTCACAATACATAATAATAAATAATAAACGTCGAGAGGAGGCCTCCCGTCTGACGCCGTGACCGACCGTAATCCCGTCACAAAGACACAAATACTCTCTGCAAGCATATGTTAACACAAACAGATAGTTCCAACCTTCACGCCAATCCTAGCTGTGCATTTATCATCCCAAGACAGACCCGACATTAAAAGGTTGGGTGCTACCACAACAATTGATATAATAGTTCCAACCATCTCCACAGCCCTACCCGGCATAACAGATAGGATCCATACACAAACGAAATATTTTTGGCGGTGTCAAGAAAAACATTTGATAAACAACAGTAGTATAAGTCTTTGAAATAAATTCATTTGGTACGACAAGAAAGTCATATTTTGAAGATAAAGCCCACATTTTGAGGTAAGAAAGGAAGCCCACCGGACTATGGTTCGTTGTAAAAGTCTGGTTCGCTCGTTCGTCAAAATCCCGTCATTGCGTTGCGTCCCACACCTTTTACGAAAAAGCGAGGCTTTAGTACGTCGCTCAAGTCTCTCGAGACTTTCGAAAACTAAGATAAACTTCGATATTTCATATCGATGTAGACTGAATTCCTTAGTGGATTCAATGCGTCTCTAATACGTATACGATTGACTTTTCTCGTTCCTCGAGATACGTTCAACGTATAAGTACGTTTTTCGATATATGGATTTCATTTGTGAAATCTTTTCTTACTAATGAGGTATCATACTCAATTAGTATATCTTCGCAGCATCGACGTATTATAAACGTATAATCGTGCGCTTGACTCAAAAGTCAACGAAGTCAACACTGGTCAACAAAGTCAACGATTTTGACTTTTAAAAAGTAATTTCTTACAATTTTGTTTTATAAATCGAATTTGATCGATTTGAAAACGTAAAGTCCTATTGCTCGATTTATCTTGTAAATCAAGGACTTATAATTATTTTCACAATTTTTATAAACCCTTTTATAAATAAAAAGTGTATTTTGGTATTTAAAACGTTATAAAATGAACGTTTGTCTCAAACATAGCAATCTATGTTTATAAAATTTTGTAAAATTTAAAAACTGTCCAGAATATTAATTTAGTAAATTTTCATTAATAAACTGTTTTAAAAAGGATTTTAAAATCCTTATTAATTATCGATAATTCCGATAATTAACTTAAAATGTCAATTCACCTTTGAAAAATTTTCTAAATTCATATAGTGCATTATTATACACTATGGTCCAGAATATGAATTCATAAAATTCATATGATATTATTTGCTATTTATTTATATATATACCTATATATATTTACGGTAATTTCAAATAATAGGGAATAATCATCCAAAATTCCCAAAATTGATATGTACTTATTATAATATCCCAACATCAGTATATAGCATTAATATAACCCATAGTTCATCATAAGCATTCATTTAATAATATATAGTAATTATCTACGGTAATTACAAGATAATTACCAAATAAATAGCAAACAATTTCTAAAAATTCTAAATAAATTCCAAAATCAATAAACATTATATTATAACATTGTAACATCATAACATCAATCAAAAACATTTGAATCATCACCATATGGAGCTCAAGAGCTCTCGGTTTTTTTGATTCCTTATGTTATTTGATTTTCAAAATTTCCAATAATTATATACTATGTCTATACACTATAGTATATTAATATAACATCATATAATCATCAAGAACTAATTAAATCATCACCTCATAAGCTTGTAAGCTTTCGGCTTATTTGATTTAAATAGGTAAATGATTTCCAAAATTCTAATTAATTCACACAATGCATAAATAATATACTCAAGCATTAAAACACCATTACATGTTCAAAAATAAAATCATACATCAACATATATCATCACAATGATACTCGGCATTTTCAAAATCATGCATTTGATTTTCAAAAATTCTAATTAAATCATATAACATATAATCAATACATTAAAGCATTAATATGTCATTATATGATTAAAATAAAATTCATACACCATGGTATATTTTGAAAAAGCTCACGGCATTCATGAAATAAATAGCTAGGGTTTTCCAAAAATTTTAATTAACATACCATAGTCTTAAATCATATCATAGATCAATAATCCAAGCTTAGAACATGTTTAAATAAAATCGGTCATCACCTATGCATTTTTATCAACTTCAAAAATTATTTCCAACAAGGTTTATGGTTCGAAAATTATGAACAAACACTAGATCTATTCAAAAATTAAATAAACAATACCATATGCTTATTCTAACATATAGTCACATACTTGGAAATATAAATCATCAAGAACAATATATCTCATGCTCTAGAACATTTAAAACATACATATACATACATATAGCATTCGAACACAAATACATATAAGAACATGTTCGATTTTTCTGGAATAAATGAGGTAAGAATCGATACTTATGGTCCATGTTTACCTTAGAAGTGATATGGTTTTCAATGGACAAGGTATGGTATCAAGTTTTTGGGTGAATGGAGAAGAAGGAATGAAGAAAATTTTGGAGGATAATGGGGAGGAAGCTCTCGGTTTTCAGAGGGAGAATGGGAGAGAAATGGAGAATAATGTGGGTTGTAGTGGAGAGGGAAGGGGTATAATGAGTATGGGGTGAAGAGGAAGAGTCCTTCCCCCCCTATATTACTCTATTACACGGCACACACACACACTCTCTTACAAATGGCAGCAATTTCTTGTTAGTGGGTTTAGTGATGATTAGGGAGTGTTAAAAAGCCTTGCCATGCATTGGGCAATAGAAAAAAAATCATGAGCATGGGGGTTGAGGATAGCCGTCGGCTATCATGGCCAAAAAGTATTGATTTTAATTTTGTTACACATAAACACAAGGTATTAATCATAGCATAGGTCATAGATGTATATTACATGCCATAAAAATAATTAAATCAAGCATATAGTATTTATTCGAAATTACCGATTGGAATTAGGAAAATAGGAATAAAAATACAAATTACACCTATTATTGATACTCATGCTCAATTCGATCAAAATATACATATATACATCATAATATATGATTTAGATATTAAATATTAGCATAGGATAAAATTATAGCATTAATTTATGCATAAGAAACCCTAATTTCGAAAATTAGGTTTCGAAAATTATAATTGTGCAGAATCGAGTTTTAATGCTCCAAAAACTGATTTCATAGCTTAATAACACTCATATATATCATATTATAAAGTTTAGATACCATATGATAATTTAATAGTGTCATTTCATGTGAAAACCAAAGTTTATAAACTTAGGGTTTTGAAAATTTCAATATCAAATTATCGAATTTTAATAACTGAAAATTCGATTTTAATAATTAATAATACTGAAATTATATAAATAATAATAGGAAATTAATTATTATAATTTCACGAGCATTAAACTCAATTTACAAACGCCTCAGACGCGTTGACGCTCAAAACGCCTCAAACGCTCAAAATCGACTCATCTCAAAATGGTCGCAGATGAGTTCGTACTTACTAAATAAATATATTCCTTTTAATAAAGGAATTAAGATGGAAATTAATTCCAAGCTTCATTTTCGTAAATTTCATGAAAAGTCGACGTTCGATCACGCTACCGACGTTAAGATATATTGATTAATCATTTCGTAATATTTCATTCCTTTAATTCACAATCCTTAGTGAATTTATGAAAGAATTCGTTATAACGATATCGTATCGAAATCACAAGATTCGATGTCGTAAAAGATAATATACTGGCAAAACCCTAATTACGGGTTTAGAAAACCGTAATCGTATATTCGTTTCTTTGGAATATTACAGAGAGGCTGTGACATTATGTCATATTATTGATATATGATGATAATAATATGTTATGTGAATTAATTAAAATTTTTGAAAAATGTTTAGTTAAATATTTGAAATTTTCGAAAAAAAGGTGACATGAAGAATTATGATGTCTCATGATATGTGATAGTATGGATATGTGAAAAGTTGAGACGTATGAGAATATGACTGTGAATACGTTAGAATTTAAGTATATATTTAAGATGAGAAGTAAAGTTAGTACGTTACGAAGTTATTTATGAAATTAAGGTTCGTTCGTTACGCATAATGATTTGAATTAAGGAAAGAATGAAAGGATGGAATATTATATCTCTTCGAGACACGACGATTATAATAGTAGGTGAAAGTATGATAATAGGATCCTTGACGTTAAAATGATTAATGTTAGTAAGTCCGTTGTTTCGGATCGATGATTATCGGAAAGTATAGCAATGTACTAAACCTCGTTTCTCACGTTGAAAAGGGTCCTGCTCAAAGGAGAAAGAAAACGGAAAGTGAACTAGTGACGTAAGAACTATAAGTTTTCGAGGTGGGCTTTCTTACCAAAACAAATTATGAGCTTTCTTGGAAAATTATTTTTACAAAAGTTTACTTTACTGCTTTTATTATTCTACAAATGATAAGATACGATATTGTCTGCCAAAAATATTTTATGTTTTGTATATGTCCATTCGGGTTGCCTAGGGCAACAGGAAAGATTACGAATTCGGATCCTAAGCTAGAGGTGAAGGGGGAATCCTAGCTATGGTTGTGTACACTTCAGCTTCTGAACCGGGTTACGGTCAGTTGTATTCAGCCTCTGAACCGTTCACGGTCAGTCGTGCATCCGGGTGAAGGAGGACTCCTCCGTAGCGTTATCCATAGCCGACTTGGAATATCGTTGTAAGAAAATGTCCGCCGCATTTATCTTGAAAAATGTTGAAAATGTATTTAGTAAGAGCAAGGCCTTTTTCAAATAAAACCCTTGTCTTACTGTGATGAGGGCAGTATAATATTTCGTAAAATAAAATGTTTTCGGCATGTGTCCACTGAGTGCATCTTTGTACTCAGCCCTGCATATTTGTTTTTAAATGTGCAGGTTGGCTGGTGATGAAACAGAGCGGGAGTTGAGCGGTATCTTTTGTCAAGTAGTATGAAGAACTTTTTAGTTCGCCTTGAGAATGCATCTCCATATGCATGTCTCACACGTTTTATTCCGCTGCCAAACTTTTGAGACTCTTTTATATTTTGTTACTATATTAAGATCTTGATCATCCTGTTGAAAGCTTTGTAAAAGCTACTGTTTTGTTGGAACCTTGAAACAATCTTTTATATAATCTATTTCCTTCCATCATGATTCTCGTTCATGTTTAGAAACATCAGTATTTCCTCATAGATGAAACGAGTTGAAAACCTTATTCTTTTGTATTTACTTAAACCAACCCCAAATCATGGTCCGGTAAGGATTAGCCAAACCGGGCTATGACAGAGTGGTATCAGAGCAGTTCGTTTGCTTTGAACCAAAAATATTGTTTTTATCAAAAGTCTGGCTTGAATCACTAGACTTTTTATGAAGTAGTCATCACCGCTCAACGCTCCTGTTCATCACGCTCAACCAGTAAGGAAAAAAGGTTTCTGATGTTTTCAAATGTAAGGTATGGTTTTAAAAGTTTTGAAAAATTATGTTACAGTTTTGAGGAAGTATGAGTGAAAATATTTTTTGAAATTGACATGCCGTTGAAAGAAAAAGTGAACAGCTTTGAATTTTGATAATTCATTAATGATAAGACAAACAAGTGGTTTGTCTGAAGAAGTTAAAGCTCATACCCGGTTGGTATGTGATCATTTTGTTATGATGAACTTGAAAGAGATTAAAGCTTATACCCAGGTGGTATATGAGTATTGAGAATGGACATATATATAATTATATGTCAGTGAGTTTGAATGAAAAGTATGGTTATGAAACAAAGTTGAATTGTGAAATTGTTTTAAAAGAACGTAGATGAGCTCTAAGTTTCACGAAGAACTTAGATCGAACAAGATCATGAGAATTTCTCTTCTATCTATAACGTAGTGCTTGATGAAACTTGAGAACTTAGCACTCTTTTAAGTTCAATTTGATGAACGTGAATTGGAATGCAACGTGAAGGCATGGAAGCTTCGATAAATGAATGTCACTCACAACATAGGCATAGTTTCTTCATTTAAAACTCTACGGGACATAATCGACTATTGCTTACGGGAGTTAATCTAGAGCAATAGATGAACTTGGGGATTAGAATGATAATCGAGAAATAAGATAAGTGTTTATGTTTATGTCAAGGATGTTCACAAACTTTGTGTTTAAAAGTTTAGTTCCTTAAGAAGTCCTTATGATTTAAGCCCCTGTCTGGTAAAAGTACAAACACATATGCTTCGGACCTAGAACTCACAAGGGAGTATGGACTCTTTTACTACAAACTAGGCACCGATGTAGGATAATTCTTGGAGGAGTTCTTACGCCTGTGGATAGATGCTCAAAATCATGGAGTAACGGATCTGGATGGTATCCAGCTATTCATCCGCCGTTTGCCGATAGATGGCAGGGCTATGCAAGAGAAATAGCAAGGGAGTATGTTTTCTATAAAGAAAATTCAGTGGTTCTGGAGGATCTACCAGAATTTGTCAGCCAGCTCAAATATACGTGTGATGTATATGGAGCAGCACCTATGGGACCTGGTCTTTTTCCGAAACTGGATGAACAACATGAAAAGATGAAGGAATGGTTGTTTCAAGAAGTTCCATACACCGGGCCGAGATATGTCCCGTCAGTTGTACAAGAAATAGACGAGAATAGTCAATGGATAGGATCTTATCTCCCTAGAGGATTGGGAGAGCTACCATTGCCATCATAACCCTACATGGAAACAAGAGCTACTACTTGGAGAAATAAGCAACCCGACACTTTAAAAGATTTTGATCGCTCTTTAAAGGATTTGGATCGTCTCATAAAAGAGGTAAAAACATATCTGGAGACAGGAAAATTTCCAAGCAAGGAAAACAATTCCGACGAAGGACCCTGAGGGGCATAGAGCACTTAGATATAGTAAGACTTATGAAGTCAGTCATGATGTAGATAGTATGGTTAGCATGTATATAAAGTAAACGTAGTTTGGTGACATTTTGTAGTTAGTATGTTTAGTAGTGTTAAATTTTGGTGTAAATAGGACATCACACTATGTACTAGGCTGAAGAAACCAACCGTTATAAAATTAATATATGGAAAAGTCCTCGTTGAGGCATTTTGATGATACATGATGTTACATGGCTTGTTGTGGAAAAATATCTGGCGTGTGATATGTTTATTGTTCCATGATCCATAATAAGGTTATGTGCTAGATATTAATTTAGAAGTTAACAATTGTTTTGTTTAAAACATTAAGAATGCCTCCTAGAAGAGATCTGAGATGTAGGAGGGATGAAGGAAATCCAGAACCCGAACGCCAAGAAACACCATCACCACCTCCTCGTAGAGTAGAAGAACTCTTTCTCAAACAAAACCCACCCACATTTAATGGGACTGGAATTCCTGAGGAAGCTGAACTTTGGGTAAGAGCAATAGAACGAATTTTCAATTTCCTGCATTGTACAAATCAGGAACGACTTTCTTGCGTTACCTTTCAATTAACGGGTTCAGCAGACTTCTGGTGGGAAACTAGAAGGAAAATTATAACTGTTGAACAAAGGGAGGAATTTACTTGGGAAGATTTCAAGACGGTATTATATGATAAGTACATTCCAAAGAGTTATATGAAGAAACAGGAAAACGAGTTCTTCAGTCTCAAACAAGGAAATAGGTCGGTAACAGAATATGATCGGATATTCTACGACATGTCAAAATTTACCACGAATCTAGTGGATACTGATGAAAAGATGGCTGATAAGTTTAGATCTGGATTAAGACCTGAGATTAGGATATCTCTTGCCAGCCATGGAATAATGACCTATGTCGAGGCATTAGGTAGGGCTTTGGATATAGAGGAAGCGCTACCAGAAAATAAACCAGCTTTAGCCCAAGAGGACAAGGGTAAAAGTAAATGGGATGAAGGTTGTAACAAGGAAAAGGGCAATTACTATAACTAGGCTGAAAAGAGGCCATAGCAAGGTAATCAAAGGCAGCAGTGGGCCCCAGGACAAGGACAAAGCCGTCAAATGAATTATGGGCAAGGTGGAAACACTCAACGGCAACTAACTAGCCCTAAATGCCGTAAGTATCACTCTGGCACTTGTCTAGCTGGACGTATCAACTGTTTTAGGTGTGGCCAACAAGGGCACTATGCGAATAATTGTCCTGGCAGGGACAAGTGATAGTAGATAGACCTAACCCACCACGACAAGTCCAACCACTAAGGGCGATGCGGCGGACACGATAGCGAGGGCTTTTGCTCTCAACCAACAACCCGAAAGTGACCGAACAACCCGGCGGTATAAATCGCTTTCAACATACTTGTGATTACATTATTACTATGGGAACTTCAAGATTACGATATTATAAGATTATACGCGGTATTTTAGAACTTAGTACTAAGCGAGATGAAGGGATACTGAATCTTCTTCACCAAAAGGTAAGATCTGACGCTTATATATGTTCGCTTAAACTTAGATTTGGACATAGGATTCACCGCCTATAAGAATCGATAGTTGGATAGATCGACTAGAAAACATAAGGATATTAGACATATGGATTGGAGATGTAGAAATGAGTCGATAAAAGTTAAAGGTCATACGACGATCAAATGGGTACGAGGTACCAACGTTGGAAAAATGAGGATGCAAAATGGAGAAGGAATCAAGAACGTTATGAGAATACTTAAATTTCGAGGAAGAAATTTCTTTAAGGGGGGTAGAATGTAATACCCCGAATTTTTGAGTATTAAATTTCAAAAATAAGAAGGAATATTACGATAGAAACGAAAATGAAAACGAACGTCGATAGTCATCGATTTTGAGTAAAATCGAAAATTTCTTAATTTTTTTCACATGAAATATATTTTAATAGTAAATAAATATGTTTTTAAGTATATATGAGATATTATTTACACTAAGGAAGAAAAAAGAAATATTTTCTCCTAATTGTTTCATTATTTTCGAAACATATGTGGATATATGATTAAATTGTGATCAAGATCACTTTATTTTATGTGATAAAATGTTATTTCGTATATATAGGATATTAATTAAATAAGTGTTACTCAAATAAAGAAAAATTATATTTTTGAACAAAAACCTGTAGTTTTCGAAAACTTAGGGATAACTATGGTGAATTGTGATTTTTAACTGTGATCACTTTATTAAAGTGATAATATGTGATGAGTTGTTATGCTTATCTTGTTGTATATGACAAAGATAATTATCTTGTAGAATCAAGCATAAATTTTTGAAAATGACCTATAAGTGATAAGGTTAGAAAATGATATTTTTAAGATAAGATTGCTATGATATTTTTATAAAAAGATAAGATAAGGTTATGACTAAGCTGGGATAATGTTTATATCATAGAAGTGTGTAGCAATATGATGATATCATAAGAGATAATATTTTTTACCATAGCTTATGCAATTTTCGAAAATCATGATTTTATGTGAGATATTTTATCAAATAAATTATTTAATTGCACAATCTTTAATACTTGATAAATATCATGGAATCTAGATCAATCTTATCTCCTAGAAATTATATAAGTTTCGAAAATCACAAATTAGGGTAAGAATGAAATTTTGTGAAATTTGTTCCTAGAAAACCCTAGTTTTCGAAAATTTGGGAAATTTGCTAAGAATTGTTCCAAGAATTTATTTTATGATACAAGAGCATTATTTTTATATAATTCTTCATTTAAATAATATTAATTATGAAAAGAATAAAGGTTTGATAATTTAATCTTAATTTGTAACTATTAGCCGATAACTTCACTTTAGTACATAGAATTGATCTTAATTAATTTTTCTTTAATTTATTCTATCATCTATGATCTATATTGTGTCACATAGCTATTAATTGGAAGAAAATAAAATTTGTACTATGTCTATTTCATAAGTGCCGAAAATATTGCTATTTTATGTGTAATAAAGTAAAATATCATGCTTTAATTAATGAGAAGCTATAATGTAACAACCCGCCAATCCAAAGGATGGATTAACAAAGACTGATACTAATGACGGGGATTAACAACAGGAAACATAACTAGTTATGGAATTGTGATGCATATGATAGACAAACTCCCAAAACTTCATACCATTTAATGTAACGCACATATCGTACATACGAAACTGGACCATTTAGACTTAACAAAAGGGTTCAACTGATCTGAAGGTAATAAGGTTCAAACTCAAAACATAACTTATATAACTGCGGAGAACATGGGATACACATATGACGATGTGAACCCAAGGTTTAACTATCAGCGACAAAGATCCAACTGCTCAACACACCTCCATCCCATCTTCAGCTCAACCTGCACATTTAAAAACAAACATGCAGGGCTGAGTACAAATAATGCACTCAGTGGGCTCATTGCCAAAAAACATTTTCTTTAGATTACACTGCCCCTCAGTAAAACACGAGGTTTTTAGTTGAAATAACTCGTGATTACCAAAACACTTTATCATTTCTCAAAAGATCGCCTGCAGGCATTTTCTCTTTGTATGATCTATATCATTCTATATAAACATCATTATCTCATAAACTCATCTCGCACAGAAGAAGGTGGCCACCTTCAACGGGCGCAGTGACCGGTCGAGAATTGTCCTTTCGGCACACAATCGCCTTTCGTGCACGTAACCCTAGCTGAATTCAGATCGACATAGGGTCCGATATCGATTTTCTCATAAGTTGGGGGCGACCGACAACTTAAGTAATTCTCATCGGTTGGGGAACAACCCGGTAAGAATCGGTTAGCGAACCAACAGCTTATATTCTTTCATGGTTGGCTAACCATTATCTCGATAGGATTCATACATAAAACATAAACACTTTGGGCAGGTAATCATCTCATCATTTCTCAACAGAAGTACTGTAAATAAATACTTTTCATTTTGCAGAAAGCAAAGTAAATGAAAGGGTTTTCAAATAAAGCCCACCTGGTACGGTCTTCCTTTCAAAACGGATTCCTTTTTTACTTCAATGACCAAATCGCGTTCACCTTTACGTAAGAATTTAATTCAAGACGTTGGTCGCGTTTTTCTAGAGCGTCGAGGTCTATCAATATTCGTAAATCTCTAACCATCTCAATACGTCTTATACGTCTTGGCGTATCAACGTAACCAATATTCCTACTAGACGTACCACGTCACTTTGTTCGCGTACTAACGTATTTCGTACATTTTGACTTTAGTCAACATTTTGACTTTTAATAAGTATATATATATATATATATATATATATATATATTTCAAAATTATATATATAAGATTCTTAATTTAAATCGATTTTAATTCGATTTTCAATCCTAATATCATAAGTCTCAATTTTTCACGCTTTCCAACAATCATGCTCCATAATACACATAAATATGATTAAATTCACACATGGCACTTTATTTTTAACCTTACGTCACTTAATAAAATATTTTGACGTAAACATAATATCTCATGTTCTAAAAATCACATAAAATCATAGTATGTCTAAAACATTATTTTAGCACATATTATGTGATTATACCTCATAAAATAAATTTATAACATTAATACCCATAACATAAAGTTTTCGGTATTTTTGGTTAATTATGCAAAACTTGTGCATAAATTCTCCTAAATTCACATAACACACTATATTATCATAGGATCAATAATATACAATAATATTGATTATATAAAAATTGTACATCATTTAATTTAACTATATTGTTTTCGGTATTCTTGAAAAATATATTAAACATTTTTCAAAAATTCCAATTAATTCACATAACACATAATCACCACCATATATTATTACTATAACATAATTTTCATCAATCATGAATTATTCATCATGATACTCTAGGTATATATTTTCGAAAATATGACTTAGATCAATTTAATTTTTAAAAACTCCAATAAATTCATATAACACTATTTTATGAATCTACATTATTGATATGCTATAATATCATTAATTCATGAATTATATCCCATCTTAATATTTTCCATAAATTTTCGGTAATTATATATTTATATACTATTGTTTTCCAAAAATTTAACATAAAATCATATAAGCATATTTAATACCATAGATCATTATTTCATGCTCAAATTAACAATTAAAATCATGTTCATCAACATATGTTACTCATATGTGTTCGGTCCTCACAAAGAAATTCATAACATGCTTAACTTCGCATTAAATTTGTATTACATGCTTAGAAATAACATATAAACATAGTTTCTAGAAAACTTAGCATATGAACATAATTTTCGAAAATTTCATCATAAATAAATTAAGCTCATAACATAAGATTTAATGGATGAAAATCGAAAATTCTAGCATGTATACAAAGCTCGTACGATTTCTAACCTTTTAATCGGCGTTGATTTCTATCGGCAACGTTTTTCGATCTAAGATTTGGGAAGGGATTGGATGAACTCTCTCTATTTTTCTCCTCTCAATTTTCGGTACTAGGGGTGTCTAAATGGGAGAATGAAGGGCTTATATGATATTTATAGCATTAATCCACTTGTAGGCTAATTATTACATAGAATATCTTAAATAATTAAAATGATTACACTCTTAATTTCTTCCAACATTTCGGCTATCAAGTGGTGGTAAAATACAAGATTTAATCTTATCCCAAAACCTTATCAAATGTCACGTTGAATACACATTATCATTTGTTTTACACAATTAAAGAAATCCTCACGGTACACCATATATATATATATGTCGGCCCTCTTATAAATTAAAGAGATGAATTTTATTTATTTACACTATCACATACTTTAATAATACCTTAGAATAATATCATTTTTGAAAAGTCAAATATTTACACTTTGACTTATTTTAATTTCACACTTGTTCACATTAAAAGTCAAAATTTTCGCCTACTAGCAAACAAAGGCCATAGTTACTTGTTCAAATTGGATACATATTCTATCTTATCCTATATAATATCTTATCAACATAATAATAACATAACATTAATTAGAGCATGATATTTTTATCCATTTCACACCTATTGTCAAAGTTTTCGGCCACTAGTGTACAAAGGTGTAAGTTACTTGATCAAATTGATAACTACCTATACTTTACACCTAATATCATGCTAATATCATATCTTATCCTTACATTAATTAAAGCATGATATTTTTCAACAATATCACATAAGAAATCAACAATTTCGGCACTTTCAAAGACAACTCACACTCCACTTGTTTGTTTCATGATAAACCTTATCTTATCCTTAATAATATCGTGTAATATTCCAAAGAAACGAATATACGATTACGGTATTCTAAACCCGTAATTAGGGTTTTTGCCGTATATTATGTTTTTACGACATCGAATCCTGTGATTTCGATACGATATCGTTATGGCGAATTCCTTTCATAATTCACTAAGGATTGTGAATTAAAGGATTGAAATATTACGAAATGAATCGTCGATATATTTTAACGCCAAACGCGATCGAACGTCGACTTTTCATGAAATTTTCGAAAGTGAAGCTTGGAATTAATTTCCATCTTAATTCCTTTATTAAAAGGAATATATTTATTTAGTAAGTATGAACTTCTGCGACCATTTTGAGATGAGTCGATTTTGAACGCTTTGAGACGTTAACGCCAACGCCTGAGACGTTTTGAAAATGAGTTTAATGCTCAGAAATTATAATAATTAATTTCCTATTATTATTTTATATAATTTCAGTATTATTAATTATTAAAAGTCGAATTTTCAGTTATTGAATTCGATATTTTGATATTGAAATTTTCAAAAACCCTAAGTTTATAAACTTTGGTTTTTCACATGAAATGACACTATTAAATTATCATATGGTATCTAAACTTTATAATACGATATATATGAGTGTTATTAAGCTATGAAATCAGTTTTAGATCATTAAAATCGAAACAGATTTTTATAAATTTCAAATCTAATTTTCAAATTAGGTTTCTTATGCATTAATTAATGCTATAATTTTATCCTATGATATTATTTAATATCTAAATCATATATTATGATATATATGTGTATATTTGGATCGAAAATAGCATGAGTGTCAATAATAGGTGTAAATTGTATTTTATTCCTATTTTCTTAATTTTCATCTAATTTCGTATATGTGCAATATGCTTGATTTAATTATTTTAATGACTTGATTATATATCTATGACCTATACTATGATTAATACATAGTATTAATGTTTAATAAAATTAAATCCTACCTATTTGGAGCTAAAACACGCCATCATGCTTGGACAAAGCATGATGTGCACCTTTTTCCACCCAATACATGAACACCTTTCAAACCTAGCCTAATCATCACACTAATGGTCATCATTAAGCTGCAGATTTTCTCCCATTTCATGGCCAAAATCGTGAGAGAGAGGTAGTATAGGGAGACTCTTCCCATTCACCCATTCCTCACTATACACACCTCCTACACTACAACACTCTCATTTCACTCCATTTTCCTCTCCCATTCAGCGAGAAAAAATCGAGCTCCCTCCCCATTATTTTCGAAAACTCTCTTCTCTTCTTCCTCATTTCTTCTCCCAACTTGATACTATATTATTCTTGTGAACCTATATCATATCAAAGGTAAACCAAGGACCTCTAGTCACGATTTTTCATCCCATTTATTCTGAAAATTTTCGAACATATTCTTATGTATGTGTGTGTGGGTACCGAATGCTATATATATATATTTATGTATGTTTTAATGTTCTTGAGCATGAGAATGTTGTTCTTGATGATTTATTTGAAAAATATATGAAATGTATGCTTAGATAATCATATGTTGTTGTTCATTTGATTTTTGAATGGATCTAGCATGCTACATTATTTTCGAACCATATAGTATGTTTGAAATAATTTTCGAAAACTGTATAAAATAAAATGTTGATGACCGATTATTTCTTGAACATTTTAGTGATGGATTATTGATCTATAATATGTTTTAAACATATGGTATGTTAATTAAAATTTTTGGAAAGCCCTAGCTATTTATTTTAAAAATACCGAGAGCTTGTTAAATAAAGACCTTGGTGTATAATTTTTGTTTTAATCATATAATGACATATTAATGCTTTAATGTGTTGTTTATATGTTATATGTTTTAATTAGAATTTTTGAAAACCATATGCTTAAAATTTGATTAATACCGTGAGCATTTGGGAAAAATATGTTGATGTATGATTTTATTTTTGAACATGTAAAGGTGTTTTAATGCTTTAATATATTATTTATGCATTGTGTAAATTAATTAGAATTTTTGGAAATCAATTAACTATTCAAATCAAATAAACCGAAAGGCTTGCAAGCTTATATGGTGATGATTTAATTAGTTCTTGATGATTATATGATGTTATATTAATATACTATAGTGTATAGACATAGTATATAATTGTTGAATTTTGAAAACCAAATACCAAATTTAATCGAAAAAAGAGAGCTTGCAAAGCTCATATGGTGACGATTTAAATTATTTTGGTTGATGTTATAATGTTATAATGTTATAATATAATGTTTATTGATGTTGGAATTTATTTAGAATTTTTAGAAATTGTTTGCTATTTATTTGGTAATTATCCTATTAATACTAGTGAATATTGTCACATATTGTGAAATAAATAGTTATGAGTAACTATGGGTTATATAAATATTATATACTGATGTTGGGATGTTATAATAAGTATATATCAATTTTGGAAATTTTGGATGATTATTCCTATTAATTGTGAATTACCGTGAATATATATATGTATATATATAAATAATTAGCAACAGTATTATATGAATTTCATAAATTCATATTCTGGACCATAGTGTATAATAATACACTATATTAATTTAGAAAAATTTTCAAAGGTCATTTGGTATTTTTAAACTAATTATCGAAATTATCGATAATATAAAAGGATTTTAAAATCCTTTTTAAAACAGTTTATTAATGAAAATTTACTAAAATGATATTCTGGACAGTTTTTAAATTTTACAAAATTTATAAACATAGATTGCTATGTTTGAGACTAACGCTCATTTTATAACGTTTAAAAACCAAAATACGCTTTTATTTATAAAAAAGTATTAAAATGCTAAAATAATCATAAGTCCTTGATTTACAAGATAAATCGAGCAATAGGACTTTACGCTTTCAAATCGATCAAATTCGATTTATAAAACAAAATAGTAAAGTTACTATTATTAAAGGTCAAAATCGCTGACTTTGTCGATCATCGTCGACTTCGTTGACTTTCAAGTCAAACGCACGATTATACATTTATAAATACGTCAAGACGCTGTAAGAGATACTAATTGAGTATGATACCCATTAGTAAGAAAGGATTTCACAAATGAAATCCATATATCGAAAACGCATTTATACGCTGAAAGATCTCAAGAACGAGAACAAGTCAATCGTATACGTGTTAGAGACGTATCAATCCACTAAGGAATTCGACCACATCGATATGAAATATCAAGTTTAACTTAGTTTTCAAAAGTCTCGAAGACTTGAGCGACGCACTAAAGCCTCGCTTTTCGTAAAAGACGCAAACGCAATGGCGTGATTTCGACGAACAAACGAACTCAGACTTTACAACGAACCATAGTCCAGGTGGGCTTTCCTTTTCTTACCTCAAAATATGGGCTTCTTATTTCCAAAAATATGACCTTACTGTCATACCAAATGAATTTATTTACAGCACTTATACTACAACTGTTTATCAAATGTTTTACTGCATTACACCGCCAAAATATTTCGCTTTGTGTATGGATCCTATCTGTTGCCGGGTAGGCTTGTGGAGATGGTTGGAACTATTATATCATTTGTTGTGGTAGCACCCAACCTTTTAATGTCGGGTCCCGTGTCGGATGACAAATGCCCAGCTAGGATCGACGTGAAGGTTGGAACTACGTTGTGTTAACATATGCTGCGGTAGAGCGTCTTTGTCAGACGGATTATGGTTGGTCACGGCGTCGTAGATGGGAGGCCTCCTCTCGACGCTTATTATTTATTTATTATTATGTATTGTGACTATGAGATATGGACCATACACACCAAGAAAATGCTCGGCCGAGCTATGTTTACTGAACCGAATGATTTGGTAAGCCAAGGCATTTTAACTAAAACCCTCGCGACTTACCCGATATTGGCAACAGAATCCAAATTTATCAAATGTTTTCGGCATGAGCCCACTAAGTGCAATTTCTTGTACTTAGCCTCGCATGTTTGTTTTAAATGTGCGGTTGAGCTCGATGGTGATGATGGGGAAAGTGTTGAGAGTCCAAAGGTCCTCGACCGATTTACTTGATTTGTGGTTTATACCTCAATGCATATCGTCATATATGTATTCACACACTTTCCGCTACACTGAACTCCCTTATTTACGCTTTATGTTTTCAAACTATTGAGGTCCATCGGATCGGGCCAAGTTTTGGGGTCCGATGGCCTAACCCTTTTCAAAAACAATATAACATCATCTCGTATTCTGTTCAAGCATGTTAGCTTATCTCCACGCATCTCTATTTTATCCATGTAACCCCTAAAGTACTACTCCTAGTACTAGTCACCCTCCAGTCCGGGTTGGTTCGGAATGGGGTCGTGACATATCGCCATATCATAATTATCACATAACATTATTAATTGGATAAGAATTAAATCCAATTTCTCATATATAGGGATTTTTGAAAACTTTATATAGCATTAATGCTATGTATTTTATTTTCTTGCTACTTATAGCTAATATATAGCTATGTGATATATTATAAGTCTTATATGATAATTTAAATCATAGAAAAATATTTAGAACAATTTAAATCATAAAACCTAATTTTCAAAATTGGGTTTTCAAAATTAGCTAAATTCTTTAATCTTTATTCTTTAATTCTCTAGCATTATTTTAATGCTAAAAAATGCTATTATTATGTAAAATAATCATAATAATTTAAATATAATAATTCCTTGATCATTGGACTGAGTTTTTGAATCGTCTCTAAACGTTGACGTTCAAAACGTCTCAAACCGACACTAATCATATCATCTTCCAAAATGTTTGTAATATGTCTTACTCACTTTATTTATTCCTATAATAATAAGGAATACAAATTCTAAGCTTCGTTGCTTAGAAAATATCGTAAGACCAACTATCGAAATTGATCGACGTTAGAATAATATGTCCGAATGAATAGTATAAACTATATTCCTTAATTCACTAATCTATAGTGAATATGATATAATAATTCTTGTATAATGGATAGTCAAAATCAAGTTTTGATAATTTCACTTTTTCGCTTACCGGAATAAAACCCTAATTCGCGATTTTTATTATCGCATTTTAGCTTTAAAACTGCGGGATATTACATTCTACCCCTCTTAAAATAAATTCCGTCCCAAAATTTGCATACCTCGAAAGTATGGAGTATCTTAGTATCATAACATTCTCAAGTTTCTACGTGGCTTTCTTTTGTTCATGATTTCTCCGTTGAACGTTTTCTCAAGGCATAAACTTGATTCTTAGCCGTTGAATCTTACGATCAAAATAATCGTAGGTTCTTTCTCATAACTCATATCTTAGTTCAAGAATAATGGCATCATGACGAATCATGTGTTCTAGATCATATACGTACTTTCTTTAACTATGCCACGTGGAAATATTCTGTACATTCCTCAAAACTTGGTGAAAGTACCAATCTATAGTTACTGGGTCTATTATCTCTAGGATCTCGTAAGGTCCTATAAAGCGTGATCTCACATTCTTTTTTCTATAAACATTATAATTCCTTTCAATGGAGGAACTTTAAGAAAATTTTATCTCTGCATTCAAAATGCAGTCCATATTTACGCATCATTGTAAGACTTTTGTCTGTCATAAGCTTCTTTTATTCCTTGCTTATCTTGGGAAATATTTTAATCATTTCACTCACAATATTAGCTTTAAAACTTTTTTTTTCACTACTACAAAAAGAATAGACTACACGCTTTATGTGTAGTCTATGTGCATCGTGTAGTGTAGAAAAGTGGTGTAGAGAAAAGTAGTGGCAAGACACACTACGCTTTTTAGCGTAGTCTATACCCACCATAGACCACGCTTTTACGACATAGACCACGCTTTTTGTCGTAGTCTATACCCACAAACCACGTAAAATGCGCCAGATACACTCACGCTTTTTAGCGTGGTCTATACCCACCATGACTCACGCTCGACATAGACCACGCCACGCCGTAGTCTATACCCCGCACTACGAAAAGACGCCGCATACACCACGTTTTTGTCGTAGTCTATACCCACCATGACTCACTTTTTCGCACACAGACTACACTTTTTACCGTAGCCCATACACACGCACTACACATTAGTTCGCTCGTATACTACGCTTTTACGTCGTAGTCTATACCCACCATGACTCGCTTTTGCGCACATAGACTACGCTTTTACGCGTAGTCTATACACACGCACTACACAATAGTTCGCCCATACACCGTTTTTTGCGTAGTCTATACCCACCATAGACCACGCCGCACACAGACCACGCTTTTACGCCGTAGTCACCATAATTCACACTTTTCACACATAGATCTCGCCACGCGTAGTCTATACCAACGCATCACAAAATTTCGCACATACACTACGCTTTTATCGTAGTCCATATGTATTAACTACGGTTTTGAGTTTATTTACTACGGTTTTAATGCCAAATTTACTACGCTTTTCTATTACAACCGTAGTCAATTTAATAACAACTACGGTTTTTCAATTTCAACCGTAGTTAATTTCTTTATTTAAACCGTATAATTAATAACGCACAAGCAAATGAGATTAAAATATACTTGCGACGCGTCAAAATCACTATTCAAAAATATACAATCTGTTTTCATTACAGCTACAAAATCACTATACAAAAATATACAATCTGTTTTCATTACATCTACAAAATCACTATACAAAAATACTATGCACATCACTTAACAAAACAATAAGACCGTATTCTCCATAACACAGTACAAAATAATTCAAAAGATCAATAACTTACAACTAAAACATCACAAGACTATATGTGAAGAAGCATGAAATTTGCCCGTTCAACGCGAACTTCATCAATGTCCTCTTGAGAGTAAGACCGATTTTGAAGCTATTAACAATTCAAAATAGAATATTAGCACTCTTGTATGAAAAAATGATTATATTAAAGAAATGAAATGTTTATCTTACATGTGAACGTAAAGAAATGGAACCACAACAACAATTGCGCTTTTAAATGAGTCCAAAGATCGGTGAAGGCTTTCACTGTTAAGACAATGATAATGACGATCATAGTATCGGTGCAAACCTACATGAAACATGTATTGAACAATTCATAAATTATTTTCAACTTCAAAAAACTTAAGATAAGGGCTGTAATAGAGCAAGCTTCCATCTAGATCTACATAAAATAAGCTCAACATTTGATTCCGAGAAGAGATCCAGAATAATAGCTGAAATTTATTCCGAGAACTTTTGATTTAAGATCAGGTTTTCTAAAGCAGATCAAGATCATCAATCAAATAAAGTTGAAATAAATTTGAAGTTGCTCAAATCATGGTAGGCATAAAAGAAAATAATAAGGATTTGATTTGACTGGAAGTGGAAATGTCATAGGAGTGGCAACATTAGTTTACTTTAAACGATCCAATAGAAACCAAGTAAAGTTGAAGTGCTTTAAATGGATAAGGAGAAAAAATGGTGAGTGGGAATCTTAAACTTGACAGAGGCAACGATTAAAGATGACGTAACCATCCTCTTGGGAAGACCCAAGCATCAACCGGGGGACAAAGAAGAGACATATGATAAATTTAAGATGTCTTATACCACATGCTTCATCTTGTCGGCCTCAAATTATTCCATCCTCATATATAGAACCAATTTGAGAGTCGGAAGAGAAGGGTTCAACAGACACCTCCATTCACCTATGTGCTTTCAACACCAACCAGTGAACTAACTTGGGAAGAGAAGATTTCTCCGAGGAAGGAATTGGCAGCTACAACAAAATAAGATGCCAAGTGAAGAAACTGGTGATCAAGGCATACCAGAATTAAATCCAGGAGAGTGGTTGAATTTGAGCCTCGGAGGGGATCCATCACGAGCATCCAAAGAACCTGAGGTACAATCAAGACTTGCTTCAGCCAAGGTTTTCTCTTGCAACTTCTGCATGCGTAAGTTCTACAGCTCACAAGCCTTGGGTGGACACCAGAATGCTCACAAAAGGGAAAGAGGCGCAGTACGACATTACCAATCACACAAAATGATGGCAATGATGGCACTGAACATGCCTATCCGTGCTTCCATGTTCAGATCACTCGGGGTCCAAGCCCATTCCCTTGTGCACAAACCTAGTAGAGACGAAAATACAACTATATCCAGATTTAGTGAGGCTAACACGAGATTTGGAATAGCACGGCCGCATGGCACACCGGAAAGAGCAGCAGATTTGATGTCGCCTGGAAGTTTCCGATCGAACCGCAACACTCGTGAGCGTAAATCATCCAACTCAACTATGCTCGACTCAATCTCAAACTTTAAAATTATGTTTCATTAGGGCGATATTATAGATACTATTGTAAACTATGCTTTCCATAGACTTCCCAGAAGATAGGAGCGACTACTTAAAGCTCAATGCATCAGTACTGAAGTCCAGATGTAAACTAGAAAATAAAAGGTGAAACCAATAATAGTTTCATACCGAAACTTTCCATCATATATACTTTCCCATATTTTCTCGCAGTTAAAATAAATTCACTAAGGCATCCTTAGAGAATAAAGCATGTATAACGTCAATGCCTATAACTTACCATCTTCCAAGAAAGTCCCTCCTCGCAAAATAATTTAAAGTGTCAAACAAAATAACTACAAAGATAGTGCATCCGTGCTTTTAAGCAAGTTTCAAGAAATCATAAAATGGACAATTAATAAGTACAACCTTAAAACTATATCACAAGAAATGCAATGTGAACATCACCACACAGATAAACAAGGATAATCGACTAAAAAGCAAAGCCACTTCTCATTGATGCCCAACCAATACAATGGCGGTCAAATACATCAAATAGAGCTCATATCATTAAGCATTTGATGAGAAAATTTTCGAAAGTAGATAACATACCGAGCCACATATCCTTTAATAATACGATGGAAAATGTTCCTTTATAGTGTAGTGGTTTTCCGCTTTAACACTAACGCCTTTTTCTCTCAAGAAATGCACAAAGCAAAAACGAGGACGTCAATATAGACTAATGAAGCAGATTGAGAATCAAACAGAGACATCTCAAGAAAACTTATTTAACATATTGTTTGACAATGGGGTGATAGCAACCTCACGACTTCAAGAACCCATCAATCATGAAAGGTCATGAATTGAGGAAAGATAGGTGTTACATAACTAAAGAAAATCGGGACCCATGCATGTTCGAAGTTTAGAGTACTCGAGTATGATCGCAATACATATCAAGACGAAGCAAATTACCAAAGGCAAAGTGCGAAAATTTTCACAAGTCTTGGGAGCAACATCAGTGAAGAGCTGTATATTGCATGAGTGAACAATGACAGGGGGTCAAAACATCAGTTTAGTGAAACAAACAGTATATAGTAAATGTATGACTTCAATGGATCTCAATCACATCATCTTTCAAGCCCTCTAGAAACAAAGTAAACATTGTATTCAACAGGGAAATAATTTTATATAATTATATTAATTATTAGCCATTTTCAAAAAAATTATTAGCTATTTTGGAGATGAGTTTTTAGAGAGAATTTGAAACTTAGTTGTAGATATCTTGAATTGATTAGAATGGATTCAATTACAAAATGACTCTTCAAATCTACTACATACTGATGACTTGCTAGCCTTTTCCAAGCATACTACCATGTGAATTCAAACACTATAAGAACCTTTGGGGAAGTGGTGTGTGTAGAGTATTCATAAAAGCTGCAGGAAACTTCTCAAAAAGTTGATGAACAACTTCGAGAGATCTAATCTGAAGTCCAAGGGAAAAAGAACAATTGGTTGCTAAAGATAAACAAGGAGATAAAAGTCCACAATGAACATGTTACATCTCCAAGGCGATCTCTAGCACCTAGCAGGAAACCCAATATAACATTTAATTTTATAAAGATATGATTCATTAGAGATAGACAAGAAAATGAAAACATTTGAGCAAAACAAAGGAGCTACATGCATAAATTAAATTGTTTGAGCTATATATTTCCTTAAAATTCCGTAGACTCATAAATCAATTATGGACTTTATATCGACATGAGAAAGCAAAGGTATCATAAAATAAATCCTTTTATAATACTTCAAAGTTACCTCATCCATAATCGATTATAGAAAACACCGATCGCTGCAACAAAGATTACATTTTCAAAGCGCTGAGCTATAAGTTCATGGCGGTGAGTGTAAATCGAGAAAACCATACTATATTAACGATATGTATTGGCAAGACAATAAAAACAAGCAAGTAGGACCAAAATATTATCAAATAATCAAATATCAATTAGACTTTTCATCCTCCAAACCAAACTTTATATTATCAAATATAATATCAAAATGTAAGTATACTTGCAACACATGATAAACCATAGCATGATGAAGAGCACGATCAAATTCTATTTAAGTGATGAGATCCATGACAAGAAAGTTAAACAAAACGCTTAGAAGTTAGAACTTTATGACAAAAGATGTGCACTTTGCATATGGTCTTAAATACGACCGATTGACTCTACTTCTCCAAATCGTGAAACATGAAATGGACTCAATCCATGGACCCATTTAATGTAACCAAGAACACAACAAAGATACAAGAAAAGATACCTAAATGGGAAAGAGAAAGTGAAGTTCGATGGCAACATAATTGAAAGAGCAAATTAAGATTACTTACACGGCGAGCCAGATGAAGCAAAACTCACGCTTTTGAGAGGATCATCACAACGCCGAAAAGTTCTTTACATACCGCAGGCATGTCCAATACCATAACTAAAGGCTAAAGCAGAGCTCGATAAAGTTGTCCACTAATTGTCTCAAGTACATCATATCGATCTTCATTTCATAACCAAGATAAAGTTATAAAACTTGATCCCAATAGTTTTTAATTTCCTACCGCATAATTAAGCATCTCATAATCACATAAGTACAAACTCGCAAGTTATCAAGATACGGTCACGATCTGCGGTGGTCTTGGATACTCTTTAAATTTCATATAGATAGAATGTGCAATATCCAAAACTAACATGTCATCTCGTCCAGAAGGTATCTCGCAATCATATGCATTATTACAATGAGCTAACATCACCTTAGAAGAGTAACTATCTCGTCAAAAGGAAGAGATGTAACAAGCATGGTCCATGGACATCCCTAACAATTATCTCGCTATAATCGACGCATAAGGTCACCTAAATTAAATCTTTTAAATATAAAGCAAAGATAGTTGTGGATTTACATTGCTCACCGTCGTGTTCATCTCCTTTTCCATGAATAAGCTTACTTCCCATTTAAATGAAAAAGTGAAACTGCTTATTTACCAACCCAACTCCATTAAAATCTAATTATGCCACTCGACTCATAATTATTATGTGCATATTGTAGCTTGGGTGTGGTCTTTGTCTAGGTAGTATTTCAATATTAGGACCAGGATTTAGTTATCAGATGTTATACACGTGTGTGTGAGTAAGTAGAAATACCAACATTCTTAAATAGATTTGTATAAAATGGTAATATGTTCGAGCTTTAGACCATTTGGAAATTTGAAATCTAACATTTGGAATCAACAAAGGAAGGTAGTCCAATGAACTCAAGTAAATGATACAACTTTGCCATAGACGTAAATGATACAATACAACTTTTCCAATGGCCTTAGCAAAATCTAAGGCTATCTCAAATCATTGTATTGAACTTCAAGTCTAATATGATTATTAGTGCGCATCATAAGGCTTTATTCCATAATCTAAGACTTTTCAATTATCGCTGATTATCGCACGATCATGGTCCAAAATTGGTATTACATTTCTTTATCTCGTTGAAGAAGCAAAATTTCTCTTATTTGTACCGAAAATGCATGAATATCTTTGCTATTACTTGAAATATACATAAAGAATATGGTTATTGATTCTCGTGCTCAATTGAAATGTAAGTGGCGCACTCATAATTGAATGTTAACTTTATCGATCGATCGCTTTTTTAAAGATAAAGTGAAAAAATTAATAATATTAAGGATAGAATTATGCATGTTCTTAGAATTTATGAACTTGTATGGGGTTGCGAGATGGCAGAGGTGGGATTGCAGATTTCTTGATGTGTTGTCATAGACTAAAATTGGTGGTATATACTGATTCAAGTTTCAAACTACTATATGCATAGCTTTAACAAAAGTAGAGGAAATAAGTAAATGGCAGCAGATCCTTAAATAAAACATAATATGCAACATAAACAATCTCCTTACAAATTTATCGCCTACTCAAAATCGAAATCAATATATTTCCAAAGGCGGTGATTCTCAACAATTACAAAAATGAATCAAATGTACACATACAAAACCTTAGTACAGAAAATGTAGGCATTTTCACCCGTAAAATAGAAAAACAAAGAGAATAGAAATAGAGATATTACCATTTGGAGTCATAAACCTTTGTCAAGAAAGATCGAGCATCCTCGTTGTAATATACTTGAATTATGATCTGCTTATCGACACCGAGAAGAGAAAATCGTACCACCACACACACACACACACACACACATATATATATATATATATGAATGAAAACAAGAAGTCGCTCCACAACAAATGATGCGAAATAAGCGCCTTAGTTCTTTCCCAAGATAAACTTACATTTATCGCAGCTTTTCTAGACCCCCAAAAAAGGAAAATCACCACCGATTAAAAGTTCTACAAATTGATTTCCATATCTCACACCAAGATTACACAAAACTAATCAAAAGGAATTTTCACCGTCTTTAGTAATTTTGTAATTTACTAGTAATATCGAATAAATTTTAAATTTGATGCAATTTCGTACACGACTTCTAAACTTGACAAAACTTGACATTTTACGGACAATGCGTCGAGTTGCGATCATTGAAACTTCGATTCGCTAAAATGAAGTAAATAGTAAAACACTATATAATCGTGAGCATTTCTACGATTAACCATGGAGATCGCGCAGAAATAGAGAGTAGAGGTTTGATAACAATACCGATGGCGCAGCACAATAATCCGCATAAGGCACAATCGTCAGTCTCGCTGTCACGGAATAGCGGATCGGTAGCCCGGGCGTCACGGATCCGTGTGGTGGAGCATCGTCTCAATTGATCCGAAAGCCCTAGCGCCGCCTCGATTTAAGCGCCGACCAATGGCAAGTTCGAGACAAGGTCGACGCAGCAGCGCCTCGCAACTCGAAACCCTAGCGCCGCTCAACAACTCGAATCCAAGCGCCCGCTCACGGAGTCGCGACTCCCAGATCGAAGCACCGTGGTTGATGTCGCCTCGAGCCCAAGAGCCGCCATCGAAACCCTAGCGCCGCCTCACTTCTCCGACCGTCGGATACAGACACGGTGAAGGTCGAGCGCCCTCGCACCACGAATCCTACCGGATCGATACACGCTTAATCGGACGAAATAAACGCCGGGCGACCGCCACCGATCGATGGATGGTCGCGGACAATGTGGAGTTTCTAGAGAGCTCTCACGAGCTTGTAGGTGAAAATGGTTAAGCATATGTTAATAAACTCACGCCTTTTTTTAATGAGTTCAATCTCATGCCTTTTTTTGTTTTTATTTTTTAATTTATAACATAGACTACGCTTTTTATTAAAACACGCACATACACTACGCTTTTAAGCGTAGTCTATACCCACTATAGACTACGCTATACACCACGCTTTTGTTAGCGTAGTCTATACTTCGTACCGCACATAGACTACGCTTGATAAAAAACGAGTTCATACTATAGACTACGCTTTTACTAAAAAGCGTAGTCTATAAGTGTGAGAAAAGTGATATTTGTAGTAGTGTTTCTTACTTTCATTATCACCATAAAGAGGTGATCTATACTTTCTTTCGCACTAGACCTCATATGAGTCATATCAATTGTTGCTCGACAGCTATTGTCGCAGGTGATCTTAATAAATGGAAAAACGTGTTTCCACTTTGTATTTCATTTCGAGACTATTGTCTTCAACGTATCTTAAAGCGTTCATATAATTCTTTTTCTAACTGTCCATCTGTCTGTGAGCGAAAGTTATGCTAAAGTTAAATTTCATATCGAACTCTTCCGTGAGCTAGTCCAGAATCTAGAAGAAAACTTAGAACCCCTATTAGATATGATAGATTTTGGTACTCATAAACGTTCGATCTCTTTGAACTGCTCATCGACGGCGAATAATTCGCATGAGCGAAAAAAATAAGCTCTTTTAATAAGCCGATCCACTACTACCCATATAGTAGTGTTACTTCTTTCGACTTTTGATGTCTTTCCTTTGTTCCTCTATTATCCTTTTCTTTAAATCAGATGTCAGAGTGAATGTAGCAATACAACTCATGATCGTCTCTGGTTATTCAACCCTTTCTATTTTCATTCCTTCAAACTCTTCAGCGAGTTTCTCTATTTTTGCACCGTTTTGTCCTTCACCGGTCTATTTTAATCCCTTCTAAAGACACGATGTGTTAAAGGAATATTGTTTCTTTAAACCAAACTTCTCATTTACTAGACTTGGCAAGAAGTTATTCGGCTCTTAAGGTTTGTAAGACAGCCCTCAAGTATTCCTTATGTTCTTTCTTCCTTTTTGAATAGACGAGGATATCATTTATGAAGACTAAGACAATTCGTTTGAGTAAGGATGGAACACTTGATTTCTTTGAGGCCCCTACATATGGCTGGTGCATTTGTTAGTCCGAACGGCACGACTATAAACTCATAGTGGCCACATCTTGTTCTAAGGCCATTTTGGGTACATTTTAGCTCGTACCTTAAGTTAATTATAGTCCAATTGAGATCGGTTCTCGGGATTGTCACACCCGCCTAATCCAAAGGATGATTAGAGAGAACTGGAGCTTGGAACAGTGAATGTAAAACAATTGATAAAAATAATCAAAAGATTTCAGAATAACATTTATCTAATTTCAATAATCAAACCTTATTTACAAGGCAAAAGTCATATACAAATGTAAAGGCTACGAGTTCCTTTAACAGTAGGTTCGATAATTGAGACGAGATACAATCACACAATAACATACAAAATATTCGTAATATACAATGAAAGCATGTAAATGCATATATGATTTATATGCACCAAGGGTTCTTTCTTTCAAACATAATAAATACCAAAAGACCCCGACTACTCAACATCTCCGCTCCATCACCATCACCACTCAATCTGCACATTTAAAACAAATATATGTGGTGAATACAAATAATGCACTCGATGGCTCATGCCAAAATAATTTATCAAGTTTGAATTACTCGCCCATCACAAGAATACACGAGGTTTTAATTTGAAATACTCGTGCTTACTAAATATTTTCCGTCATTTTCAATAAATATCGCCACAAGCATTTTCCACGATGTATGATCCACATCCACCACAACAATCATTCACAACAATTCCTCACTGACTGGAGAGGGCCTCCTCTCAGACGCCGTGACGCCGAGCACCTTTCAAAGACACAATACAAATAATCGCACAAAATCAAGGCCATCTCAAGATGCGATACGAATTCTCCATCATTCTTGGGGTACTTCCAAGAATACGAATTCAAGCATGTCATAAAGTGGGGCTACCTAACATTATGCATCAACAATCATGGATTGGATACATCATAAAACATAAACATTTTGGGGTGTAATTAAATAAATCGCTTCATAATTATTTGCTTGCAATAAAACATCATAAATAAATTATTTGGTAAAATTCTACGGTTTGAGTATAGTAAAGCCCACCTTTACTTTTGAACGCCGATTCTCGACACGCTTTTCTTGTTGCTTGTGAGCTTTCACGTCCCACCTTACGCAAAATATACGCTTAGACGTTGGCATCGCCGAGATTTTCAAAGTTCATTCAACTTTGATAAATAAATTAATAATTCAAGTTTCAATGATTCTTTATAGGTCTTAATACGCTGAAACGACGCTATATTAATAAAATAATTCTCGATATCGAGAGACGTAATATGATCTACGCCTCATTTTAACCTTTTAGGTTAAATAATTAACGATAATAACGTTATTCAATAAAATGAGTTCAATTATGAAATCTTTTCTCACAATCGAGATATTCAGATAAAAGTAATACGTTTTTCACGTGATAGCGTATTTAATCTAACGATTTCAGACGTTAATTTCGAAAGTCAACCATTTTGACTTTTCTTAATAAATTTTCAATAACTCATATTTTAATGAATAAATCAATATAAATCGATTTTCAATCGATTTATTTTCATAAACTTTAATCCTCGATTTTCACGCAAATCGATAAACTTAATTAATATTTTCTTTCAATATTAATCTTTAATACTTTAAGCATTATTTATGCTTTTAACGTTATTTAATATAACGCTTTCTTCGTAAACATAATATCCTATGTTTAATAATTCTCAAAAATTTTAATATGTCTAAAATAATTTTTAGACATATAATATATTATTTTCGTTAAAAAAAATTTAAAACCTTAATAAAACACTATAGCTCACTATTATATGCTATAATTTCCAAACTTGTTCCAAAAATTTCTCTAAATTCATATAGTGTATTATTTTACACTATGATCATTAATATGTATTAATATCACTATAGAAAAATTGGAACACCACCTTTATCAATACTATAGGCCTCGGTTTCTTCTCAAAAATCAACCAATAAATTTTCTAAAATTCTAATAAATTCCTATAACACTTAAACATTATCCTACAACATTATTCAACCATAATATACAACCTAATCAAACCATACTCCAAAGGACAATACTATGAAGCTCACGGCTACTATGTTTAAAACATACCAAATAATTTTATAAAATCCTACAAAAATTACACTATGCTTAATTAATATCATGTAACACTAATACATCATAATATCACACTATAACAACTTATAACCCATTAAATCTATGAACCTAGTTCTCGGCCTTTTTGAATAAATATAGCTACATTTATCCAAAAATTCTAATAAATTTACATATCACATTATCAAGGTCCTAAATCAATAATATGCTAAGGTATTACTTAAATAAATTTTGTACATCAACCTATGAATTTTAGTTATTCTCGGCCCTTTTTAAAAATGTAACAAATGATTTTTAAAATTTTTCCAAATAATCACCAAGCAATAATCCATCTTCAAAACAACACTTGGAAATTTCGATCATCAACAAATAAATTATACAACATGCTTAGCTTTAGAAATAAATCATTAATATCAACTCCTAAGCATATGTAACATATTCTCTAAGATATGGACATGTTAGCATAATTTTCACTAAATACACATGCTTGGAAAAATAATTAACCAATGGATTATTAAAAGCTTAGGTATAATCGAAGCTCGTTCGATATCTAACCTCGTTAACGGTATCGATTTGTTGTAGGATGACTAGCGATCAAACTTTTTGGAGGAGAATGGAAGAAGAACACTTTGGTTTTCTTAAGAAAAGCTCTCGGTGGTTTGGTGTGTTTGGAAGAGAGGAATGAAAAGTGATTAATGTTTCAAGACTAATGATACTTAATTAAATATAAGAAATGAAACACACTCACACAAGCTCTCTCTCTCTCTCTCAATCAAAATGCAAGACACAAATAAAATTTTGGAAGTCAAAGTATATGTCATACAATAAAATATCCTTACACATGCATTTACTCTTTGCTAAGCTTTATTAAAGCTTTTGGAGAAACAAAATTATTTGTGTCTCATTTACAATAGTCAGCCGACGGCTCCATGGAGTGTAAGAAATTTGATTTTTTTTCAGTTATTACACAAGTGTATTAATTACACTCTTTCCCAAATATTATATATACATCATCAATGATTTTCTATAGTCAATTAAATCGGCTCCTTCACTTGCCAACATAACTCAATTGAATTTTTACTTGATAAATGTGTAATTAGATCACACTTGTATCAATTAATTAAAGATATAGCATTACTACTTTAAAAATGGCGTGAACTTGCCTTTGAACACAAAACTCACGGTCTTTTCATTCTACATGTAATATATAATTTATTTTCATGCTAATTATATATATATATCATAATATATGTGTAATAACCCGCAGTTTTTAAAAGCCTAATTACGGTCTTTAAAACCCGTAAAATAAAATTTTGCCGTGAAATCAAATCACATATGAAATCAAGTATGATTTCAATTGTTTACAAGGAACAATTTCCTATTACTCAGTCACTCAATTTAGTGAGTGATAAGAAATTGAAAGTTCTAACTTCTATCGGCAGTACATTTTTAACGTCGAATGCATATCGACTGTTGAGATGTCACGATTTTTCTTAAGCAATCAAGCTTGGAATTATATCTCATTATGAATGGAATATTTTTATAATGAGATTTCGAGTATTTACGACCAGTTTAAAGATGAGTCGATACGTAACGTTTTGCGACGTTTTCAAACGTCAACGTTTAGAGATAAGATGAACGATGGTTTTAATGATCAAGAAACTTTAGGAAATTATTTCTTATGGCATTTTTATGATATTAAAGTACTAATAAGCATTTTACTAATGCTTGAACATTGGAATTAAAATTTATATCAAAATCGATTTGAAAACCCTAATCATTCGAAATTAGGTTTCTTTCAAATTAGGTACTCTTTAATTATCCTATGATATAATTATCATATAAATTATATACCAAAGTGTATATGCCTACCAATGACATGAAATAAAAATTTTAACCCATGATTAAATCAAATGGCCGATAGCCATTTATATTGTACATAAATTGAATTATCTTCTTCCTTTATACTATTTAATTAACCTATGATATTAAATATCATCTAAATTATATATTATGATCTATATATCTAAGATTAGCATGAAATATGAATTTTATCCTATAGTTCTTCCAAAAGTCGAGAACTATATATGTATATATATAAATGCTAATTGTTTCTTTTAACTCACTATTGCATGCATGTATGTATAAATTCAGATTTTATAACAACAAATCTCCTCTAATGATGTATTCTAGCTATTTCCAAGAGAGTGTGTAAGACACTAATGATTGGGAACCCATTAGTGCATAAAATATTATTTGTGAGACTTGAAGGGTCTCCTTGTGTGAGAGAGAGAGCGAGACATGTGTATGGGGAGGATTTATTCAGATTTTACAACACTCAAACTCTTACACACCCCAACACTTCCAATTTCACTCTCACTTTCTCTCTCAAACTCTCTCTCTCCTCCATTTTCTTTCTCACACCGAGAGCTCCATTCCATAGCCAAGCTTGAAAATTACTTCCTATCTTCTATACAACACTTAGATACCTGGGTTGTTTCACTAATCCATACATCCAAGGTAGATTTGAAACAAAGCATCCTTGGTTTTCGATTTTCTTAGAATTTTCAAAAGAAGAAAAATTTTGCATGTGTTCTTGATGAACATTGTTGGTGATACTTGCTAATGCATGTGTATTTGGTGATGAGAAGTATGTAGATATGTGTTCTTGTTTCCAAAAGTATTGTATGTAAGATTTCGCTCAAAGAATTTTCAAGCAATGAGTATGTGATGTTCTAGGATTATATAGCATTATGTTGTGAAGCTTGGATCATATTTTAAAATTTATTCAAAATGTATAAAACTGTTTGAAAGGGCCGAGAGCTTTGAGGTAATATTGAGCATGAAATTGTACTTTATAATGTTATATGTGGCCATAATGTTTAATTGAAAATTTTAAAAAAAAATCTATGCCAATGTTCCTAGTGAAACCGAGAGCATAAGGAAAAAATGGGTGAATGTATGATTTTTATTTGATACATGCAATATGATATTATTGATTCATGATGTATTGAGAGTGCATATGATTTAATTGAGAATTTTTAAAACATTCTTCCTATTTTATTTATTAAAGACCGAAGCATATATAAATATATAAGTGGATTTATGATTTTGATTTGTACATGCAATGTGGAATTATTGATCTATGATGTATTGAGAGTACATAGAAATTTATTTGGCTTTATTTGAAATAACCTATGCTATTTTTTTCAAAAAGCCGAAGCTTATATATATGTATATATTGATGTGTGACTTTATTTTGTAACATGCAATGGTATATTGTTGTTCTAAAATGTGTTTTATGCATCCTATGTTTTTGTTAGAATTTTTATAAATCAATTACAAATTTGGTTCAAATAAACCGAAAGCCTTGAGCTAATTTTGGTGATGAATAAAATTTGTTCTTGATATATATTATGGTGTTACATTGTTACACTATAATGTATAAGCATGTCCTAATTGTTTAGAAATTTTATAAAATTATTAAACATACTTAGTGAAACAGCCGAAAGCTTATATGCCATTTATAGGGTATATAAATGTTATATCATGACTTATATGACATACATATGTCATGGACTAATGTTTGGACCTTATATTAATTTATTAGAATTTTAGCAAAATTTTTAAGCCTTTATTTATAAATGCCGAGACCTTATATATATACTAAGGTGATGATTGAACAATGGTTGATTGACATTATGTCATATTAATGACCATAGTGTATAAAAATACACTATATATTATTAGAAAAATTTTTAAGTATCATTTGGTAATTTATTACAATTACCGAAAGTACTTAAGAATTTTAAGATTTTAAATCCTTTTAATCAAGTTTATTAATAAATTATATGTCTAATAATATTTTAGACATATTTGGAAATTTTGGACAAATTTCAAAATAATTAGTTGGAAAATCAAAATAGCATGAGCTATTTTTAATTTCATATAAGATTTTAAATCCTTAAATTCATTATTTATAATGAATTATATGTTTAAAAATTATTTTAAACATATTAAAACAGTTTATAAAAAGAAATCAATTAGAAATTGATTTTCTAAAGGATTTAATATTAAAATAAGACTTAGTAATTAAATTACTAAGAAAAGTCAAAATTGTCGACTTTTGAAATCAACGTCTAAAGACGTTCGATATATACATAAATATGCGTAAGACGTATCATTTACTAATGATATCATGTTAATATGCAAAGATTTCATGTTTAAAGTCATGAAATCGAAAGACGGAGAAAACGCTGGACCGCTTACCAAAAAGGGTAAATCGTCCTTTATAACACACATCTCGCCTCTATCAAGAACGAAATGTTAATTTAATACGTTTGAGAAACGAATCAATTCATCGAGGAATTCAATTCCGCCGATATGAAATATCGAATTTGATTATAGACTTTGTAAGTCTCGAACCACGTGAACGACGTCTAAAGCATCCTTTTATATAAAGGTGTGAATGACGACGCACCACCGGACATCGACGAGTAAGGAAAACGATAAAGACGAACAATAATTTCCAGTGGGCTTTATTACCAAAATGGAACAACTTTCTTTCTTTTCAACCGTCTTTGTTTACGATGCTTTTCAACAAATGCTAAAATTTTAAATGATTACCGCCAAAATGTTTACGCTTGTATGTTGTATCCTATCCATGAATGATGTGGTGTTGATGGGTTATTCCCAACTTATGAATGAAAATCGATATCGGATCCTATCTTGGAAGCGCTTATACCGGCTAGATTAACGTGTACACCGATGGTGACCGTGTCTTTGTAAGGATAATTCACGGCGGTCACGGGTCGTAGAAGCGAGGCCTCCTTCACGACTTTCGACTATGATAATGTGATGACATGATAATAAGGGATATGGATCACGACACCAAGAAAACGCCGCGAGCAACTTTTATAAACTCGTGAAAATATCTTAGTAAGCCTGAGGCATTTTCAAATAAAACCTTATGTCTTACCAATATATCAAGAGTAACTAAATGAAAATAAAATGTTTTCGGCATAAGTCCACTGGGTACAAATTTTTGTACTTAGCCACCGCATGTTTGTTTTAAACGTGCGTGTCGAGCTCGATTCTTGATGATGGATGAGTGTTGAGAAAGCTATATGTCTTTGTTGTTCGTTAGAATGGATAACCTCAATACATATCGTCATATATGTATTCACACACTTTCATTGTAAATTCGAACTGCTTTAATTTCATGTCGATATTATAACAATGTGAACTACGAAGTCTTCGGATCATTATATCTTTCGATCATTAGCTAAGCCCTTTTGACTAATTTGTAAGAGTATGTTTAATCTTAAGTTCTATATTCCTAACAATAGTCCGCTCACCCGGTCAACCCGGTGGGGTCGTGACAATATGTTTTAGATGATAAATTATATCATAGGAAAATTATTAGTATCATTTCATGCAAGAAACCCTAATTTTTGAATTAGGGTTTTGAAAATTAATCTGATGCCCAATAATTAATCCTTAAGTTTTAGCATTTTTAATGCTAAATAATACTCTAATTACATATATTAATCATAGGAATTTAAATACTATAATTCCTTGATCATTAGACTCGATTCTCAAGTCATCTCAAAACGTTAACGTTTGAACGTCTCAAACGTTAAATATCGACTCATCTCAAAATGGTCGTAATAAAGTTGTAATCACTTTATTAAATTATTCCAATAATAATGGAATTAAATTCTAAGCTTAAAACTTAGAAAATATCACGAGCATTTAATTATCGATACGTAATCGACGTTAAAATTATACTTGTTGAAATCGTTACTGATCGTATTTCAATTCACATTCATTCGTGAATTGTACATAGGAATTTATTATTCAAAATAGTAAATCGTTATTCGATAATTTATTAATCAAATTATTATAATAATATTCTAATTTACTAAATTAATAACGTAATTAGCGCTTTAAATAATCGGGTATTACATTCCACCCTTAAAGAAATTTCGTCCCAAATTTACATACCTCGTAAAAGATCGGGTATTCTTCTTCATTCGTCCTCAAGCTCCCCACGTGGCTTCCTCTCGTCATGATGCTTCCACAAAGACTTTGACTAGTGGAATCGATTTGTTTCTCAATTCTCAACCTCGTGGTCTAGAATAGCCGTGGTTCTTCATTATAGCTCATATCCGGATTGAGGATCACGTCGCCTTGATGGATCACATGCTTGGTCGCATACATATTTTCCGAGTTGTGATACATGAAAGACGCTGTGTACGCTTCCCGGACTTGGCGGAAGAGCCAACGATAGGCGATCGGGCCTATTCTTTCTAGATTTCATAAGGTCCAATAAAGCGGGTCTTAACTTCCCTTTACTCCAAACCTTATAATCCCTTTAGATGGAGAGACCTTCAAAAGACTTTATCTCCATTTTCAAAATGTAGCTCGGACCTTCGCGACAACGGAAGATTTCGCTCATCTTGAGCTTCTTTTATTCTTTGCTAATTTGCTGAATCGATCTCAATCATTTCGCTTATAGCGTCAGCCCTAAGATTCTTCTTTCACCCACTTCATCCCAAAGAAAGCGTGATCGGCATTTTCTTCCATATAAGGCTTCACACGGGCCATATCGATCGTCGCTGATAACTATTATTGTAGCAAATTCGATGAGAGGTAAAACCTCTTCCCATTTGGCACCTCGATCCAACACTACGCTCTCAACATGTCTTCGAGTGTTTGATCGTCCTTTCCGATTGTCCATCGGTTTGAGGAGAAAAGTTGTGTTGAAATTTAATTTCGCGCCCAATTCTTTGCAAGCTAGTCCGTAATCTTGAAGTAAATTTTGAATCTCTATCGATGTGACACTACAAAAAACACGCTAACAATGACGGAAAAATCCGTCGCGAAACATCAAAAATCCGTCGTAAACCAGATTTATGACGGATCGTAGACGGATTTGTACCGCCTCTAAAAACCTCGTTGTTAGCATACAACGACGGTAAAAATTCCGCCGCAAAATTTTGAATGACTAGCGGCGGACTTATCCGCCGCTGATAGATTAGTCGTTTGACTCGTCGTTTGTTACGTTGAATTAACGACGGAAAAGTCCATCAGAATTAGCGGCGGAAACAATTCGCCGCTAAATTATTTGGGTAATTCCGCCGAGATACGCCGCAAATAACGATGGACTTTTTACGCCGCTATATGATTCCGTCGAATTGAGTCTCGCATCCGCCGCAACATCTGCTCGCTATTCCGTCAGAACTGTTGTAATCATGACGGATTTTTTCCGTCGCTAATATAGTCCGTCAGATCCGTCATTCATTTACACCACGACAAATTAGATTCTGTTCCGTCTCGTAACCGCCGCAGCTCCGACTTAATTCCGCCTCTATTCCGCCGCTATCCTTAAAATATTTCAACAACCAGCCAGATTATGTTTTACCCGTGTTTTTACCTGCTCAATACATCCACAATCATCACAAATTCATCCACAATCATCACAAATCCAACAACATCCACAATCATCACAAATCCATCCACAATCCATCCAAATCACAATCCAAATCATCACAAATCCACAATCCAAATCATCACAAATCCACAATCCAAATCACAAATCCACAATCCATCCACAATTATTCAATACATCCACAACTGATAATTCACAACAACTATTCGATACGGAGTTATAAATCCAAATCTAAATCCAATTCAACAATTCAAATCCAACAACAACAATTCAAAATATCCATAAATGAAGTAAAACGATAGATAGGAATCAATATGGTGGAGGGTGGTCGAGGTCCAAGATCGCTACTCGAGCCCGATAGGAATCACTGAATGCCTCTGCTGAGCTTCCATCCGAGCTTGAAGACGCTGAAGCATCGCGTGCATGCTCACTGTTGTGCTTGAATCCTCGCCTCGCCCGCTTCACGCCTCTCCTTCTCCACGCCGCAGCTGTCGACCATCCGCTCTCTCTAACTTCATCTCGCTCCTCCATCTCCGCTCGACTGCTCGATATCCGTGAGACTCCATACGAGAAGTCGCTGCAGAGCCGGAACTAAAGTCGCTTCCATGAATGTACGTGAGAGAGAACCAAGACCAAACAATCTCTTTTTCTTCGATGCGGCGCCTCAGAGGATACCCTTGAGGATCCGAGTCCCATCTACTGGCTCTCATCTCGCTACCGGCTTGAGTCAAAATCAACTTGGTCCTCCACCGCTCCTCGTATTTGCGGTAAATCGCTTAACTTTCCAAATAGAAGTTATTTTACATCATTACCATATTTAATATTTAATCTACTTACCGCGATGCTACGAGCCTTCCCATCTCAGATAACTTCCATCGGGGCGACATGATATTTCGAAAAACATCCCATCGACCTCGTAAATATGGACTCCACGTTCTCGCCTATTCATTCATTCAAACATTATTAATGCACACGAGGTAAATGATAATAAGTATTTGTGTGCATATAATAGAGGTACATTGCTACTTAAAAATAAGAAAATTAAACAAGCTTCATTAATGATGTTTTAATCCAATTAGTTTGTATGCCTAATAACTTAGCAATTAATGATTATGATATATGTGAGGCGAAAGCGTAACAACATTAAAACCTAAATTGAATTCAAAACTAAATACTTACAATGCCGGTAGCATAATCTAAAGCACATCCTGAGCCACCCCGTGCTTAACGATCCCGTCCCTCACCATCCGGCTCGCCATCCTACTCCTCCTAGCTTTTTCTCGCTTTAGTCCGCACCTCAAGTCGATTCCAATAATCTCGCCACGCAGCCAATCCGATCCGGGAATGAATTGAGGTGGCGCACATCGCCTCTGTCTACCATTTACTATTTGGTGTTTGATGTGCATTATTTTTCTTATTAATAAATTTGCCAGCGATACATAGTGGAGTCGCCATTTGTTAATTGAACCTTTAATACTTCCAAATTTGGTGATATAATACTGAGATTCGACTTATTTGTTGCCAAATCGATAGGAAAGATACGATTTCATTTTGGTGGTTTGTTCGCATTTACTAACCATCGAGTAATATTAAAAGAGATTTTGAATTTTATATACTTTTGAAATCCAAATACACAATTTACGTTTGGTTCAATTAAGTCATACATAAAATCGAACTTAGATCTAATTATAATTGTCTCTTTGGTATATAATAGATGATTGAACACAAAATGGAACACCCAACCAAAGAAACCAAGAGATGATAATTATATTGCACAAGTAGTATACTGAATAATTATAGTTGAAAATCCTTCAAGTTCTTGGAGTTCATTGTGGATTTAAAAGCTCCACTTGTACCTTTAAAACATATTCCACGTCATCCATGTTACATAACTACTTATTATATATAGTACATGCTTAATCAAATTTTATTTCTCAAAAGTGATCTATTTATGATTCTATAGCCAAACCAAATTTTAATTACAACTTGGCAAAAATTGTTGTCTTCTATGATGTAAATTAAAAGGATGTCATTGAAAAATCTAACGGAGGATATCATTGAAAATTCATAATCTATGGTGAGGATTGATTATTGATAGAGTAGCAATTTGAAAATTCATGTCCAATTCTTAAGGGCACCTAAAATCCAACATACTCATTAAATAACCAAGTAAATCCAATATATATACCAATATATCGATACATACCAATATATACCAATACATATATACCAATATATCAATACATACTAATATACTAATACTTATATATATACCAATATATCAATACATACCAATATACGACTAATTCTTATATATATACCAATATATATATATATATATACAATACATACATAAACATACATAATAATAATGTACCAATACATACATAATGTAACAATAATGTACCAATTCATACATAAACATAATGTACCAATATATACATATATATATATATAAAATACATACATAAATATAAATTTTAAATAGATATATATATATATATATACACATACAGGCCTGAGGCTGGCAGTGGCGTGTGTGGCAATGGCATGGAGGCGGGGCTGGTCATGGCGGCGGTGGAGCGGCGAGGCGGGGCATGGTAGCGGCAGGGCTGGCATGCGGGTCAAGGGGGGCGGCGGTGGGGCAGGGTTGGGCGGCGCGGCGCATACAGGAGGCGGAGACGGGAGGCGGAAGCAGGCGGCGGTGGTAATTAGGGCTTGGGGAGGGATTGGGCGCGAGCTAAATGAAATTGGGAAGAATACGCGTCAGAACATAATTTCGTGAAGCGGATTAGCGACGGTAAATATCCGTCGTTAAATTTAAAACCTATAGCGACGTACTAACGACGGAAAACTTTAACGACGGAAAAAATCCGTCGTTGAAATATGAAAATTTGAAAATAGAAAAATCCGCTTTTATAAGGACGTAATAAATTAAATAGTTAAATTTATTTACGGACTAACGACTATATAATCCGTCGCTTAATTTCTTGGCATTAAAAATTAAAAATTAATATTAACGACGAAAAAATTCGTCGTAAATATTATTTAGAATAAATAAAACTAAAATTAAAATTAACGATTTAAAAGTATCCGTCGTAATATTAATTAAAAATAAATATTAAAACATCCGTTATTTTACTGACGGATCGCCGACGCTTTTAAAATTGTACATTAAAAAATATAAAATCCATAATTTAACGACGGATTATGTCCGCCGTTAACTTTAACGACGGATTAACGACGATATGACGTCGTTATATATTCATGCCGAAATAGGCCGCCAAATTCGCCTTAATAACGCCTCAAATCCGTCGTTAATGTAGTACGTCGTTATTCCGTCGTTATTCCGTCGCCGAATGGCGACACCAATTTTAGCCGTTGCTAATCCGTCGTTTGTTCGCGCGTTTTTTGTAGTGTGATAGTTTTGGTACTCATGCAGCGCATATTTCCTTTACGTCTTCTTTGGGCTAGCTTATCGCACCCGTGGGTAATCAATCGCGTAAATGTGCACATTTAGTGAGTCCGCCCACTACTACCCATATAGCGTTGTTCCTCTTTTTAGACTTTGGTAAACCCGTAACAAAATCCATAGCTATATCTTCCCATTTCCACTCGGGTATTGCCAAAGGTCGTAGCTTCATAAGGACGTTGGTGTAATGCTTTTACTTGTCGACAAGCAAGACATACGCTACAAAAGTGGCTATGTCTCTTTTCATACCTTCCCACCGTAACTTTTCTTCAAGTCTTGGTACATTTTGTACTTCTGGTTGGTCAGTATAAGGTGTTTCATGAGCTTCACTCATGATTTCATTCAAGATTGTTGTTATGCAGGATACACAACCTTCCTTCAAATAATAAAGCATTATCTGGTCTTCTTGAAAATTCTTCATCCTTCCGTCCTTACCTTGCTCTTCGCTTTTCTAACTTTTCCTCCATCCTTTGTCCTTCAATGATTCTTTTCCTCAAGTCGACGCCAAAGTGAGTGTAGCAATACAACTCGTGATCGTCTCGGTTGTTCAATCAATTCAATCTTCATCATTTCAAACTCTTCAATGAGTTTTTCTTCATTTGTGAGGAGACATCCCAATTTGCTTTGACTCTTACGACTCAAGGCATCGGCTACAACATTCGCTTACCCGGTGATAGTTTATACCACGTCGTAGTCTTTTACCAATTCGAGCCATCTTCTTTGTCTCATGTTTAGATCTCTGCTCGAAAAAGTATTTTAAACTTTATGATCGGTAAAGATTTCACATCTTACTCGTGAGATGATGTTCCATATCTTTAAGGCATACCTTCACGCTAGTTCCGCATCATGAGTTGGGTAATTCAATTCATGCGGTCTCAATTGTCGAGATGCATAGGCTATCACTTTTCCATTTTGCATTAACACACACCTAATCCATTTTGGAAGCATCTGTATAGACCACGTATTCTTTATCTCGCTCGAACCGCTAATCTGAGGCGAGTTAACTTTTCCTCGAGCATCCGGAAATTACCCTCACACTCATCACCCGTGTGAATTTAATTCCTTTTACGAGTAGTTGGTTTATTGGTCTTGCTATCTTCGAGAATCCTTCGATGAATCTCCGATAGTAACACCAATCCCAAGAAACTTCTAATTTCATTTTGTGTCCTCGGCGATTTCCATTCTTGACCGCTTCTACTTTGGCGGATCAACTTTAATCCTTGGTGACACAATGTGTCCAAGGAACATTCTTCCTTCAAATTAAAATTCACATTTGCTAAATTTAGCAAAAGTTGTTCATTTCTCAAAGTTTGCGATCGTCCGGAGTGTTCCTTGTGTTCGTCTTTATCCTTTGAATAGATGAGGATGTCATCTATGAAGACTAAGACAAATTTGTCTAAAATGGGTGGAACACCTGCTCATGAGATCCATGAATACCGCCAAGATTGGTCGATCCGAATGGCACAACTATAAATTCATAGTGGCCGATCTCGCTCGGAAAGCGGTCTTTGATACATCTTCAGCAAGACTTTAAGTTGGTGATAGCTCACTTGAGGTCGATTTTGAGAACACGCTAGCTCCTCTTAGCTGATCAAACAAGTCATATATCCTTGGAAGTGGATACTTATTTTGAGCGTCATTTTGTTCGCCTCTCATAATCTATACACATCCTCAAGGAACCATCCTTTTCTTTACAAATAACACCGGTGCTCCCAGGTGAAACACTAGTCCGATAAAACCTAAGTCTAACACTCTTGAATTTGAATTTTCAACTCTTCCAGTTCTTTTGGAGCCATTCATGCGGTGCTTTTGACATTTGAGCCGATCCGGTTCCAAGTCAATGGTAAACTCGCTTGTCTATCGAGGCAATCTGGTAGATTTTCGGAAAAACATCCAAAATTCTCGCACAATCTCTACATCTTCAACTTTTATCGTTGTTCGATCTTCTCCGTTCAAATAAACAAGAAATGCATGGCATCCTTTCTTGTTTATCATACTCTGACCTTCGCCATGGATATAATCGAATTTTCTTTCCCATACCGATTAGTAAAAGCTTGTAGCTTCTTTCCCGTGAAAATGGAACAAAATTTTTCTTTCTTCACACGTAATCGTAGCATGATTTTCCGCTAACCAATCCATTCCCAAAATTATATCTACATCACCCATGGGTATTATGTTTAAGTTATTCGTCAGAACCTTAAGTGATCCTATGTTCAACTCTAGGTTTGAGCAAATGTGAGTAACAGTCATAATCCCTCCTATGGGTGAAGAGATGTTCATATCCTGGTTTGCTTTCTCGGATCTAAGTTCCATAGATCTACACATGTTCTTGCTACAAAGAATGTGATGCTCCGTGATCGAACAAAAGTATAACAGTGCGTTGAGAAGTGTTCCCATACCGCCAGTTTCGGTTTTGTTCATTCTTCCTCCGGTGCGAGCATATGCTCGCTCGAGCCGGCCGAGGGGTGACGGGCTCTTGTCTTTGTTGATTCCTGTGGTGGCTGCTGCTGTTGGCGTTCTGCTGATTACGCCATTGTGGTGGTTGTCGTTGTTGTTCTTGTTGGGATGAAACCGATATCTCTTAGGGGTTGGGCGTTGCGGGCTGATTCGCCCTTCCCATTGTCCCCGTCGTGCCCACTTCTTGCAACTGCTTAATGGCCCTTCATGCCACACTTGAAAGAATTTACCAAATGACAAACTCCTTTGTGAAATTTCGGCATTTGGGCAAGGAGTTGTCCTTGCTTGCTCTTGTGGTCCTCCTGTGCGAGGAAAAGACCGCTTCTTCCATCCCCGCCTGTGGCGCTACATTCCTTGCCAGGGACGTTTGTTATTGGTATTATCAAAACTTCCTCGATTGTTGTTACCAAAATTTCCTTCCATTTTCTCTTCCCTTTGTCCCTGTGTTCGATGTCCGTGTGCGGATGACTTCTCTTCCGCATAGTCGCTCTATGTCCAAAGCTCGTCCGAGAGCTTGATTGTAAGTCGATCTCCATGGTGGCTAGAGACATTCTTATTTCGATCTCAATCCGGACTTGAATTTTTCTCGCCATCTTCATATCCGTATTCACCGATCGGGGCATATCTGGACATATCACGAAGATGCGATCATAATCTATTACGGACATTTTCTCTGTTTGATTATAAAACTCATGTTCCTTTCTCTTCCGATAACTCTTGAACATACTTCTCATCTGCCCTTTAAACTCTTCCTGTGTGAATTCATTCATGTGATCCTCTGTAAAAATCTTTCGTCGGGCTTCCCACCAAAAGTCGGCGAGTCCCGGTTGAAAATGTAATGAGATAGCCGCTCTGCTCATGCGTGAAGAAAATCAAATATCCTTTCCATAGCCCCGATCCATTGCTTGGCATCATCCGGCTTCCTTTTCCATCAAAGGATGGTGGGTTCGCTGAAATAATTCCTCGATCCTACGATCGGGTGGAGGTGGTGGTGGTTGGGGTATATTCTGAGTTACGCATGAATTCTTCCTCTGCCTCCTCTTCCCTTCCCTACCTCTTTGTGTAGGATCCCGTCTTGGCGGCGATACGTTGTTTAAACATCTGATAAATATTGAAAATCATTTTCACAATTAACATATATAATATCATCATACAATTTCTTTTGTAAGCGACTTTAAACCAAGCTATTCATCACAATATCATTTCGCAAAAGCCCGCTTGGGGTTATCATATATATACATCGAAAATTTGTGCCTCGAGGAGGACTATTCAGCACAAACAGCTAATACAAAAGGATAATGTACAATAGATGGCATTTAAAAGCTTAACCCGATCGAACAACATACGGGATTACAAGATAATACAAAGTACCAATGTTCACCCCTTTTCAAAACACAAAGCAACCTACACATCTTGGACTATATACATACGGACTAAAACCTAGCTAAACAGATCAACAGGTGTATCACTCATCATCATACTGATCCTCCTCAGGATCCTCCTCGTCGTCTGAATCGTCATCGGAGTCGTCATCCAAATCATCGTCCGAGTCTTCCTCACGGCGGCGTACTCTGGACGGTCCTGCTTCGTCATTCCCAACCATAGGAATGTCGCGGATCGGGCCAAGTCATCACGATCATCGAGACCTCATCCCGTCCGCCGCCGTAGCACGTGCAGCTCGGGTGGCGGTCTGGCCGCGACATAGGTGGCAAGATAGGAAGCGGTGGGTGTATGGGGTGTCCAATCGACAGCGGGGGAAACACTGGCATCCCCAATGCTCTGGGCCGAGACGCCCTGGTCACATGAGCGGGTCGGTCGCTCTTCCAAATCTCTTGGAATCACGGATGAACCACTCGAGGAACCTCCAAGTAGAGCCACCCGGTGACTCATCACGCCACGTATATTCCCTGGAGGAAGGTACGGTCCTCTCGGCTACCCCAGATACTAAAGACGTGGGTCGATGGCTCACAAATCTCGGTAGATCGCTATCGTCGTAGTCACCACCATATCGGTAGATGTAATCTCCGATATTTCCGTCATAGTCTTCCCAACAATCGGTAGCCGCATCAAGACGCTTCATGCCATCAAGTCTGCTACCCATGCTCGCGCCCCTCCAATGACGAAGGTAGTGCATGAGGAACTCTCGAGATCATCTCCCAAAGACATCCGATACTCATGGTACCTATGAATAATCTCTGCGGGGTGGCACTCGTCCAAGTCTCTGCCTAGTGGTGTGTCGAGTCTCGCCATCTCGTCACGCATAAACGAGCATAAGACAACTAAATAAGGATAATCGATGCATAGATAAAAAAAAATATAAACTTAACGCGTCTGCTAAGCAAAAGAATAAACTGGACAGGTCTATAAAGCAGATAAACAATCCAAACACCTCTGATAAACAGATAAATGTTATACGGAAATTGTTCTCATATACAACACACGTTGTAGCTTTCCTACCATACTAAGAAACATACTGACTAGCATGCATAAACAAAATCTTATCATATAACTGAATTCTAGTTCTATAAGACTACTAGCTAGCTTCTACTGGCCCTCGTGATTTCTGGAGACTGAAACAGGGGATCTTTCCTTCATAATAAACATAGTACAGTCCGTTAGGAGTACTTAGGAGAAAACCGTTTGCAAATCGGAGTCCAAACGAAGGAGAACGGACCAAAATAAAATTACTGCGCGAAGCAGTTCGCCTTTGCCGAGGTGAACTGTCCGGGGTGGACTGTACTGATTCTCGTAAATTGTGGAGAAGGAATCAGGGGTTCGATCCGTCATAACAAATAAATTAAATTTCGTTAGGAGTACGTAGGCGAAAACTGTTCGCAAATAGGAGTCCGAACGAAAAAGAACGGATCCAAAAAAAAACACTGCGCAAAGCAGAAAAATTTTCTGCGCGTTCGCAGAGATCGTAGGCAATGCCGATATCGAGGTCGTGCATGCTGTTGTCGAGGCGGACAGCCGAGGCCGAGGTGACGAGGTGATTGAGGTCAGCTGGTCTGTCGAAATGAATCGCCGAACCTTGAAATAATGGTCGATTATGACAAAGGCGGGCTCGGTGTAATCGAGGTCGACTTCCGAAGTGGATTTGCCGAGGCGAAAATACGGCGTCATGAATTGTCGAGATGCAATCTTCAAACTCGAAGTGGATGTCGAGGTTGACACCAAATAAACTCCCGGTCGATGCGGGGTGAATCAATTGAAGTCGCGAATGCCGGGCGCATTGGTCACCGAGTCAAGGTAAACTCGAGTTGACTTCAAACGAAGTGGAAAGCCTTAGCTTTTCAATTTGAGCTCGATTCTTTTGTTCTCGAAAGAAGATGAGAAGAGTTCGTACATTTGTCCGTCTATGTTCTTTTCAAAGAGGGATCATGCATCTTATTTCGTCTATGTTCAATTCGGGATGACATAGGCATCAATCAAAATCAATATTGAGAAATGAGAATAAATTTCAAATACGATTTAACATAGTTCGCTTTAAACATACGATTTCTTGCGAAAAATTTTCAATCAATAATCAATAAATAATCATGGTTATTTACAACCTTTCTCATTTCATTTGTCGATAATGTTCTATCGACAACAAATCAAATTATAATTCATTTGTCGATAATGTTCTATCGACACAAATCATTTTCATAAATCTCAAACTTTCGCTTTCAAAGATGAAAATAATTTACCTTTTTCGAGTTGAAATGGATGTGATGGATTGTTGAGCATAGTCGATGATTTCTAGAAGTCTAGTGACTCAATCTAGACTTAACTTTTGAAAGAAAGTTTTAGGGTCAGAGAGCAAAGGCTCGATACCACTCATGTCCCACCGTAATACCCCGATTATTTAAACGCCTAATTACGATATTAATTTCAGAAATTAGAATATTATTATAATAATTTGATTAATAAATTATCGAATAACGATTTTGAACTTTTGAATAATAAAATTCTATGTTCAATTCACGAATGAATATGAATTGAGAAATACGAATGTGTAACGTATTTCAACAGTATATTTTTAACGTCGATTACGTATCGATAATTTTATGCTCGTGATATTTTCTAAGTTTTTAAGCTTAGAATTTAATTTCATTATTATTGAAATATTTTAATAAGGTGATTATAGCTTTATTACGACCATTTTGAGATGAGTCGATATTTAACGTTTTGAGACGTTTCAAACGTTAACGTTTTGAGATGACTTGAGAATCAAGTCTAACGATCAAGGAATTATGATATTTAAATTCCTATGATTATTTTATATAATTGGGATATTATTTAGCATTGAAATAATGCTAGAAAATTTTGGGATTATATTGTTGATTATTTATGATTCTCGAAAACCCTAAATCGAGAAATAGGGTTTTCTACCTATGGATTGATTCCAATAAATTTTCCTATGATATAAATTATCATCTAGGATATATATTATGCTATATATCTACTTATAGCATGAAAATCACGTTTTGGGCATTTAATTATTAAAAGTGCCGAAATTACCCTATGTGATATAACATAGGATTTATTTTATTTTGATAATCCAAATTGTGAAATTTCTTAAGTGTAGTATTAATACACACTTACCAAGTAATTTGTGTGGATGATTTATGTCTAACTTATGCTCTGTGAAATAGCCGCATATATTGACATTTATACACAAAATTGATTCTTAAATTTAATATACTTGAGTATGAAATATTTGGGGAAGTGTATCTAATACACATGTGTTATACAACACACAAAAATCTGAAATTATTTTCCTCTCCCACCACCTCTGTGGTCGACGGCCATTGTGCCACAAGAAACAAAATTTGTTTTGTTTTCCCAAATCATACCTTGGTGTAGAAATTTCATATGTTGGATTATAGGTTATAAATATGTTATAAATTAAGGTTAGAGCCTTCTATAATTTAATTATAATTTTAGGATGTTATTTGATAATTATTGGAAATTTCGAGACCTATATAGTGATATAGGTGAATTCCAAATTTTTCTATAGTAACATTAATACATATTAATGATATAGTGTAAAATAATACACTATATGAGTTTAGGGAAATTTTTGGAACAAGTTTGGAAATTTTAGCTCATGACCGTGAGCTATAGTGTTGAAAATAAGGATTTTTAAATCCTTTTTAATCAAGAAAATAATAAATTATATGTCTAGAAATTAATTTAGACATATTAAAATTTTCGGAATTATTAAACATAGAATATTATGTTTACTTAAGAAACGTTATATTAAATAACGTTAAAAGCATAAATAATGCTTAAAGTATTAAAAGATTAATATTGAAAGAAAATATTAATTAATTTTATCGATTTGCGTGAAAAATCAAGATTAAAGCCTTATGAAAAAAAATCGATTGAAAATCGATTTATATTGATTAAAATATGTTTTATTGAAAATTTATTAAGAAAAGTCAAAATGGTTGACTTTCAAATTAACGTCTGAAATCGTTAGTTAAATACGCTAATACGTGAAAAACGTATTACTTTTATCCGAATATCTCAATTGTGAGAAAGATTTCATAAATGAAATCACTTTATCAATAACGCTATTATATCGTTAATTGTTTAACCTAAAAGGTTAAAATGAGGCCGTAGATCATATTACGCCTCTCGATATACGAGAATTATTTTATTGATATACGCCACGCTTCAACGTATTAAGACGATAAAGAATCATCCAAACTTGAATTATTAATTTAATTATCAAAGTTGAATGAACTTTGAAAATCTCAAAGCGTACAACGCACTAAACGTACATTTTTGCGTAAAGGTGGGACGTGAAGTTCACTCATAGCGAGGAGAGGAGCACGCATAGTGAAATTGAAGTTCAAGTAAAGGTGGGCTTTACTATACTCAAACCGGTAGAATTTACCAAATAATTTATTTATGATGTTTTATTGCAAGCAAATAATTATGAACCGATTTATTTAATTACCGTCCAAAATATTTATGTTTTATGATGTATCCAATCCATGATTGTTGATGCATAATGTTAGTAGTAACCACTTTATGACATGTTGAATTCGTATTCTTGAAGTACCCCAAGAATGATGGAGAATTCGTATCCCGTCTTGAGATGGCCCGGATTTTGTGCAATCGATTATTTTGTATTTGTGTCTTTGGAAGGGTGCCCGGCCGTCACGGCCTCTGTGAGGAGGCCTCCAACAGCAGGAGGTGTTGTGAATGATTGATTGTGGTGGATGTGGATCATACATACGTGGAAAATGCTTGCCAAGCTATATTTATTGAAAATGATGAAAATATTTAGTAAGCACGAGTATTTCAAATTAAAATCTAGTGTTACCGTGATGTGGCGTAGTAATTCAAACTTGATAAATTATTTTGGCATGAGCCATCGAGTGCATTATTTGTACTCACCGCATATTGTTTTTAAATGTGCGATTGAGTCGATGATGGTGATGGGCGGAGATGTTGAGTAGTCGGGGCCTTTTGTATTTATTATGTTTGAAAGAAAGAACCCTTGGATGCATATCGTCATATATGCATTTACATGCTTTCCGCTGCATATTTTGAATATTTTGTATGTTATTGTGACAGTTGTGTCTGTCTGAATTATCGAACCTACTGATAAAGGAACTCGTAGCCTTTACATATGTATATGACTTTTGCCTTGTGAATAAGGGTTGAATTGTTTTTGCCTTGTAAATAAGGTTTAATCATTGAAGTTCGATAAATATCATTCTGAAAATCTTTTGATTATTCTATCAATTGTTTTGCATTCACTGTTCCAAGCTCCAGTTCTCTCTAATCATCTCTTCGGATTAGAGCGGCTGTGACAGAGTGGTATCAGAGCATATTGCTCTCTGAACCCTAAAACTTTCTTTCAAAGGTTAAGTCAGATTGAGTCACTAGACTTCTAGAAATCATCGACTACGCCAACACTCCATCACATCCATTTCGACCGGGAAAAAGGTAAATTATTTTCTCGTCTTTGAAAAGAAAAGTTTGAGAATTATGAAAATGATTTGTTTCGATAGAACATTATCGACAAATGATTTGTGTTGATAGAACATTATCGACAAATGAAATGAAAAAGGTTGTAAATAACCATGAATTATTGATTTATTGATTTATTGATGAATTTTTTTTTTTTCTCTTTCGCAAGAAATGCGTATGTTTAAAATGAACTATGTTCGTCATATTCGAAAATTTATTCATCTTTTCTCAATGTTGATTTTGATTAATGCCTATGTCATCCCGAATGAAACATAGACGTAATAAGATGCATGATCCCTCTTTGAAAAGAACATAGACGGACAAATGTATGAACTCTTCTCATCTTTTTCGAGAACAAAGAATCGAGATCAAATTGAAAAGCTAAGGCTTTCCACCTCGTTTGAAGTCGACCGAGTTTACCTCGACTCGGTGACCAATGCGCCTCGCATTTCGCGACTTCAATTGATTCACCCCGCATCGACACGAGAGTTTATTTGGTGTCAACCTCGACATCCACTTCGAGTTTGAAGGTTGCATCTTGACAATTCATGGCGCCGTATTTTACCGGCAAATCCACTTCGAAGTCGACCTCGATTACGCCGAGCCGCTTTTGTCGTAATCGACCATCTTTTCAAGATTCGCGATTCTTTTAAACAGACCAGCTGACCTCAGTCACCTCGTCACCTCGGCCTCGGCAGTCCATCTCGGCAACGGCATGCACGACCTCGATATCGGCATTGCCTACGATCTTCGCGAACGCGCAGAAAATTTTTCGCTGCGCGGTGTTTTGTTTGGATCCGTTCTTTTCGTTCGGACTCCGATTTGCAAGCGGCTTTCGCCACGTGCTCCTAACGCAATTTAATTTATTTGTTATGACGGATCGAACCCTGATTACTTCTCCAAAATTCACGAGAATCAGTACAGTCCACCCGGACAGTTCACCTCGGCAAAGCGAACTGCTTCGGCGAGTGATTTTATTTTGGTCCGTTCTCCTTCGTTTGGACTCGAATGCGCACGGTTTTCTCTACGTACTCTAACGGACTGTAACATATTTCTTATGAAGGAAAGATCCCTGTTTATTTCTCCAGAAATCACGAGAGCCAGTAGAAGCTAGCTCGTAATTTTATAGAACTAGAATTTAGTTATATGATAAGATTTTGTTTATCTTTGCTAGACAAGATGTTTCTTAGTATGGTAGGAAAGCTACAACGTGTGTTGTATATGAGAACAATTTCCGTATAACATTTATCATTTATCGAGAGGTGTTTGGATTGTTTATACGCTTTATAGACTGTCCGGTTTATTCTTTGCTTAGCGACGCGTTAAGTTTATTTTTTATCTATGCATCGATTATCCTTATTTAGTTATCTTATGCTCGTTTATGCGTGATGATGGCCAGGACTTGACACACTACTAGACGCAGACTTGGACCGAGTGCCACCCCTGCAGAGATCATTCATAGGTACCGCGAGTATCGAGATGTCTTTGGGAGATGATCTCGAGAGTTCCTCATGCACCACCCGTCATTGGAGGGAGGCGCACGAGCATGGGTAGCGGACTTCGATGGCGTGAGCGCCTTCGATGCGGCTACCGATTGACCGGGAAGACTATGCACGGGAAATATCGGGAGATTACATCTACCGATATGGTGGTGACTACGACCTGGTAGCAGATCTACCGAGATTTGTGAGCCATCTGACCTACGTCTTTAGTATCTACGGGGAAGCCCCGAGAGGACCGTACCTTCCTCCGAGGGAATATAAGTGGCGTGATGAGTCACCGGGTGGCTCTACTTGGAGGTTCCTCAGTGGTTGATCCGTGATTCCGAGAGATTTGAAGCGAGCGACCGACCGCCACGTGACGAGGCATCTCGGCCCAGAGCATTGGGGATGCCAGTGTTTCCCCCGCTGTCGATTGGACATCCCATACGCCCACCACTTCCTATCTTGCCACCTATGACAGTGCCGCACCGCCAACCGAGTCAGACGACAGACGGCCGGATGAGGGTCTCGATGATCGTGATGACTTGATCCGATCCGCGACATTCCTATGGTTGGGGATGACGGGCGCAGACCATCCGTAGTGCGCCGTGTGAGGACGACTCGGACGATGATTCGGATGGCGACTCGGCGACGATTGACGACGAGGAGGATCCCGAGGAGGATCGATATGATGATGAGTGATACATCGATGACTGTTTAGCTAGGTTTTAGTCCGTATGTATATAGTCCAAGAGTGTGTAGGTTGCTTTTGTGTTTTGAAAAGGAAGTGAACTTTGTATTTTGTATTATCTTGTAATCCCGTATGTTGTTCGATGCGGGTTAAGCTTTAGAGATGCCATCTATTGTACATTATCTCTTTGTATCAACTGTTGTACAAAATAGTCCTCCTTGAGGCACAAATTTTTGATGTATATATATATGATAACCCCAAGCGGGCTTTGCTGCGTAAATGATATTGTGATGAATAGCTTGGATTAAAGTCACTTATAAAAAAATTGTATGATGATATTATATATGTTAATTGCGAAAATGATTTTTCAATATTTATCAGATGTTTAAACAACAGAATGCCAAGAGCGTGATCCCGCACAAAGAGGTAGGGGAAGGGAAGAGGAAGAGGTAGAGGTAGGCGGAGGAAGAATTCGCATGCGAACCCTGAATATACCCCAACCACTACCACCTCCACCCGATCGTAGGATCGAGGAATTATTTCAGCGTAACCCACCATCCTTTGATGGAAAAGGAAGCCCGATGATGCCGAGCAATGGATCGGGGCTATTGAAAGGATATTCGATTTTCTTCGCCGCACAACGCAGAACGGCTATCTGTATTACCTTTCAACTAACAGACTGCCGACTTTTGGTGGGAAGCACGACGAAGATTTTACAACAGGTCATATGAATGAATTCACCGGAAGAGTTTAAAGGAATCAGATGAGAAGTATGTTCAAGAGTTATCGGAGAGAAAGGAACATGAGTTTTATAATCAAAGCAGAGAAAATGTCCGTAGCAGTTATGATCGCATCTTCTGCGATATGTCCAGATATGCCCCGATGCGGTGAATACGGATATGAAGATGGAAGAAAATTCAAGTGCAGATTGAGATCGAGATAAGAATGTCTATAGCCACCATGGAGATCGACTTACAATCAAGCTCTTGGGCGAGCTTAGGACATAGAGGCAACTATGCCGGAAGAAAAATCAATCCGCATACGGACATCGAACACAGGGGACAAAGGAAAAGAAATGGGAAGGAAATTGGGAATAACAATCGAGAAGTTTTGAGAATACTAATAACAAGCGGCCGCAAGGAACACAAGACGCAAGGACAGGGATGGAAGAAACCGGTCTTTAACCCTCGATGCGGAAGACCACGGATCGAGCAAGAACAACTCCTTGCCCAAAATGCCGAAAATTTCACAAAGGAGTTTGTCATTTGGTAAATTGTTTCAAGTGTGGCATGAAGGGCCATTACGCAAACAGCTGTTCGAGAGTGCACGCAGGGGCGATGGGAAGGCGAATCAGCCCGAACGCCCAACCCCTAAGAGCGATTCTGTTTATTTCAACAAAGAACAACAACGACAACCACCACAACGGCGTAATCAAGAAGAACGCCAACAGCAAGGCCACAACAGAATCAACAAAGACAAGAGCCCGTCGGCCTCGGTGGCTCGAGCGAGCATATGCTGCACTGGGAGGCGAATGAACAAAACCAGGAAACCGGCGGGTATGGGAACACTTCTCAACGTACTGCTATACTTTTGTTCGACACGGGAGCATCACATTCTTTGTAGCAAAAACATGTGTAGATCTATCGAACTTAGATCCGAGAAAGCAAACCAGATATGAACATCTCTTCACCCATAGGAGGATTATGATCACTCACGCTTGCTCAAACTTAGAGTTGAACATAGGATCACTTAAGGTTCGACGAATAACTTAAACATAATACCCATGGGTGATGTAGATATAATTTTGGGAATGGATTGGTTGGCTGAAAATTATGCTACAATCACGTAAAGAAAGGAAAATTTCATTCCATTTTCCCGGAAAGAAGCTACTGACTTTTACTAATCGGTATGGGAAAGAAAATTCGATTATATCCGCTGAAGGCCGGAGTATGATAAACAAGAAAGGATGCCATGCATTTCTTGTTTATTTGAGCGAGGAAGATCGAACAACGATAAAGTTGAAGATGTAGAGATTGTACGAGAATTTTGGATGTTTTTCACGAAAATCTACCGGATTGCCTCCCGATGAACAGCTGAGTTTACCATTGACTTAGAACCGGATCGGCTCCATGGTCAAAAGCACCGCATGTAATGGCTCAAAAGAACCGGAAGAGTTGAAAATTCAAATCCAAGAGCTGTTAGACCTAGGTTTTATCGCACTAGTGTTTACGCTTGGGAGCAATCGTGTTGTTTGTGAAGAAAAGGATGGTTCCTGAGAATGTATAGATTACCGAGAATCGAACAAAATGACGCTCAAAACAAGTATCCACTTCCAAGGATAGATGACTTGTTTGATCGACTAAAAGGAGCTAGCGTGTTCTCGAAAATCGACCTCAAGTCGCTATCACCAACTTAAAGTGCGGCTCAAGATGTATCGAAGCTCGCTTTCGAGAGAGATACGGCCACTATGAATTTATAGTTGTGCCATTCGGATTGACCAATGCGGCGGTATTCATGGATCTCATGAATATGGTGTTCCACCCATTTTAGACAAATTTGTCTTGGTCTTCATAGATGACATCCTCATCTATTCAAAGGATGAAGACGAACACAAGGAACACTCCTGACGATCGCAAACTTTGAGAAATGAACAACTTTTGCTAAATTTAGCAAATGTGAATTAAGAAGGAAGTAATGTTCCTTGGACACATTGTGTCACCAAGAAGGATTAAAGTTGATCCGCCAAAGTAGAAGCGGTCGAGAATGGAAATCGCCGAGGACACAAAATGAAATTAGAAGTTTCTTGGGATTAGCGGGTTACTATCGGAGATTCATTGAAGGATTCTCCAAAATTGCAAGGCCAATAACCCAACTACTCAGAAAAGGAATTAAATTCACATGGGTGATGAGTGTGGGCTAATTTCCGACGCGAGGAAAAGTTAACTCATCGCCTCAGAGCAGTTCGAGCGTAGATAAAGAATACGTGGTCTATACAGATGCTTCCAAAAATGGATTAGGCTGTGTGTTAATGCAAAGTGGAAAAGTGATAGCCTATGCATCTCGACAACTGAGACCGCATGAATTAAATTATCCAACACATGATCCGAACTAGCGCAGAGTGCATGCTTTAAAGATATGGAGACATCATCTCTACGGAGTAAGATGTGAAATCTTTACCGATCATAAAAGTTTAAAATACTTTTTCGAGCGTAGAGATCTAAACATGAGACAAAGAAGTTGGCTCGAATTGGTAAAAGACTACGATGTGGTATAAACTATCACCGGGCAAAGCGAATGTTGCGGCCGATGCCTCGAGTCGTAAGAGTCAAAGCAAATTGGGATGTCTCCTCACAAATGAAGAAAAACTCATTGAAGAGTTTGAAATGATGAAGATTGAATTGGTTGAACAACCAGAGACGATCACGAGTTGTATTGCTACACTCACATTGACGTCGACTTGAGGAAAAGAATCATTGAAGGGCGAAGGATGGAGGAAAAGTTAGAAAAGCAAGAGCCAAGGTAAGGACGGAAGGATCAAGAATTTTCAAGCACCGATAATGCTTTATTATTTGAAGGAAGATTGTGTATCCTGCATAACAACAATCTTGAATGAAATCATGAGTGAAGCTCATGACACACCTTATACTGACCATCCGGAAGTACAAAATGTACCAAGACTTGAAGAAAAGTTACGGTGGGAAGGTATGAAAAGAGACATAGCCTCTTTTGTAGAGCGTTGTCTTGCTTGTCGCCAGTAAAGCATTACACCAACGTCCTTACGAAAGCTATAGCCTTTGGCAATACCCGAGTGGAAATGGAAGATATAGCTATGGACTTTGTTACGGGTTTACCAAAGTCTAAAGAGAGAACATTGCTATATGGGTAGTAGTGGGCGAGACTCACCAAATGTGCACATTTTCTCGCGAATTCAGACACCACGGTCTCGATAAGCTAGCCCAAGAAGCGTAAAGGAAATTGTACTTTGCATGGAGTACCAAAACTATCACTTCGATAGAGATTCAAAGTTTACTTCAAGATTCGGACTAGCTTACAAAAAGAATTGGGCACGGTTAAATTTCAAGACACTTTCACCCTCAAACCGATGGACATCGGAAAGGACGATCCAAACACTCAAGACATGTTGAGAACTCGTAGTTTTGGATCGAGGTGCAAATGGGAAGAGGTTTTACCTCTCATCGAATTTGCTACAACAATAGCTATCGGCGGCGATCGATATGGCCCGTATGAAGCCTTATATGGAAGAAAATGCGATCACCGCTTTCGGGATGAAGTGGGTGAAAGAAGAATCCTAGGGCTGACGTTATAAGCGAAATGATTGAGATCGTACGCCAAATTAGGCAAAGAATAAAGGAAGCTCAAGATAGACAAAAGTCTTACGCTGATACGCGAAGATCTGAGCTACATTTCGAGGATGGAGACAAAGTCTTTTTAAAGGTTTCTCCATCCAAATGGATAATAAGGTTTGGAGTAAGGGAAAGTTAAGACCCGATTTATTGGACCTTATGAAATCCTTGTAAGAATAGGCCCGATCGCCATAGGTTGGCTCTTCCGCCAAGTCCGGGAAGCGTACACAATGTTTTTCACGTATCACAACTCGTAGAACGTATGCGATCCAAGCATGTGATCCATCAAGACGACGTGATCCTCAATCCAGATATGAGCTATAATGAAGAACCTATGGCTATTCTAGACCACAAGGTTCAGCAATTGAGAAACAAATCGATTCCACTAGTCAAAGTACTGTGGAAGCATCATGGACAAGAGGAAGCCACGTGGGAGCTTGAGGACGCAATGAAAGAAAAATACCCCGATCTCTTCTGAGGTATGTAAATTTCGGGACGAAATTTCTTTAAGGGGGGTGGAATGTAATACCCCGATTATTTAAACGCCTAATTACGATATTAATTTCGTAAATTAGAATATTATTATAATAATTTGATTAATAAATTATCGAATAACGATTTTGAACTTTTTTGGAATAATAAAATTCCTATGTTCAATTCACGAATGAATATGAATTGAGAAATACGAATGTAACGTATTTAACAAGATATTTTAACGTCGATTACGATCGATAATTTTATGCTCGTGATATTTTCTAAGTTTTAAGCTTAGAATTTAATTCCATTATTATTGAAATATTTTAATAAGGTGATTATAGCTTTATTACGACCATTTTGAGATGAGTCGATATTTAACGTTTTGAGACGTTTCAAGCGTTAACGTTTTGAGATGACTTGAGAATCAAGTCTAACGATCAAGGAATTATGATATTTAAATTCCTATGATTATTTTATATAATTGAATATTATTTAGCATTGAAATAATGCTAGAAAATTTTGGGATTATATTGTTGATTATTTATGATTCTCGAAAACCTAAATCGAGAAATAGGGTTTTCTACCTATGGATTGATTCCAATAAATTTTCCTATGGTATAAATTATCATCTAGGATATATATTATGCTATATATCTACTTATAGCATGAAAATCACGTTTTGGGCATTTAATTATTAAAAGTGCCGAAATTACCCTATGTGATATAACATAGGATTTATTTTATTTTGATAATCCAAATTGTGAAATTTCTTAAGTGTAGTATTAATACACACTTACCAAGTAATTTGTGTGGATGATTTATGTCTAACTTATGCTTTCAATGAAATAGCCGCATATATCGACATTTATACACAAAATTGATTCTTAAATTTAATATACTTGAGTATGAAATATTTGGGAAGTGTATCTAATACACATGTGTTATACAACACACAAAAATCTGAAATTATTTTCCTCTCCCACCACCTCTGTGGTCGACGGCCATTGTGCCACAAGAAACAAAATTTGTTTTGTTTTCCCAAAATCGCTTTAATAAAGCTTGATGTTAATGATATGTAAGAGATATTCTCTTACCATGACCTCACACTTTGACTAATATGTTTCATTTGTGTTTGATCCGTGAGAGTTGAGAGAGCCGAGGGTACACATTAGTGTGTTGTTTCATTTACTTGTTTTGCCTAATTGTATTTAATAGTCTTGAACTAAACTCAAAAGCACACTTCTTCTCATTCCTTTTTCTTCTCACTTTATGTGACCTTCCAAAGATGAAAACCAAACAAATTTCTTCATCTTTCCTTCTCGTTTAGTTTGAGCTTGAGCTATCCTACAACCGATCGACTCGATAACGAGGTTAGATATCGAACAAGCTTGATAAAACCTAACTTTTCAATAATCTTACGGTTTAAATAATTATTTTTAGCATGTATTATTTATGCAATAAATCATGTTAGCATATTATAAGCTTAGAAATTATGTTACATGTGTTAATATGTGCATAGATTATTTATTTCCTAAGCTTAGCAATTTATTTAAATTATTCTAGTGATGCTTGAAAATTGCTAGGTATGTTTTAAGGTTGGATTATTGATCTATAGTGTTGTAGGAGTGCATGGTATCAATTTGAGAAATTTTGGAAATCATCTTGTTGGATTTCCAAAACTCGCGAAAATGTAATAGCATGGAACCTTGTGTATAATTTTATATGCTTGATATTATTGCATATTGTTGATCTAGGTATTAATTAGGTGATATAGAATTTATTAGAATTTTTGGATAAATGTAGCTATATTTATTCAAAAGATTAGAAACTAGGTTCATAGTTTTAATGGTTTAATATGTGTTCGGTGTGATATTATGATATATTAGTACTATATGATAGCAATTAAACATAGTGTAAATTAATTGGAATTTTATAAAAATGTTAGTATATAGTTGATGAAAACCGAAACCATGAACAAATCATACCTTGGTGTAGAAATTTCATATGTTGGATTATAGGTTATAAATATGTTATAAATTAAGGTTAGAGCCTTCTATAATTTAATTATAATTTTAGGATGTTATTTGATAATTATTGGAAATTCGAGACCTATATAGTGATATAGGTGAATTCCAAATTTTCTATAGTAACATTAATACATATTAATGATATAGTGTAAATAATACACTATATGAGTTTAGGGAATTTTTGGAACAAGTTTGGAAATTTTAGCTCATGACCGTGAGCTATAGTGTTGAAAATTAGGATTTTTAAATCCTTTTAATCAAAAATAATAAATTATATGTTCAGAAATTAATTTAGACATATTAAAAATTTTAGAATTATTAAACATAGAATATTATGTTTTGAAGAAGCGTTATATTAAATAACGTTAAAAGCATAAATAATGCTTAAAGTATTAAAGATTAATATTGAAGAAAATATTAATTAAGTTTATCGATTTGCGTGAAAAATCGAAGATTAAAGCCTTATGAAAAAAAATCGATTGAAAATCGATTTATATTGATTAAAATATGTTTTATTGAAAATTTATTAAGAAAAGTCAAAATGGTTGACTTTCGAAATTAACGTCTGAAACGTTAGTTAAATACGCTAATCGTGAAAAAGCGTATTACTTTTATCTGAATATCTCGATTGTGAGAAAAGATTTCATAAATGAAATCACTTTATTGAATAACGCTATTATCGTTAATTGTTTAACACAAAAGGTTAAAATGAGGTATGTAGATCATATTCGTCTCTCTCGATATCGAGAATTATTTTATTGATATCGCATCGTTTCAGCGTATTAAGGCGTATAAAGAATCATCGAACTTGATTATTAATTTAATTATCAAAGTTGAATGAACTTTGAAAATCTCGGCGTGCTGACGTACTAAGCGTACATTTTGCGTAAAGGTGGGGCGTGAAGTTCACTACATAGCGAGGAGAGGAGCACGCATAGTGAAATTGAGTTCAGAAATAAAGGTGGGCTTAGAATTTTACCAAATAATTTATTTATGATGTTTTATTGCAAGCAAATAATTATGAGCGATTTATTTAATTACATCCAAAATGTTTATGTTTTATGTATGTATCAATCCGTGATTGTTGATGCATAATGTTGGGTAACCCAGCTTTATGACGTCTTGAATTCGTATTCTTGAAGTACCCCCGAGAATGATGGAGAATCGTATCTGTCTTGAGATGGCACAGATTTTGTGCTGATTATTTTGTATTTGTGTCTTTGGAAGGGTGCGGCCGGTCACGGCGTGCTGTGAGGAGGCCTCACTCTCGCGTATGAGGTGTTGTGAATGATTGATTGTGGTGGATGTGGATCATACATCGTGGAAAATGCTTGGCAGCTATATTTATTGAAAATGACATAAAATATTTAGTAAGCACGAGTATTTCAAATTAAAATCTCGTGTATTCTTGTGATGTGTGAGTAATTCAAACTTGATAAATTATTTTGGCATGAGCCCTTGGTGCATTATTTGTACTCGATTGCATATTGTTTTAAATGTGCTTGATTGGTTGATGATGGTGATGGGCGGAGATGTTGAGTAGTCGGGGCCTTTTGTATTTATTATGTTTGAAAGAAAGAACCACTTGGGTGCATATAAATCATATATGCATTCACATGCTTTCATTGCATATTTTGAATATTTTGTATGTTATTGTGATTGTTGTTGCATGCGAATTATCGAACCTCTTGATAAAGGAACTCGTAGCCTTTACATATGTATATGACTTTTGCTTGTGAATAAGGGTTGAATTGTTTTGCCTTGTAAATAAGGTTTAATCATTGAAGTTCGATAAATATCATTTTCAATAATCAAACCTTATTTACAAGGCAAAGTCATATACAAATGTAAAGGCTACGAGTTCCTTTAACAAGAGGGTTCGATAATCTGTATGCATACAATCACAATAACATACAAAATATTCGTAATATGCAATGAAAGCATGTGAACGCATATATGACGATATGCACCTATGGTTCTTTTCTTTCAAACATAATAAATACCAAAAGACCCCCGACTACTCAACATCTCCGCCCATCACCATCACTGTACCAATCGCACATTTAAAACAATATGCGTGGTCGAGTACAAATAATGCACTCAAGGCTCATGCCAAAATAATTTATCAAGTTTGAATTATCGCCCATCACAAGAATAACACGAGATTTTTAATTTGAAATACTCGCTACTAAATATTTTCACATTTTCAATAAATATCGCCACAAGCATTTTCCACGATGTATGATCCACATCCACCACAACAATCATTCACACACCCTCTACCGAGAGAGGCCTCTCACAGACGCCGGACCGGCCGAGCACCCTTTCAAAGACACAAATACAAATAATCGCACAAAATCCAGCCTTCAAGACAAGATACGACTCTCCATCATTCTTGGGGTATTTCAAGAATACGAATTCAAGATGTCATAAAGTGGGTTACCCAACATTACGCATCAACAATCATGGATCGATACATACATAAACATAAATATTTTGGGGTGTAATTAAATAAATCGCTCATAATTATTTGCTTACAATAAAGCATCATAAATAAATTATTTGGTAAAATTCTACCGCTTGAGTATAGTAAAGCCCACCTTACTTTTGAACGCCGATTCTCGACACGTTTTCTTTTCTTGTTGCTTGTGAGCTTTCGTCCCACCTTTACGCAAAATATACGTTTAGTGCGTTGTATCGCTTTTGAGATTTTCAAAGTTAATTCAACTTTGATAAATAAATTAATAATTGAATTTTCGATGATTCTTTATAGGTCTTAATACGTTGAAACGACGCGTATATCAATAAAATAATTCTCAGATATCGAGAGAGCGTAATATGATCTACGCCTCATTTTAACCTTTAGGTTAAATAATTAACGATAATAACGTTATTCAATAAAATGATTTCAATTATGAAATCTTTTCACAATTGAGATATTCAGATAAAAGTAATACGTTTTTCACGTGTTAGCGTGTTTAATGAACGATTTTTGACGTTAATTTCAAAGTCAACCATTTTGACTTTTCTTAATAAATTTTCAATAACTCATATTTTAATGAATAAATTCAATATAAATCGATTTTCAATCGATTTATTTTCATAAAACTTTAATCCCGATTTTTCACGCAAATCGATAAACTTAATTAATATTTTCTTCAATATTAATCTTTAATACTTTAAGCATTATTTATGCTTTAACGTTATTTAATATAACGCTTCTTCAAAACATAATATCCTATGTTTAATAATTTGTAATTTTTAATATGTCTAAAATAATTTTGACATATAATATATTATTTTCTTGGTTAAAAGGATTTAAAATCATAATAAAACACTATAGCTCACGGTATATGCTATGATTTCCAAACTTGTTCCAAAAATTTCTCTAAATTCATATAGTGTATTATTTTACACTATGATCATTAATATGTATTAATATCACTATAGAAAAATTGGAACACCACCTTTATCAATACTATAGGCCTCGGTTTCTTCTCAAAATCAACCAATAAATTTTCTAAAATTCTAATAAATTCTATAACACTTAAACATTATCCTACAACATTATTCAACCATAATATACAACCTAATCAAACCATACTCAAAGGACAATACTATGAAGCTCACGGCTACTATGTTTAAAACATACCAAATAATTTTATAAAATCCTACAAAAATTACACTATGCTTAATTAATATCATGTAACACTAATACATCATAATATCACACTATAACAACTTATAACCCATTAAATCTATGAACCTAGTTCTCGGCCTTTTTGAATAAATATAGCTACATTTATCCAAAAATTCTAATAAATTTACATATCACATTATCAAGGTCCTAAATCAATAATATGCTAAGGTATTACTTAAATAAATTTTTACATCAACCTATGAATTTTAGTTATTCTCGGCCCTTTTTAAAAATGTAACAAATGATTTTTAAAAATTTTCCAAATAATCACCAAGAACTCCCACAACATTATATAACAATAATCCATCTTCAAAACAACACTTGGAAATTTCGATCATCAACAAATAAATTATACAACATGCTTAGCTTTAGAAATAAATCATTAATATCAACTCCTAAGCATATGTAACATATTCTCTAAGCATATGGACATGTTAGCATAATTTTTCACTAAATACACATGCTTGGAAAAATAATTTGAACCAATGGATTATTAAAAAGCTTAGGTATAATCGAAGCTCGTTCGATATCTAACCTCGTTAACGGTATCGATTTGTTGTAGGATGACTAGAGATCAAACTTTTTGGAGGAGAATGGAAGAAGAACACTTTGGTTTTCTTAAGAAAAGCTCTCGGTGGTTTGGTGTGTTTGGAAGAGAGGAATGAAAAGTGATTAATGTTTCAAGACTAATGATACTTAATTAAATATAAGAAATGAAACACACTCACACAAGCTCTCTCTCTCTCTCTCTCTCAATCAAAATGCAAGACACAAATAAAATTTTGGAAGTCAAAGTGCATATGTCATACAATAAAATATCCCTTACACATGCATTTACTCTTTGCTAAGCTTTATTAAAGCTTTTGGGAGAAACAAAAATTATTTGTGTCTCATTTACAATAGCTGCCGTCGACCTCCATGGAGTGTGTAAGAAATTTCAGATTTTTTTTTGTGTTATTACACAAGTGTATTAATTACACTCTTTCCCAAATATTATATATACATCATCAATGATTTCCTATAGTCAATTAAATCGGCTCCTTCACTTGCCAACATAACTCAATTGAATTTTTACTTGATAAATGTGTAATTAGATCACACTTGTATCAATTAATTCAAGATATAGCATTACTACTTCAAAAATGGCGTGAACTTGCCTTTGAACACAAAACTCACGGTCTTTTCATTCTACATGTAATATATAATTTATTTTCATGCTAATTATACATATATATCATAATATATGTTTTAGATGATAAATTATATCATAGGAAAAATTATTAGTATCATTTCATGCAAGAAAACCCTAATTTTCGAATTAGGGTTTTCGAAAATTAGTGCAATGCCCAATAATTAATCCTTAAGTTTTAGCATTGTTTTAATGCTAAATAATACTCTAATTACATATAATAATCATAGGAATTTAAATACTATAATTCCTTGATCATTAGACTTGATTCTCAAGTCATCTCAAAACGTTAACGTTTGAAACGTCTCAAAACGTTAAATATCGACTCATCTCAAAATGGTCGTAATAAAGCTGTAATCACTTTATTAAATTATTCCAATAATAATGGAATTAAATTCTAAGCTTAAAAACTTAGAAAATATCACGAGCATTTAATTATCGATACGTAATCGACGTTAAAATTATACTGTTGAAATACGTTACACAATCGTATTTCTCAATTCACATTCATTCGTGAATTGTACATAGGAATTTATTATTCCAAAATAATCGAAATCGTTATTCGATAATTTATTAATCAAATTATTATAATAATATTCTAATTTACGAAATTAATAACGTAATTAGGCGTTTAAATAATCGGGGTATTACAGGACTAATCTTGCTCTTTTCCACTGACCGAATACTCATTTATCCTCGGTAATGGATCATCCACTCTCAATAATCTATGCACTTTCTTAATGGGCTATCTTCCTTCTTGACAAGCAAGCTGGGTGTTTCTTAAAGTAATACACTAGATCTGATAAAACTTAGATTTAAAAAACTCTTGAAATTGAATCTTTATCCTTCTAATTTCCTTGAATCCATTTGATAAAGGTACTTTTGACATGGTTTAATAATGGTTCTAATTTGATAGTGGAACCCTAGCTGCTTATCAGGGGGTAATCTTGCTAAGTTGTCAGAAAATGTCTAGAAATTCTCGAACAATTTCCACATCCTCTATCTTCATTTCTGCTTTTCATTCTCTGCTTAGATAAACAGGGAATGCTCGACATCCCTTCTTGTTTATTAATCTCCTTATTTGTAGTGTGGGTATGGTTGGAATTTCCTTCCCCATGTGGATTCCATAGAAACTCGTAACTTCTTGTCCTAGAAGTGGAACGAAATTTCCTCTCCTATGCGTGATTGTGGAATGGTTTTCGACTAACCAATCCATTGTTAGGATTATCTCTATGTCTCATATAGGTACTATGTTAAAATTTTTATTTTTATTTTTATTAAAGTTTTAAGTGATTCTAAGTTCAATTCTAAGTTCGAGCAACAAGCGTGACAGTCTTAGTTCCTTCTATGTGTGAAATAATTCTCATTTCCTGAATTGCTTATTCAAACTTAAGTTCTAACATATCTACACATGCTCTTGCGTTGAAAGATATAACGCACTTGTATTGAACAAAAGTATTACAGGTACGGTGAGAAGTTTCCCATACCTTCTAGGTTTCCTTGGTTTTGTTCATTCGGTCCTTGGTATAGAGCATAAGCTCTAGCTTGTGTTGGTCGTGGCTGTCTTTGTCGTCGCTGCTGTAGTCGATATTGGGGATGATATTGTATAGCCCTTAGAGGTTGGGTTTGGCCTGGTGGGTTGGGTTTCCCTATTCTTCCCGGGCGAACTCATGGGCACTCATTCGCATAATGGCCCTTCATGCCACATTTATAGCAACCAGTATTGCCCGCTAGACATATACTTTTGTGTGGTCTATGACATTTTGGACAGCGAGGAATTCTTATTTGTCCTTGTGGTGCCATGTTTCTTTTCCATGGCCTTTTGTTGTTTGAACTCCCAACATTTCCTCGGTCGTAGTCTCTAAGATTGCCTTCCCATTTTCTCTTGCCTTTGTCACTAGCATTATGTGACTGAGTGGGAGCAGGCTTATCCTCTGGCATTGCTGCCTCAATGTCTAAAGCCCGACCAAGAGCTTCAGTATATGTTAAGTCTCCATGACTGGCGAGAGACATTCTTATCTCATGCCTTAGACCAGATCTAAATTTCTCTGACATCTTCATGTCAGTATTTACGTGGTCCAGAGCATACCTTGACATATCACAAAAGAGACGATCATATTCTGTCACGGACTTACGTTCTTACTTTAGGTTGAAGAACTCAATTTCCTTCTTCTTTCTATAGCTTTTAGGAATGTATTTCTCATACATTTCCGTCTTAAAGTCTTTCCAAGTGAAATCATCTATTTGCTCTGGTGTTAGGGTTTTCCTTCGGGCTTCCCACCAGAAATCAGCTGGTCCGGTGAGTTGGAAGGTCACACAAGATAGTCTCTCTTATGCTGTACAACGAAGGAAATCAAATATCCTTTCTATTGTCCTTACCCATTGCTCAGCATCCTCGGGACTCCCTTTTCCATTAAAGGTAGGAGGGTTTTGCCTTTGAAAAAGTTCCTCAATTCTACGATCGGGTGGAGGTGGGGGTGGTTGTGGTATTTCCCTTTCGGGTTGTGGAACTCTGCCCCTTCTCCCACTTCTTCCTCTATTTTTTGCACAGGCTCGCGTCTAGGCGGCATTCTGGAATTACAAAGATGTAATTAGCATTCGCGTAATGCTTATCGTAATTTATACATAACATCTTCAGACAATCCCTTCATAAAACGGTTTTAGTAAAACCATTCACCTTTTTCATGTTCACTATTCGTGGTTTCACGAAAATTTCAATTACTCGAGAACAACTTTGTTTAAGCATGATCGTATGAGTGGGGGTATAACGAGTGACTTGTAATGAGGATGCTATTATCTCTTTCGTATCCATTTAGAAGAACCTCATGTTCTTCCAACTTTAGACTTGTCCAACCTACTAACGAGGTTTCAAGGACAATCAACTATCTTACGGATAATTCGTAATATCTCTCTCTATCCCATAATAAGATGAGGTGATATCCCAAGGATATCATATTCTTTTCTCTACTTCTACTCTAGCACTCAATGCTAAAGAGTATCCCGTTCGTAACTTAGTCATTATACACTCACGTGGAGTTATAACTTTACTGTTATCAGTACTGGGAAAGCCCATCAAGGGTCGATCCACCTATGTGTATCATAAAATAATATATCTCATCTCGTCGAGAACTTCTTTACATCATATCTTGATGTCTGTCACTTTACTGATCTGAAACTTTTAGGTGACATGATACGTCAATCTACGTCATACTTATTGGTTTCATGGATTGAAGAAAATTTCATTATAACAACTTTCAAGAGGTATGGTTTCATGATTCAAGATAATAACTCTGAAGGTTTGAATCAACATGTTCTTTGAACTGAATAAATGGAAGATAGGGTCCGAAGACCAGAATAACGAGTACTGAGATTTCTTTGGTCATATGGGGTGGCCAGGCCCGTCATAAATACTTCCTCAGTCACATGAAGGTTTGGTTTCAAAAGAATGCTTTATGAAATTTTCTGGTTGTAAACTTCTTTCAGAAAGAGTGAGAACTCAAGTGATTTCTCAATTGGAACTAGATCATAGAGTTAAACTCAATGACAGAATTTTGGGTTATGAATAAGATTTGAAACCTTATACAACTCATTTTAGTTATCATCAGAGGTTCTCATGTATACACATACTATAACTCTTCTTGTACTATTGAGAATCTTACTTTCTAATAGCATTCTAAGATTCCTGTCACACTGTAGAGTTCTCGTTCTATATACGTCGCAAGATCAGTATCAATTGTTTCTTTGATCACATTCTTGTTTTGTTTCTAACGAGAAAGTCATAGTCAATTTGGATTTCTGTCATACGTGAACATCCAAACAAAAGACTATACTCATGTCACTGTAGTATATTGACATTCGTTATCTCTAAATCATCATTCTCGTCTTTGCTCTTTGACTTTCTGCTCTTTGTTCTCGTCATTCAGCTCGAGATTCTTATTTCGATCTCGTTTCTGTCTCATGATAGACTAAAATTCTCATAGTTCTTTTTCTATTGTTCTTTCGCAAAAGGGATCATGCGACTTAAAAAGTCTATGTTCTTTGGGATAACATATCCATCATCAAACTAACTGGAGTTTTCAGAACTCTAAACATTCATAACATAACTCTTTCATAATAATCATGCTCATTGAATTTTCACAAATTCAAATATTTCACTTTTGACATATCAATATCAACACTTTCTCATATAACATCATCATAACATAGTCATATGTTGGTAACGAACCAACAACTATCATAACATAAATTCGCATTAAATTCCACGAATTCAAAGGTTTCTCTTTTGACATATCAATGTCAATAACAATCATTCTTATTGAATTCCATGAATTCAAAGATTTCTCTTTTGACATAGCAATGTCAATACTTTCTCATATCACTTTCAACTCTTCACAACATAAAATATCATTCCAACATTTGAAATTACTTTCACTTTCAACAATTCTCATAACTTTCATTTCTCTAAAAAAAATCATTTCAATCATCATTCACTACTTTTATTCTCAAATATCTTTCATAACTTTCATCTCTTTGGAAATATCATTTTTCCATGTTCAAACTTCTCATTTCTAAACTTTGAGAAAGGGGCATGTACTTTCAAACTTTTTTTCATTTCCAAAACCGAGAAAATCATTTACTCAACGCTTATTAAATCTTTTAAGTTTTCCATGAATATGTAGTCCCATACCTACATATTCTTGGAATCCTTTGAGCTTTCCTTGAATATGCAGTCCCATACCTGCATATTCTTAGAATCTCTCTTATTTCAAAACTTTCATTTTCTTGGAAAATCATTTCACTTTAATAACTTTCATTTTCAAACTTCTCATTCTCATTCTCAAAACTTTGAGAAAGTTATTTACCTCTTTCCCGGTTGAGCTTGATGTGATGGAGTGTTGAGCATAGTCAGCTGATCTCTAGAAGTGTAGTGACTCAATCTAGACTCAACTTAGAAAGGAAATTTGGGTTCAAGGAACGAACTGCTCTGATACCACTTTGTAACAGCCCGCCAATCCAAATGATGGATTAACAAAGACTGATACTAATGACGGGGATTAACAACAGGAACAATAACTAGTTATGGAATTGTGATGCATATGATAGACAAACTCCCAAAACTTCATACCATTTAATGTAACGCACATATCGTACATACGAAACTGGACCATTTAGACTTAACAAAAGGGTTCAACTGATCTGAAGGTAATAAGGTTCAAACTCAAAACATAACTTATATAACTTTGCAGCGGAGAACATGTGGGATACACATATGACGATGTGAACCCAAGGTTTAACTATCAGCGACAAAGATCCAACTGCTCAACACACCTCCATCCCATCTTCAGCTCAACCTGCACATTTAAAAACAAACATGCAGGGCTGAGTACAAATAATGCACTCAGTGGGCTCATTGCCAAAAACATTTTCTTTAGATTACACTGCCCCTCAGTAAAACACGAGGTTTCTAGTTGAAATAACTCGTGATTACCAAAACACTTTATCATTTCTCAAAAGATCGCCTGCAGGCATTTTCTCTTTGTATGATCCATATCGTTCTATATAAACATCATTATCTCATAAACTCATCTCGCACCAAATAAGGTGGCCACCTTCAACGGGCGCAGTGACCGGCCGAGAATTATCCTTTCGGCACACAGTCACCTTTCTCGTGCACGTAACCCTAGCCAGGAATTCTGCATCTGACATACGGTCCGATATCGATTTTCTCATAAGTTGGGGAGCGACCCGACAACTTAAGTAATTCTCATCAGTTGGGAACAACCCAAGAATCAAGTCGGTTAGCGAACCAACAGCTCATATTCTTTCATGGTTGGCTAACCATTATCTCGATAGGATTCATACATAAAACATAAACACTTTGTGCAAATAATCATCTCATCATTTCTCAACAGAAGTACTGTAAATAAATACTTTTCATTTTGCAGAAAGCAAAGTAAATAAAAGGGTTTTCGAATAAAGCCCACCTCGTGCGGTCGTCCTTTCAAAACTAAATCATTTTTTACTTCAACGACCAAATCGCGTTTCACCTTTACGTAAGAATTTAATTCAGTACGTTGGTCACGTTTTTTTCTAGAATGTCAAGGTCTATCAATATTCAGAAATCTCTCTAACCATCTCAATACGTCTTATACGTCTTGGCGTATCAACGTAACCCATATTCCTACTAGACGTACCACGTCACTTTGTTCGCGTACTAACGTATTTCGTACATTTTGACTTTTAATAAGTATATATATATATATTTCGAAATTATATATATAAGATTCTTAATTTAAATCGATTTTAATTCGATTTTCAATCCTAATATCATAAGTCTCGATTTTTCACGCTTTCCAATAATCATGCTCCATAATACGCATAAATATGATTAAATTCACACATGGCACTTTATTTTTAACCTTACGTCACTTAATAAAATATGTTGACGTAAACATAATATCTCATGTTCTAAAAATCACATAAAATCATAGTATGTCTAAAACATTATTTTAGCACATATTATGTGATTATACCTCATAAAATAAATTTATAACATTAATACCCATAACATAAAATTTTCGGTATTTTTGGTTAATTATGCAAAACTTGTGCACAAATTCTCCTAAATTCACATAACACACTATATTATCATAGGATCAATAATATACAATAATATTGATTATATAAAAATTTTACATCATTTAATTTAACTATATTGTTTTCGGTATTCTTGAAAAATATATTAAACATTTTTCAAAAATTCCAATTAATTCACATAACACATAATCAACACCATATATTATTACTATAACATAATTTTCATCAATCATGAATTATTCATCATGATACTCTAGGTACATATTTTCGAAAATATGACTTAGATCAATTTAATTTTTAAAAACTCCAATAAATTCATATAACACTATTTTATGAATCTACATCATTGATATGCTATAATATCATTAATTCAAGAATTATATCTCATCTTAATATTTTCCATAAATTTCGGTAATTATATATTTATACTATTGTTTTCAAAAATTTCACATAAAATCATATAAGCATATTTAATACGATAGATCATTATTTCATGCTCAAATTAACAATTAAAATTATGTTCATCAACATATGTTACTCATATATGTTCGGTCCTCACAAAGAAATTCATAACATGCTTAACTTCGCATTAAATTTGTAATACATGCTTAGAAATAACATATAAACATAGTTTCTAGATAACTTAGCATATGAACATAATTTTCGAAAATTTCATCATAAATAAATTAAGCTCATAACATAAGATTTAATGGATGAAAATCGAAAATTCTAGCATGTATACAAAGCTCTTACGATTTCTAACCTTTTAATCGGCGTTGGTTTCTATCGGCAACGTTTTTCGATCTAAGATTTGGGAAGGGATTGGATGAACTCTCTCTATTTTTCTCCTCTCAATTTTCGGTACTAGGGGTGTCTAAATGGGAGAATGATGGGCTTATCTTATATTTATAGCATTAATCCACTTGTAGGCTAATTATTACATAGAATATCTTAAATAATTAAAATGATTACACTCCTTAATTTCTTCCAACATTTCGGCTATCAAGTGGTGGTAAAAGACAAGATTTAATCTTATCCCAAAACCTTATCAAATGTCACGTTGAATACACATTATCATTTGTTTTACACAATTAAAGAAATCCTCACGGTACACCATATATATATATGTCGGCCCTCTTATAAATTAAAGAGATGAATTTTATTTATTTACACTATCACATACTTTAATAATACCTTAGAATAATATCATTTTTGAAAAGACAAATATTTACTCTTTGACTTATTTTAATTTCACACTTGTTCACATTAAAAGTCAAAATTATCGCCTACTAGCAAACAAAGGCCATAGTTACTTGTTCAAATTGGATACATATTCTATCTTATCCTATAATAATATCTTATCAACATAATAATAACATAGCATTAATTAGAGCATGATATTTTTATCCATTTCACACCTATTGTCAAAGTTTTCGGCCACTAGTGTACAAAGGTGTAAGTTACTTGATCAAATTGATAACTACCTCTACTTTACACCTAATATCATGCTAATATCATATCTTATCCTTACATTAATTAAAGCATGATATTTATCAACAATATCACATAAGAAATCAACAATTTCGGCACTTTCAAAGACAACTCACACTCCACTTGTTTGTTTCATGATAAACCTTATCTTATTCTTAATAATATATCCATATCATAATTATAAGATAACATTATTAATTGGATAAGAATTAAATCCAATTTCTCATATATAGGGATTTTCGAAAACTTTATATAGCATTAATGCTATGTATTTTATTTTCTTGCTACTTATAGCTAATATATAGCTATGTGACATATTATAAGTCTTATATGATAATTTAAATCATAGAAAAATATTTAGAACAATTCTAAATCACAAAACCTAATTTTCGAAAATTAGGGTTTTCGAAAATTAGCTAAATTCTTTAATCTTTATTCTTTAAATATCTAGCATTATTTTAATGCTAAAAAATGCTATTATTATATAAAATAATCATAGGAATTTAAATATTATAATTCCTTGATCATTGGACTGAGTTTTTGAATCGTCTCTAAACGTTGACGTTCAAAACGTCTCAAACCGACACTAATCGTATCATCTTCCAAAATGTTCGTAATACATCTTACTCACTTTATTTATTCCTATAATAATAAGGAATACAAATTCTAAGCTTCGTTGCTTAGAAAATATCGTAAGACCAACTGTCGAAATTGATCGACGTTAGAATAATACGTCCAAGGAATAGTATAAACTATATTCCTTAATTCACTAATCAATAGTGAATATGATATAATAATTCTCGTATAATGGATAGTCGAAATCAAGTTTTGATAAATTCACTTTTTCGCTTACCGGAATAAAACCCTAATTCGCGATTTTTATTATCGCATTTTAGCTTTAAAACTGCGGGATATTACATATAATTATAATGATAGGATATTATTATGTGATAAAGTAGAGATGGTTATCAAATGAAACAAGTAACCTATGGTTTTGTCTTATAGGGGCGAAAATTATGACTTATATCGGTAAGAAGATTTAATTTCCAACCTTGAAAATGACATCTTATCTTAAGTGTAAAATGTTGACTTTTCAAATGTGACATTATTATATAATTATATTAAAGTATATGATATAGAAAAAATAAAAATCAACCCTAAGAACTATAAAGTGGCCGAGACACACCCACACTTGAGATAAAGTGTTAATTTCATTATTTTATACTAATTATGGTAAGATATATTAATTAGGTGATAAAGATGAAATATTTGATAAAGCTTGAGTAAAATAAAATAATTTTCTCATATACAAGTGAATATGGCCGAAAATTTTATAAGATAAGGCATGAGTTGTATTTTTATTTTTATGCTAAGATATGTTATTATTTTAATAATAAAAGGTAATTATTTTAGAGATAAGATATGATGAATAGTTAAAGTATAGGATAAGATAAAATTTGTCTCATATGCAAGTGGTAAGGACCGAAAATTTAGGAGATAAAGAGGAGTTGTAATTTTGACTTTATATTAAGATATTTTCATAAAGTAATGATTAATACAACTTTATAAACTCTATAAATAGGAGACCACCCCCATTATACCCATATGACCGAAAAATAGCAAGAAATAGAGAGAAAAATAGAGAGTGCTCTCCAAAGTTCTCTTCAACCTTAGAGAGAAAACGTCATGACGCCGATCGAAACCAATTAGAAGGTTAGAAACCATACAACTCTTATTATTTCATGCAAAAATATTAGGAATTCATATATGATATGTTTTGTTACATGCTTTCGAAAATTATGTGACATACGTGAAATATATGCTATATATTGAAGTTGTTAATTAAATATGTTTATATGATGTTTATAAGCATGTATTATGATTTTAAATGCAAAGATAGGCATGTTATGAAATTTTATGCTATGATCGAAAGTATGTATGATCTATATGTTGATGAACAAAAAATTTTAATTGTTGTTTTGAGCATGAAATAATGATATCTAATACTATTCAAGTACGTATGAATTAAACCATAATTTTTGGAAAAAATGTGGAATAATATATGAAAATTTCAAAAATAGCCAAAGTATGAAATTATTGATGTACAAGTTGTGTATGATGAATATTATGTCATATTTTTTATATATGATGATAATAATATGTAATGTGAATTAATTAAAATTTTTAAAAAATGTTTAGTTAAATATTTAAAATTTTCGAAAAAGGTGACATGAAGAATTATGATGTCTCATGATATGTGATAGTATGGATACGTGAAAAGTTGAGACGTATGAGAATATGACTGTGAATACGTTTGAATTTGAGTATATATGTAAGATGAGAAGTAAAGTTAGTATGTTACGAAGTTAGTTATGAAATTAAGGTTCGTTCGTTACGCATAATGATTTTAATTAAGGAAAGAATGAAAGGATGGAATATTATATCTCTTCGAGACACGACGATTATAATAGTAGGTTAAAGTATGATAATAGGATCCTTGACGTTAAAAGGATTAATGTTAGTAAGTCCGTTGTTTCGGATCGATGATTATCGGAAAGTATAGCAATGTACTAAACCTCGTTTCTCACGTTGAAAAGGGTCCTGCTCAAAGGAGAAAGAAAACGGAAAGTGAACTAGTGATGTACGAACTATAAGTTCTCGAGGTGGGCTTTCTTACCAAAACAAATTATGAGCTTTCTTGGAAAATTATTTTTACAAAAGTTTACTTTACTGCTTTTATTATTCTACAAATGATGAGATACGATATTGTCTGCCAAAAATATTTTATGTTTTGTATATGTCCATTCGGGTTGCTTAGGGCAACAAGAAAGATTACGAATTCGGATCCTAAGCTAGAGGTGAAGGGGGAATCCTAGCTAGGGTTGTGTACACTTCAACTTCTGAACCGGGTTACGGTCAGTTGTATTCAGCCTCTGAACCGTTCGCGGTCATTCATGCATCCGGGTGAAGGGAGGCCTCCCTCCCGGCACGTTATCCATAGCCGACTTGGAATATGCGTTGTAAGAAAATGTCTGGCCAGACGATCTTAAGAAAATGATGAAAATGTATTTAGTAAGAACAAGTCCTTTTTCAAATAAAACCATTGACTTACTGTGATAAGGGCAGTACAATATTTCGTAAAATAAAATGTTTTCGGCATGTGTCCACGGAGTGCATCTTTGTACTCAGCCCTGCATATATGTTTTTAAATGTGCAGGTTGAGCTGGTGATGAAACAGAGCGGGAGTTGAGCAGAATCTTTTGTCAAGTAGTATGAAGAACTTTTTGGTTCGCCTTGAGAATGCATCTCCATATGCATGTCTCACACGTTTTATTTCGCTGCCAAACTTTTGAGACTCTTTTATATTTTGTTACTATATTAAGATCTTGATCATCCTTTTGAAAGCTTTGTAAAACCTACTGTTTTGTTGGAACCTTGAAAGAATCTTTTATATAATCTATTTCCTTCCATCATGATTCTCGTTCATGTTTAGAAACATCAGTATTTCTTCATAGATGAAACGAGTTGAAAACCTTATTCTTTTGTATTTACTTAAACCAACCCCAAATCATGGTCCGGTAAGGATTAGCCAAACCGGTCATGTGACAGTGGTATCGAGCAGTTCGTTTGCTTTGAACCAAAATATTCTTTTTATCAAAAGTCTGGCTTGAATCACTAGACTTTTTATGAAGTAGTCATCACAGCTCAACGCTCCTGTTCATCACGCTCAACCAGTAAGGAAAAATGGTTTCTGATGTTTTCAATTGTAAGGTATGGTTTTAAAAGTTTTGAAAAATTATGTTACAGTTTTGAGGAAGTATGAGTGAAAATATTTTTTGAAATGGACATGCCGTTGAAAGAAAAAGTGAACAGCTTTGAATTTTGATAATTCATTGATGATAAGACAAACAAGTGGTTTGTCTGAAGAAGTTAAAGCTCATACCTGGTTGGTATGTGATCATTTTGTTATGATGAACTTGAAAGAGATTAAAGCTTATACCCAGGTGGTATATGAGTATTGATAATGGACATATATATAATTATATGTCAGTGAGTTTGAATGAAAAGTATGGTTATGAAACAAAGTTGAATTGTGAAATTGTTTTAAAAGAACGTAGATGAGCTCTAAGTTTCACGAAGAACTTAGATCGAACAAGATCATGAGAATTTCTCTTCTATCTATAACGTAGTGCTTGATGAAACTTGAGAACTTAGCACGCTTTTAAGTTCAATTTGATGAACGTGAATTGGAATGCTACGTGAAGGCATGGAAGCTTCGATAAACGAAAGTCACTCACGACATAGGCATAGTTTCTTCATTTAAAACTCTAGGCGACATAATCGACTATTGCTTACGGGAGTTAATCTAGAGCAATAGATGAACTTGGGGATTAGAATGATAATTGAGAAATAAGATAAGTGTTTACAAGCTTATGCTGAAGGATGTTCACAAACTTTGTGTTTTAAGAAGTTTAGTTCCTTAAGAAGTCCTTATGATTTAAGCCCCCCCTATTGCTTTTAAGTTTAAGACAGACTTACTTAGAAACTATCTGTTTTCAGATGGCAGAAAATGGGAAGAATACGGGTAAAAATACAAACACATATGCTTCGGTGTCACAGCCCGGTTTGGCTTATCCTTACCGGACCGTGACTTGGGGTTACGGTTCAAGTGAATATGAAAGAATAAGGGTTTCAACTCATTTCACCTCTGAAGAGAATATAGATGTTCCAATGTAAACGGAAATCATGACGAGCAAAATAGCTTATATATATAAGATGGTTTCAAAGGTTCAACAAAACAAAGAGCTTTTACAAAGCTTAACACGTAAACATAATATAATGTAATCTCAAGAGTTTTGGCAATGAATAAACGTGTGAGACATGCATATGAAGATGCATTCTCAAGGCGAACCAAAAGATATTCCATACTTAAGTTGACAAAGAACTCCGCTCAACTCCGCTCTGTTCCATCACCTGCTCAACCTGCACATTTAAAAACAAATATGCAGGGCTGAGTACAAGAATTTGCACTCAGTGGACACATTGCCGAAAACATTTTTACTTTACGAATATTGTACTGCCTACTTCACAGTAAGACACAAGGGTTTTGTTTGAAAGGCCTTGTGCTTACTAAATACATTTTCATTTTCTCAAAACATTGACTGCGCAGGTATTTTCTCATCACAACGTATATTCCAAGTCGGCAAATGGATTAACACGCCGGGAGAGAGGCCTCCCTTCACCCGGACGCACGACTGACCGCGAACGGTTCAGAGGCTGAATCATCGGACCGTAACTCGGTTCAGAAGCTGAAGTGTACACAACCCTAAGCCGTGATTCCCCTTCACCTCCACAGGATCCGAATTGTAATACTTTTCCTATTGCCCCAGGCAACCCGAATGGACATATACAAAACATAAAATATTTTCGGCGCATAATATCGCACTCAAAATTTTGCAAGAAACAATACGATAAGCTTTTCTAAAATCATTTTCCAAGAAAGCTCATAAAAGGTTTTGTAAGAAAGCCCACAAAGGGTTTAGGTAAGAAAGCCCACCTGGAACTTAAAGTTCCTACGTCACTAGTACTTAATTATCGTCTTCTTTCTCCTCCGAAAGCGGGACCCTTTTCAATGTGAAAACGAGGTTTAGTACATCGCTATACTTTTCGATGAGACGAACATCGCCTATAACGCCATATGCATCAAATAAGGCTAACGTCGGACTTATTTTGATGTTTCCTAATAAAAATGATGTCGATTATGACATTGCTCATCATATAAGAGATATTCCATCTCTTTAGTATATAATGTACGTTTTAATGTACTTACGTAACGTAAGTTACATTGTTACTAAATGTACTACGTCACATAGATCACGTATTATCGAATTTCGTGCGCTTTGACCTTTGTCAATGTTTTTTGTCAACAATTTTGACTTGGTCAATATTTAGTCAACAATTTTGACTAAAGTCAACATTTTGACTTTTTAATTCCTTTTATGTAATTCTTTTATTTTATGTGCAATTCTTGTTCTAAAAATTCCCATAAAATCATAATATGTTTAAAACATCATTTTGGATCATATTATGCAATCATATCTCATAAAATAATTTTATAATATTAATACTTATAACCTATAGTTTTTGAAAACCCTAATTAAACTAAGCAAATAATTTTCAAAAATTCCAATAAAATCACATAACACATACTCATCTATAAGCATCCTTACTATAACATAATTTTTATTTATTGTGAGCTATTGAATTTAATCTTCCTAAGTCACTTTTGAAAATTTGGACTTAGGTCCAATAAATTTTTAACAATTCCAATAAATTCATACAACACTATATTATGATTCTACACTTTCAATATGTTATGATAACACTCAAACATGGATTTTATCTCATCATAATATCATGTTCTATAATTTTCGAAATTCATAGACTTAGGTACTAAAGTTTTCCAAAATTTCTACATAAAAGCATATAAGCATAATTAATACCCTAGATCATGATTCCATGCTTAAATCACCAATTAAAAATCATAATAATCAACATATCATACCTTCAAGTTTTCGGTCCATATATAGAATTTGATATCATGCTTGATTTTGTGATATAATTATACTACATGCTTAATAACATCATATAAATACAATATCTAAACATATTAACCTTAGTCACATAATTTTCGAAAATTACATGAACAACATAAGCTTATAACATAAATTCTAACCTTTTTATCGGATTCGATCGACGTTGGCGACGTATTTCTCTCTATGATCGAAGAGTACTTGGAAAAAAACTATTTATCATTTCCTCTATTTTTCTCTTATTTCCCACTTATTTTCTGGTTATGAGGTTATGAGAGGTAACTCCTATTTATAGGATTTATAAAGTGGGTTTAATCATTATTTTATAAAATACCTTACCTTATCAAATCTTATCATATCTTATCTTATCTTATCAGATCTTATCATATCTTATCTTATCTTATCAAATCTTATCATATCTTATCCTTATCCTAAAGTTTGAATTTTATACCTTATGTTCACATTTGTTCATACTATTATTCAAACTTTTCGCCTACTACATGACAAAGGTCTTAGTTACTTGTTGAAATTGGATACATAATCTACCTTAACCTATAATAATATCTTATCCAAATAATAATGACATAGCATTAATTAAAGCATGATATTTATATCCTTTTCACACATATAATTCAATATTTTCGGCCCCTTTAATATTAATAAGCCAAATATTTTATTTTTCTCCAATTAGTAACTATATGATACAATAATAATCTTAGATGATAAAATAAATCATAGGAAAATTAATTAAGGTCATCTCTATGTACTTTAGTAAAGTTATCGGCAAATAATTCAAAATTAGGAATAAATTATCAAACTATGATTCTTTTCATAAAAATATTATTTTCATGCGTAATTATATCAATATATTTATATTATATCATAAAATAAATTTTTGGAATTTTTTCTAAGCTATTTCCCCAAATTTTCGAAAATTAGGGTTTCTTAGGATTTTATTTTTATAAAATCTTATTCTTACCTTATTTCATAAATTTTGAAATTTTATAATTCCTATGAGATAATATTGATCTAGAATCATGATATTTATCAACTATATAATCAAATAAATTATTTAATACATTTATCACATATATTGTGATTTTCGAAAAAATCACATAAAATCATACCTATAATTTTGAAATTTATATGCTTCTAGAACCAAGATATTATTTCCTATGATACTTATCACATTTCTACACATTTCTAAGAGATAAACATTATCTCTTAATTAATCATGATCTTATCTTATCTTTTATGAAAATATCATAGCAAATCTTATCTTTAAAAATGTCATTTTCCAACCTTATCACATCCACTTCATGCTTAGGTGTTCAAGATAATTATCTTATAATATACTATAAGATAAACATGACAACCCATTACATAAAATCAAGTGATCATATAATAATTCACAAATTAATTAATTATTCTCATGATTTTCAAAATAATCAAATAAATAAGGAAAAATATTTTTTTTCTTTAGTGTAAATAATATCCTAAATATGCTTAAAACATATTTAAAAATTATTTCGTTCAAATTTTCAAGAGAAATTTCGATTTATTCAAAATCGATGCTACCCACGCTCACTTTCATACTGTTTCTATCGCATTTTCCTTCTTTATTTTTTGAAAATTTTAAGCCCGTAAATTCGGTATTACATTCTACCCCCCTTAAAGAAATTTCGTCCTCGAAATTTATGTATCCTCATAACGTTCTCGATTCCTTCTTCATATCGAATTCTTAATTCCAACGTTGGTACCTCGTACTCTTTTCTAATCATCGTATGATCCTTAACTTTTATTCGTATCTACTCAACTATCGATTCTTATAGACAGTGAATCCTATGTCCAAATTTAAGTTTAAGCGAACTTACGCTAACGTCGTACCTCCTGCCTTTGATGAAGGAGATTCGTATTTGTAATATCCCGTAATTTTAATCTGAATTACGATAATTAATTACGTAATTAGCATTATTAATTCAATAATTAAAATCTTAATTAGTCGACTCTTGACTTTGACCAAGCATAATTGGATAATTTCGTATGAGATTCATCGAGCCTTAGTAAATTAAGGAATATAATTTTTCGATATTCCTTCGAGCGTAACTTTCTAACGTTGAATAAATTCAACGCTTCGTCTTACTGATATTATTAGCGGTTAAGCTTAATTTTGAAATTCCTATTATTATAGGAATAAATAAAGTTGTAACAAACTTTATTTTGAACATTTTGGAGATAATTAAGCTATGAGAATTTAGAGACGTTTCAAACGTCTCGTTTAGAATAATGCGATAACTTGACATATGATCTCGAATTATAAAATTCAAATTCCTATGATTATATTATTATATAAGAGCATTATTTATCATTAAATAATGCTAGAAAATTCAAAGAATGCAATGTACCTTACTTATGGGTTTCGAAAACCCTAAGTATTTAAATTAGGGTTTTTAAGACCTAAATTATTTTAAATACTTTCCTATGATTAAAATTATTATCTAAGGCATATAATATGTCATATAAATGTTTAGTAGCTATTTTATACAAGAAAATAAAATATTTGAATTACCTTGGTAATTTTCGAAAATGTGAGATATTAAGTATGATTTAATATTTTATTCTTATCTAATTAATGATATATGATAATTATTATATTATTATGATGTCATTAAGGACTAAATGAGGTATAATACAAGTTGCACAAGTGTGGGTGCACACTTGCATGAAAGTAATTTGAGGATATTTAGTATGATTTTGTATAAATATCATCTTATAATTAATGAGATGTTATGAGTTGTATCCTATCTTGTATTAGGTGTAAAGTAACATTACTTACCTAATAAAACAAATCATCTCATGCTCATTTATTGTAGGAGCCGAAAACTTTGAAAAAAATGGATGAAAATTTCTTAGTTTCATACCTTATATTAGAGACACATGTATAGTTGAAATTTTTGACTTTTCAAAAGCTACTTTATACTATATTAATAACATGATAATAATATAGTATATAATATATAAATTAAATAAAATCCTAAGCCTAATGTCTTGAAGGTGGCGAGAATGTCACAAGTGTGACATTATGTGATTAATTCATTTTATTACTTGATAAATATGCCATAAATTATTAATCAATTATAATATAGTATAATAAAGTATATAATATAAAAACAAAATAAAACTTATCCTAATCTCTAATTAATTAAAAATGGCGACACACACATTAATATATATATGTTTGATTAATTAATTGCCAACTAATATACTACAAGTTGCACTTAGGGATAAGCTAACATCATGAAGTGTATTAGGATGAGATCAAAATTCTTGTCTTTAGCCAAAGGAGGTGGCCGATTATTTTGACTTCAATTAGCAAGTTGTAGTAGATATTTTTCATGTAATAATTAGTGTGCAACTTGCCTAAGTCTATAAATATAACCTAAGCTCTCCATTCTCCCATTTTGCTCCTCTAAATTTCGAAACATAGGGAGAAGGAAAGGAGAGAGTTCTTCAATTCCCATTCCAAACTTAGAACATATAAACCTTCAACAATAAAATCGAAACCGATTAAAAGGTTAGAAATTTTACGAGCTTCGATTACATACGAGAATTTTCGAATTTCGTCCGTTAGAATTTATGATATGATCTTAGTTTATATATATGATTTTCGAAAATTATGAATCATATGCTAAAATGTTTAGATATTATGTTTATATGATGTTATTAAGCATGTATATTAATTATATCATGAAATTAAACATGCTATTAAATTTAAAGTTTGGACCGAAAACTTAGGGTTAGTATATGTTGTTGATTTTAATTTTTATTGTTGATTTGATCATGGAATCATAATCTATAGTATTAATTATGCTTATATGAATTTATTTAGAATTTTTGAAAAACTATAGCTTATATTTATATGAATACCGAAAATATAAGCATATGTTATAATGTTGTGATATAATTCATGTTTAAGTGTTATAATAGCATATTAAGTGTGTAGATTCATAATATATGGTTGTGGAAATTTATTGAAATTTATAAATATTATTTTGACCTAAGTTAGAAAATTTAGAAAGTGACTTAGGTAAATTTTATTCAATAAGTCACAATAAATAACAATTATGTTGTAGTAAGCATAATTGAGGGTGATTAATTGAGATATGATTTTATTGGAATTTTTAAAATCATTTGATGGGTTATTTATGAATCACCGAAAACTATAGGTTATAATACTAAGGTGTATAAATTTTATTTGACTAAGGTAATTATATATTATTAATCACATGATAAAATAGTGTAACATGTGAATTTATAAGAATTTTGCACAAGTCTAGTTTATTTAATTTGTAATTACCGAAAACTTTATATTATGTGCATTAATGTTATAAATTTATTTTATCAAGTATAATTACATATTATGATCTAAAATAATGTTTTAGACATAGTATGATTTTATAGGAATTTTTGGAACAAGAATTGCACATAAAATGATAAGAATTTCATAAATAGTTGAAAAAGTCAAAATGTTGACTTTTCGTTGACCAAAGTCAAAATTGTTGACTTTTGGTTGACTTGGTCAAAATCGTTGACCAAAATCGTTGACCAAGGTCAACGGGCACGCAATTCGATAATACGTGATCAATGTGACGTAGTACGTTTAGTAACAATGCTACTTACGTTACGTAAGTACATTAAAACGTACATTATATACTAAAAAGATAGAATATCTCTTATAAGTTAAGAAATTTCATAATCGACATCAATCGATTAGGAAACGTCAAATTAAGTCGAACATTAGCCTTATTTAATACATAGAACGTTATAGACTATGTTCGCTTCTATCGAGCGTGACCGACGTACTAAAAATAATTTTACGTTAAGGTGATACGTGGACGGAGCGTTGGCGTGGGAAAGAGATCATAGTATAAAGACTACGTTATGCGAGGTGGGCTTTACTCAAAACCCTTTTATTTACGATGCTTTCTTGAAACGTATTTATTTACAAAGCTTTCGGTTGAGAAATGATTATGAATCGTTACGTGCCCAAAATATTTATGTTTTAACGTATGGATCCTATCATGTTGTTGGGCGAGCCAACGATGTATGTGAATCGCTTATTGGGTCGCTCCCAATTTATTTTAAATCGATATCGGATCTTAAGTCGAGGCGAAATTCACGCTAAGATTAACGTACACCGTTTTGTATTTGTGAGCCGTTAGCAACATCATCGGCGGTCGTGGATCCTAGTCGGATGAAGAATCACGACTATGTGATTGGGAGCCGTTAGCAACATCTTCGGCCGATCACGGCGTCGGTGAAGGAGCCTACTTCTAAAGCGTGAGATCGGTTATGAGTTGAGTTATGAATAATTATGTGGATGATACGGATCATACGTAATGTAAAATACTGCAGCGAATCTTTTGAGAAATGATAAAGTATTTTGGTATTCACGAGTTGTTTTGACTAAAATCCTCGTGTTATACTTATAAAGCGATGTAATTAAATGAAATTATTTTGGCATGAGTCCATTAAGTGCAATCTTGTACTTAGCCCCGCATGTTTGTTTTAAATGTGCGAGTTGAGTCTGTGATGGGATGGACAAGTGTTGAGCGATCGGAGTTTTTGTCGTTAATAGTTCACCTTGAATGTATATCGTCATATATGCATTCACATGCTTTCCATTGCTCAAAACACTTTATTATATTTTTGGATATAACTTACGTTACCTCCAGATCAGTTGAATCCTTTTGTTAATGGTCCGTTGGTCAGTTTATATGAAACCGTTGTGTGTTTATCTATACAAGTTTGACGTCTTGAAGGTTTGTTGGTCATTATGTTCTTAATCCTCGCTTAGTTGATGACAATCCCGTCTAATCCGTACTTTGGAAAGGTCGGTCATCAAAGATTCCTTCATTTCGTTTAGTGCTAAGTTCTAAAATTCTTGCGTATAATCTCATAATATCGTAGTCTTGAAATTGCCTCGTGCTTATTTATCTCACCGAGAACATTTCTTTATCATGACTTCTGTCAGATCTCTTTCTAATCGGATAAACATATTACTCTACTAATCGAGAACTTAGGTCTTTGAGATAAGTTAACCTATTTCATACTTCTTAGATTCAAGGATTGGAGAACGTGTCATGACAACTTATAAGTGGGTAAGGGAAGATGACATCTTTTGAAATTTGAATCACTTTGAAACGAATATTTGGAATATAGGGTCCGAAGACCAGAATGATGACTACTGAGATGTCTTTGGTCATATGGGTTGGCCAATGTAATATCCCGTAATTTTAATACAGGATTACGATAATTAATTACGTAATTAGCATTATTAATTCAATAATTAAAATCTTAATTAGTCAACTCTTGACTTTGACCAAGCATAATTGGATAATTTACGTATGAGATTCATCGAGCCTTAGTGAATTAAGGAATATAATTTTCAATATTCCTTCGAACGTAACTTTCTAACGTTGAATGAATTCGACGTTACGGCTTACCGGTATTATTAAGCAGTTAAGCTTAATTTCGAAATTCCTATTATTATAGGAATAAATAAAGTTGTAACAAACTTTATTTTGAACATTTTGGAGATAATTAAGCTATGAGAAATTAGAGACGCTTTCAAACGCTACGTTTGGAGATAATGCGATAACTTTAGCATATGATCTCGAATTATAAAATTCAAATTCCTATAATTATATTATTATATAAGGGCATTATTTATCATAAAATAATGCTAGAAAATTTAAGAATGCAATGTACCTTATTTAATGGGTTTCGAAAACCCTAAGTATTTAAATTAGGGTTTTTATGATCTAAATTGTTTTTAAATACTTTCCTATGATTAAAATTACTATCTAAGGCATATAATATGTCATATAAATGTGTAGTAGCTATTTTATACAAGAAAATAAAATATTTGAATTACCTTAGCAATTTTCAAAATATGAGATCTTAAGTATGATTTAATATTTTATTCTTATCTAATTAATGATATATGATAATTATTATATTATTATGATGTCATTAAGGACTAAATGAGGTGTAATGTAAGTTGCACAAGTGTGGGTGCACACTTGCATGAAAGTGGCGAAAACTTAGCCATTTTAGCATGATTTTATGTAATATTATTATCTTATAATTAATAAATAAATATGAGTTGGATCTATCATATACTAAGTGTAAAGTAGTGATAGTAGACAATTAAAACAAGTAATCTCATGCTAATTAATGAGGGAGCGAAATTGTGGAAAATGGTTGAAAAATTCTTAGTTTCATACCTTATATTAATGACATTTGTATAGTTGAAATATTTGACTTTTCTAAAGCAACTTTATACTATATTAATAATATGATAATAATATAGTATATAATATAAAATTAAATAAAATCCTAGCCTAATGTATTGAAGGTGGCGAGAATGTCACAAATGTGATATAATGTAATAATTCCTATAATTCTTGATATTATGATACAATTTATTAATTTAATGATAATATAACATAATAAAGTATATAATATAAGAATAAAACAAAAATCAATCCTAAGTTGTAGGAATGGGCGACACACACACAACTTCCTACTATGTGTTGAATTTAATTAAAATAAGATACAATGTATTTAATTAGGATAAGATGACTTGGTGATGAGTTGTATATGATAAGAATTAAATTTTGTCTCATAGTATAGAGGAGGTGGCCGATTATTTTGACAAAATTGGGCAAGTGTACAAGATATTTTTCATATAATTATTACACTACAAGTTGTATGTGCTTATAAATATAACATAAGCACAACACTCTCCCATTTTGCACCCTTAGGACCGAAAATATAGTGAGGAGGAATTGGAGAGTGTTCATCATATTTAATCCCAAACTTAGATCATATAAACGTTGCCGATCAAAATCAAAACCGATTAAAAGGTTAGAAATTTTACGAGCTTCGATTACGTGCTAGAATTTTCGAATTTCGTCCGTTAGAATTTATGTTATGATCTTAGTTTATATATATGATTTTCGAAAATTTTGAATCATATGCTAAAATGTTTAGATATTATGTTTATATGATGTTACTAAGCATGTATATTAATTATATCATGAAATTAACCATGCTATTAAATTTAATGTTGGGACCGAAAACTTAGAGGTTATATATGTTGTTGATTTTAATTTTTAATTGTTGATTTAAGTATGAAATCATGATCTAGGGTATTAATTATGCTTATATGAATTTATTTAGAATTTTTGGAACACTATAGCTTATATTTATATGAATACCGAAAATTATAGTATATGGTATTATGTTGTGATATAATTCATGTTTAAGTGTTATAATAGCGATTAAATGTGTAGATTCATAATATATAGTTGTGAGAATTTATTGAAATTTATAAAGAATTATTTGACCTAAGTCGAAAATTTAGAAAGTGACTTAGGTAAATTTTATTCAATAAGTCACAATAAATAACAATTATGTTATAGTAAGCATAATTGAGGGTGATTAATTGAGATATGATTTTATTGAATTTTAAAAATCATTTGATGGGTTTATTATGAAAACCGAAAACATTAGTATATAATACTAAGGTGTATAAATTTTATTTGACTAAGGTAATTACATATTATTAATCACATGATAAAATAGTGTGACATGTGAATTTATAAGAATTATTGCACAAGTCTAAGCTATTTAATTAATAGTGACCGAAAACTTTATATTATGTGCATTAATGTTATAAATTTATTTTATCAAGGATAATTAAATATTATGATCTAAAATAATGTTTTAGACATAGTATGATTTTATAAGAATTTTTGGAACAAGAATTTCACATAAAATGATAAGAATTTCATAAATAGTTGAAAAAGTCAAAATGTTGACTTTTCGTTGACCAAAGTCAAAATTGTTGACTTTTGGTTGACTTGGTCAAAATAGTTGACCGAAATCGTTGACCAAAGTCAACGGGCACGCAATTCGATAATTCGTGATCAATGTGACGTAGTACGTTTAGTAATAATGCTACTTACGTTACGTAAGTACATTAAAACGTACATTATATTCTAAAAAGGTAGAATACCCTTTTTATGTTAAGAAATTTCATAATCGACATCAATCGATTAGGAAACGTCAAATTAAGTCCGACGTTAGCCTTATTTGATACGTAGAACGTTATAGACTATGTTCGTCTCTGTCGAACGCGACCGACGTACTAAAATAATTCTTATGTTAAGGTGATACGTGGACGGAGCGCCGCGTAGGAAAGAGACCATAGTATAAAGACCTACGTGCATGGGTGGGCTTTACTCGAAAACCCTTTATTTACGATGCTTTCTTGAAAAGTATTTATTTACAAGCTTTCGGTTGAGAAATGATTATGAATCGTTATTCAATTACATGCCCAAAATATTTATGTTTTAACGTATGGATCCTATCATGTTGTCACGAGCCAACGATGTATGTGAATCGCTTATCGGGTCACTCCCAATTTTAAATCGATATCGGATCTTAGTCGATGCGAATTCACGGCTAAGATTAACGTGTACACCGCTTTTATGACCGTGAGCCGTTAGCAACATCATCGGCGGTCATGGATCCTAGTCGGATGAAGAATCCTCGGCTATGTGATTGGGAGCCGTTAGCAACATCTTCGTCGATCGTATGTCGGTGAAGAGCCTACTTCTACGCACGTGAGATCGGTTATGAGATGAGTTATGAATAATTATGTGGTTGATACGGATCATACGTAATGTAAAAATGCTGCGGTGAATCTTTTGAGAAATGATAAAGTATTTTGGTATTCACGAGTTATTTCAACTAAAATACTCGTGTTATACTTACGGGCGATGTAATTTTATGAAATGATTTTGGCATGAGTCCACTAAGTGCAATCTTGTACTTAGCCCCGCATGTTTGTTTTAAAATGTGCAGTTGAGTCATAGGATGGACAAGTGTTGAGCGATCGGAGTTTTTGTCGTTAATAGTTCACCTTGGATGTATATCGTCATATATGCATTCACATGCTTTCACTGCTCAAAACACTTTATTATATTTTGGATATTACTTACGTTACCTCCGCATCAGTTGAATCCTTTTGTTAATGGTCCATTGGTCTAGTTTGTATAAGATCGCTGTGTGTTTATCTATTAAAGTTTGAAGTCTTGAAAGGTTGTTGGTCATTATGTTCTTAATCCTCGCTTAGTTGATGCGGTCCGTCTAATCCGTACTTTGGAAGGCGGTCATCACGATTAATATCGAGGCGAGTCGTCCTTTGAACCCTAAAACCTTCTTTCAAAAGTTAAGTCTAGATTGAGTCACTAGACTTCTAGAAATCAGCTGACTGTGCTCAACACTCCATCACATCAAGCTCAACCGGAAAAGAGGTAAATTGTTTTCTCAGTTTTGAAAGTTGAAAGTTGAAACAGTGAACTTGAAATTTTGGAAAATGAGATTGAATTCACATTTTGAAAACAATGAAAGTCATGAAAGTTTTGGAACGTATTCCAAAAAGAATTTTTCAGTGTTATGAGAAAAGTTGACAATTTTATGTCAAAAGTTTTATGATAAGAAGGTTATCAGTGGTATGAGACCAATTTTACGAAGAATGAAAAATAATTGACATGATAATGTCAAAAGTGATGCTTAGCTTACTGAAAGCATGAATGCAGAAATTATGTTATGATTTTGAAATATTTATTCAAAGTTTTATCGTTCATTTTGAAAATGGGTGTGTTATTCCCACAAGAACATAGATGCTCTAAGAAGCATGCTCACCTCTTGAACATAGAAGTATGAATTCTAGGAGCTTGATCCCTTTTGCGAGAACAATAGCGAGATATTGATTTACGAACAAACGAAAAGTCAATTGGAAACGAACTCGCATTTTCAACGAAAAGCTGACGAAAGCAAGAAAAGGATCAAAGGTGCAATACGCATGAGTTCGATAAGGACCAGAGGAAGCTAAACAAATTTTGATGAAAATCTCGTACGAAGCGGGGCACGAGCTCACAATTGTCCGAGAGGAAGTGATTTCCGGCACACAGTCGCGCAGTCAGAAAACTGCACTGCGCAGTGTTTTTGTTTTGGCTCGTTCTTATTCGTTTGAACTCCGTTTTGCAAACGGTTTTCGCTCACATACTCTTATCTCAACGAAATTCAGTTCATATGAAGGACAGAAATCCTGAATCCTTCTCTAAGATCCGTGGGGGACAGTTGAAGTTAGACTGAAAATTTTGCTAAGAGTAGAGAACTTAAGAAGTTAAAAGTAGAGATTCCATAAGTGAAATTATGATGTAAAATGAACATAGGATCTTTGATGTAAACATTTATCTGCTTATCAGATGTGTTTGCTTTATCTTCTTAACAGATATATTCTATTCTTTTATCTGCTTATCAGATATAGATTGACTTACGCTAGTATTATCTGTGATAGATGGCCAGTCGTTATTACTCACCAAGGCGAAGGATGATGCCGAGAGTTACACCAGGAGAAGTACTTCAAGCCTATCGTACTTACAGCATGAGTTGGGGCGACAGTCTAGGAGAGTTCCTGATGAGCTATCTACGATTATGGATGGACGCCCATGAGTACGGTGTGACAGGATATGATGGCATCAAGCGGTTACTCACTCGATTGCCAGTTGATTGGGAAGATTATGCAAGAGAAATATCGGGCGACTATATCTATCGTGCGGGCATTGACTATGACTTGATCGGAGACCTACCGAGGTTCGTCAGCCATCTCATATATGTCTACAGTAGATATAGGGCTGCACCAAGAGGGCCCTATCTCGCCACCAAGGAGTACACTGGCGGGATCGACCGCCGGAATGGTTGTACGAAGTTCCTCGAGTGGTCAACCTGCGGTGCCAAGGTTCATGGGCGGGAGATCGGCCGAGCATGTGGCGAGGGCATCGCGAACCGGTCATTGGGAGTGCCGCCTTCCACCTATGACGTTCGGACATCCGACGCGACCGGCACCACAGTTCCACCACCAATGACGGCATCCAATCACGAGAGGACATATGTGGAAGCATACGGCCATCAAGAAGGCTATGTTCCTATGCGCGATGTGTATGCCATTGGGGATGAGAGGGCTGGACCGTCACGTAGGCGTGCTCGAGAGGAAAGCTCAGAGGAGGAATCCGAAGAGGACCCAGAAGAAGAAGAAGATCCTGAGGAGGATCCAAGCGAGGACGAAACTGCACAGGCGAACCATGGAGACGTGAACAGAAACATGGACGAAGACGGATATTAGTATACGAGTAGTATGTAGTATGTAGTAGTAATGTTAACAAAGTTATAGAAACATAGTATTTTGAGACGCCTTATAACTAGTATGTAGTTGATGGTATCGTAGTACGGTGTGTACTTAGTTTCCTTTTAAACTTAATGACTTGTGCTGAATAGTCCTTGAGGCAAAGTTTTCCATATATATATGATGATGACCCTAGATGGGCTTTTATAAACATCAAGTTGTGCACTAAGAATGATAGCTGCTTAAGTTGTTTTATGATACGATTTTATAGAGATGTTACGTATATTCAACTGCAATGAACATTATTCGAATACTAATTACGTTTTATTAACGTAATGCCGCCCGACGTGCACCTCAATGGAAGTGAGGCGGGGGAAGAGAAGAGGGGGTAGGCGCAGATACCACAGGCGTAAAGTGAGGAGATCCCTTGCCACCCCACCTCCGCCGATCGTAGAGTAGAAGAACTCTTTTAAGGCGTAACCCGCCTCCTTCAATGGTAAAGGAAGCCCCGAGGATGCCGAGCAATGGGTCGTATATTGAGCAATTTTGACTTCCTTCATTGTACTACGCAAGAAAGGTTATCTTGCGTAACTTTCCAACTCACCGACCGGTGACTTACGGTGGGAAGCGAGGAGAAGACACCGACCCCGAACAAATGGAATACTTTACAGGGCGACTTCAAGGCGAAATGTATGATAAGTACATTCCCAAAAGCTATCGGAACAAAAGGAGATTGAATTTTTCACCCTAAAGCGGGGTAAGATGTCGGTCATTGAGTACGACCGATCGCTCGCGATATGTCTAGATCGCCCGGATATAGTGAACACCGACATGAAAATGTCGGAAAAATTGGCGGGGCGAGACACGAGATAAGGATGTCATTGGCGGTCACGGCGACTTAACTTATGCGGAGGCTCTTAGTAGGGCATTAGACATAGGCGGCAATGCCCGAAGAGAATCTACACCGACCCGGTCACAAAGCGTCGGTGACAAAGGAAAGCGTAAATGGGAAGGAGGTCCCAATAACAACAACCACAACCAAGGAGGATTCAACAACAACAAGAGGCCATGGCGAATAACATGGCTCCACAAAGGCAAGGTTGGAGGAGACCGTGTTTACTCCACCTACCCAAGAGATAGTAAGGATCCACCATGCCCAAATGCAACAAAAGGCACACGGGGTATGTATGGCTAGGAATCCCATTTGCTATAAGTGTGGCGTGAGGGCCACTATGCAAATGAATGCCACAGGATCCGCCAGATAACCATGGGAAGGCGAATCAGCGTGCCACGCCCAACCGTTAAGGCAATTCAAGACCAACCCGGCCACGGCGAAGAAGAATAAAGAATAAAGAATGCGGCGGCCACGAGACGGCGAAGAATCAGGCAAAGAATAAAGCGAGAATCAGCGAGGCAAGCACCTCGTCGGCGCAACCAGCTCGGGCCGAGCCTATGCGCTACATAGGCGTCGAACGAGCGAATCAAGGTAACTGGCGGGTATGGGATTACTTTGCAATATACCTATTATACTGCATTCGACACGGGTGCTTCGCGTTCTTTCATTTCAAAAGCATGCGTTGATATGTTAGAACTTGATCCCGAGGAAACAAATCAGAAATGAGAATCTCATCACCTATAGGAGGTATTATGACCGTTACGAGCTTGCTCGAACTTAGAATCGAACTTAGGCTCAATTAAGGTTCTAGCAAATAACTTGAACGTAATACCCATGGGGATGTAGATATAATCTAGGGATGGATTGGTTGGCGAAAACCATTCCACGATCTTATGCAAGGAGAAAGAATTTCGATGCAACCACCGGGAAAGGAAGCTACGAATTTCTATGGGATTAGCATGGGAAAGAAAATCCCAATAATATCCGCACTCCAAGCTCGGAGAATGATGAACAAGAAGGAATGTCAAGCATTCCTTGTGTATCTAAATGGAGAGGAAAAGACGGAAGTAAGGGTCGAAGACGTAGAAATTGTTCGGGAATTTCCAGACGTCTTTCCTGAGACATTACCAGGACTACCCCCAGATAGGCAACTAGAGTTCACAATTGATCTGGAGCCGGGATCAGCTCCGGTGTCAAAAGCGCCTTACAGAATGGCACCCAAGGAACTAGAAGAGTTGAAAATCCAAATTCAAGAGTTATTGGACTTGGGCTTCATAAGGCCAAGTGTTTCACCATGGGGAGCACCTGTCCTATTTGTCAAGAAAAAGGATGGTTCGTTAAGGATGTGCATCGATTACCGAGAATTAAACAAATTGACGCTTAAGAACAAATATCCGCTACCAAGGATGAGCGATTTGTTCGACCAATTGAAGGTGCAAGCATGTTCTCGAAAATCGATCTTAAGTCGCTACCATCAACTTAAGGCACGTAGGAAGATATATCTAAAACGGCATTCGAACAAGGTATGGCCACTACGAGTTTGTAGTAGTGCCGTTCGGACTAACCAACGCACCGCCGTATTTATGGATCTTATGAATCGAGTATTCCACCCATACTTGGATAAGTTTGTCTTAGTCTTTATAGATGATATTCTCATCTATTCAAAGAACGAGGAGGAACATAAAGAACACTTGAGAACAAAGTTTACGGACCTACGAGGCGAACAACTTTATGCTAAATTCAAAGAAGTGTGAATTTTGGCTTAAAGAAGTGATATTCCTGGACACATTGTGTCGTGGAAGGAATAAAAGTTGATCCGCAAAGGTCGAGCGTGCAGGATGGAAGCGCCGACCACTCAAAATGAAATTGAAGTTTCCTAGGATTAGTGGCTACTATAGGAGATTCATTGAGGATTCTCCAAGATAGCAAGGCCAATGACACGCCATTCGAAAGGATCAAATTCACATGGATTGATGAGTGTGAGGCGAGTTTCCAAGCGTTAAAAGAAAAAGCCGACAAGTGCACCCAGATTAGCTGTCCCATTCAAACAAGGAATATGTTATCTATACCGATGCTTCCAAAATGGACTTGGTTGTGTCTTGATGCAAGAAGGAAGGTAATAGCTTACGATCACGACAACTTAGACCACATGAGTTGAACTACCCGACTCATGACTTGGAATTGGCAAATGTGGTTCACGATTAAAGATTTGGAGACATCGTCTTTATGGAGTAAGATGTGAAATCTTCTTGACCACAAAAGTTTAAAATACTTTTTCGAGCAAAAGGATCTGAACATGAGACAAAGGAGATGGCTCGAATTAGTAAAAGACTACGACTGTGGCATAAACTATCATCCCGGAAAAGCTAATGTAGTGGCTGATGCCTTGAGTCGTAAAGGTCAATCAAAACTTGGATGTCTCTTGACAACGGAAGGAAAACTCATCGAAGAGTTTGAGAAAATGTCAATAGAGATAGTCGAACCACCAAGGACAATCATGGATAATGTTGCTACACTTACTATGATGTCCGATTTAAGGAATAAAATCATAGAAGAACAAAGAAAGGATGAGGAACTAGAGAAGATAAGGGCTAAAGTGAGAAAGGGAGAGCGAAGGTTTCAGGAAGAATGATAACGCTATATTGTTTGAGGAAAGGCTATGTATTCCAAACAATGACGAGCTTAGAAATGAAATCATGAGTGAAGCTCATGATACTCCTTATACCGCCCATCCAGGTAGTACCAAGATGTACCAAGACCTACGAGGAAAGTTCTGGTGGGAAGGAATGAAGAGATATAGCCTCGTTCGTCGAACGTTGTCTTACTTGTCAACAAGTAAAGGCGTTACATCAAAGGCCATATGGAAAGCTGCAACCTTTGGAGATACCCGAATGGAAATGGGACGACATAGCTATGGATTTTGTAACGGGTTTACCAAAGTCACAAAAGGGTAACACTGCTATATGGGTAGTAGTGGATCGCCTTACAAAGTGTGCTCATTTCCTACCAATACGAATCACCTATGGGTCCGACAAGTTAGCTCAACTATATGTGAAGGAAATTGTACGTCTGCATGGAATACCGAAATCTATCACTTCTGATAGAGATTCGAAGTTTACTTCAAGATTTTGGGTAAGCTTACAAAAGGAATTGGGAGCGGTTTGAATTTCAAAGACGGCTTTTCATCCACAGACAGATGGCCAATCTGAACGAACGATCCAAACACTAGAGGATATGTTGAGAACGGTAGTATTGGATCGAGGCGCAACTTGGGAACAAGTTTTACCACTTATTGAGTTCGCCTACAATAATAGTTATCAGGCGACAATCAGCATGGCCCCATATGAAGCATTATATGGAAGAAAATGTCGATCGCCACTTTACTGGGATGAAGTTGGTGAAAGAAAAATCTTAGGGCCCGATACAGTCGAGGAAATGATTGAAATTGTGCGTCAGATAAGACAAAGAATAAAAGAAGCTCAGGATAGGCAGAAATCATATGCCGATACTCGTAGATCCGAGCTAGAATTTGAATGTGGAGACAAGGTTTTCCTTAAAACCTCTCCGTCCAAAGGCATTGTAAGATTTGGGGTAAAGGGAAAGTTGAAACCACGATTTATAGGACCTTACGAGATCCTTGAGAAAATAGGCCCATAGCCTATAGATTAGCGTTACCACCAAGTTTGGGTAATGTTCATAATGTGTTTCACGTGTCTCAATCGAGAAATACGTGTTTGATCCAAACACATAATACATCATGATGACGTGGTCTTAAATCCCGATATGAGCTACGAAGAGGAACTGTGGCCATTTTGGACCATAAAGTTCAATAGTTGAGAAATAAATCAATCGATAGTGAAAGTCCCATGGGCACCACGGACGGGGAAGAAGCTACGTGGGAACTCGGGGCGCCATGAAAGAGCGATACCCGAACTCTTTTGAGGTATGCAAATTTCGAGGCGAAATTTTTTAAGGGGTAGAATGTAATATCCGTAATTTTAATACGAGATTACGATAATTAATTACGTAATTAGCATTATTAATTGAATAATTAAAATCTTAATTAGTCAACTCTTGACTTTGACCAAGCATAATTGGATAATTTCGTATGAGATTCAGCGAGCCTTAGTGAATTAAGGAATATAATTTTCAATATTCCTTCGAACGTAACTTTCTAACGTTGAATGAATTCGACGCTTCGCCTTACAAGATATTATTAGCGCTTAAGCAATTTCGAAATTCTATTATTATAGGAATAAATAAAGTTGTAACAAACTTTATTTTGAACATTTTGGAGATAATTAAGCTATGAGAAATTAGAGACGTTTCAAACGTCTACGTTTGGAGATAATGCGATAACTTTAGCATATGATCTCGGAATTATAAAATTCAAATTCCTATAATTATATTATTATATAAGGGAATTATTTATCATAAAATAATGCTAGAAAATTTAAGAATGCAATGTACCTTATTTAATGGGTTTCGAAAACCCTAAGTATTTAAATTAGGGTTTTTATGATCTAAATTGTTTTTAAATACTTTCCTATGATTAAAATTATTATCTAAGGCATATAATATGTCATATAAATGTGTAGTAGCTATTTTATACAAGAAAATAAAATATTTGAATTACCTTAGCAATTTTCGAAAATATGAGATCTTAAGTATGATTTAATATTTTATTCTTATCTAATTAATGATATATGATAATTATTATATTATTATGATGTCATTAAGGACTAAATGAGGTGTAATGCAAGTTGCACAAGTGTGGGTGCACACTTGCATGAAAGTGGCGAAAACTTAGCCATTTTAGCATGATTTTATGTAATATTATTATCTTATAATTAATAAATAAATATGAGTTGGATCCTATCATATACTAAGTGTAAAGTAGTGATAGTAGACAATTAAAACAAGTAATCTCATGCTAATTAATGAGGGAGCCGAAATTGTGGAAAAATGGTTGAAAAATTCTTAGTTTCATACCTTATATTAATGACATTTGTATAGTTGAAATATTTGACTTTTCTAAAGCAACTTTATACTATATTAATAATATGATAATAATATAGTATATAATATAAAAATTAAATAAAATCCTAGCCTAATGTATTGAAGGTGGCGAGAATGTCACAAATGTGATATAATGTAATAATTCCTATAATTCTTGATATTATGATACAATTTATTAATTTAATGATAATATAACATAATAAAGTATATAATATAAGAATAAAACAAAAATCAATCCTAAGTTGTAGGAATGGGCGACACACACACACAACTTCCTACTATGTGTTGAATTTAATTAAAATAAGATACAATGTATTTAATTAGGATAAGATGACTTGGTGATGAGTTGTATATGATAAGAATTAAATTTTGTCTCATAGTATAGAGGAGGTGGTCGATTATTTTGACAAAATTGGGCAAGTGTACAAGATATTTTTCATATAATTATTACACTACAAGTTGTATGTGCTTATAAATATAACATAAGCACAACACTCTCCCATTTTGCACCCTTAGGACCGAAAATATAGTGAGGAGGAATTGGAGAGTGTTCATCATATTTAATCCCAAACTTAGATCATATAAACGTTGCCGATCAAAATCAAAACCGATTAAAAGGTTAGAAATTTTACGAGCTTCGATTACGTGCTAGAATTTTCGAATTTCGTCCGTTAGAATTTATGTTATGATCTTAGTTTATATATATGATTTTCGAAAATTTTGAATCATATGCTAAAATGTTTAGATATTATGTTTATATGATGTTACTAAGCATGTATATTAATTATATCATGAAATTAACCATGCTATTAAATTTAATGTTGGGACCGAAAACTTAGAGGTTATATATGTTGTTGATTTTAATTTTTAATTGTTGATTTAAGTATGAAATCATGATCTAGGGTATTAATTATGCTTATATGAATTTATTTAGAATTTTTGGAAAACTATAGCTTATATTTATATGAATACCGAAAATTATAGTATATGGTATTATGTTGTGATATAATTCATGTTTAAGTGTTATAATAGCATATTAAATGTGTAGATTCATAATATATAGTTGTGAGAATTTATTGAAATTTATAAAGAATTATTTGACCTAAGTCGAAAATTTAGAAAGTGACTTAGGTAAATTTTATTCAATAAGTCACAATAAATAACAATTATGTTATAGTAAGCATAATTGAGGGTGATTAATTGAGATATGATTTTATTGGAATTTTTAAAAATCATTTGATGGGTTTATTATGAAAAACCGAAAACATTAGTATATAATACTAAGGTGTATAAATTTTATTTGACTAAGGTAATTACATATTATTAATCACATGATAAAATAGTGTGACATGTGAATTTATAAGAATTATTGCACAAGTCTAAGCTATTTAATTAATAGTGACCGAAAACTTTATATTATGTGCATTAATGTTATAAATTTATTTTATCAAGGATAATTACATATTATGATCTAAAATAATGTTTTAGACATAGTATGATTTTATAAGAATTTTTGGAACAAGAATTTCACATAAAATGATAAGAATTTCATAAATAGTTGAAAAAGTCAAAATGTTGACTTTTCGTTGACCAAAGTCAAAATTGTTGACTTTTGGTTGACTTGGTCAAAATAGTTGACCAAAATCGTCGACCAGTCAACGGGCACGCAATTCGATAATGCGTGATCAATGTGACGTAGTACGTTTAGTAATAATGCTACTTACGTTACGTAAGTACATTAAAACGTACATTATATTCTAAAAAGGTAGAATACCCTTTTTATGTTAAGAAATTTCATAATCGACATCAATCGATTAGGAAACGTCAAATTAAGTCCGACGTTAGCCTTATTTGATACGTAGAACGTTATAGACTATGTTTATCTCATCGAACGCGACCGACGTACTAAAAATAATTTTACGTTAAAGTGATACGTGGACGGAGCGTTGGCGTAGGAAAGAGCCATAGTATAAAGACTACGTGTACAAGGTGGGCTTTACTCGAAAACCCTTTTATTTACGATGCTTTCTTCGAAAAGTATTTATTTACAAGCTTTCAGTTGAGAAATGATTATGAACTGTTATTCAATTACATGCCCAAAATATTTATGTTTTAACGTATGGATCCTATCATGTTGTTGGGCGAGCCAACGATGTATGTGAATCGCCATCGGGTCGCTCCCAATTTTAAATCGATATCGGATCTTAGTCGGATGCGAAATTCGCTAAGATTAACGTGTACCAGCTTTTATGATGTGAGCCGTTAGCAACATCATCGGTGGTCACGGATCCTAGTCGATGAAGAATCCTCGCTATGTGATTGGGAGCCGTTAGCAACATCTTCGCCGATCACGGCGCCGGTAGAAGGAGGCCTACTTCTACGACGTGAGATCGCCATATGAGATGAGTTATGAATAATTATGTGGTTGATACGGATCATACGTAACGAGAAAATGCTGCAAGCAGCGAATCTTTGAGAAATGATAAAGTATTTTGGTATTCACGAGTTATTTCAACTAAAATCCTCGTGTTATACTTATAGGCGATGTAATTTTATGAAATGATTTTGCATGAGTCCACTAAGTGCAATCTTGTACTTAGCCGCATGTTTGTTTTAAATGTGCGAGTTGAGCTGTGATAGGATGGACAAGTGTTGAGCGATGGAGTTTTTATCGTTAATAGTTCACCTTGATGTATATCGTCATATATGCATTCACATGCTTTCATTGCTCAAAACACTTTATTATATTTTGGATATTACTTACGTTACCTCCGGATCACCGAATCCTTTTGTTAATGGTCTGTTGGTCTAGTTTGTATAAGATCGTTGTGTGTTTATCTATTAAAGTTTGAAGTCTTGAAAGGTTGTTGGTCATTATGTTCTTAATCCCTGCTTAGTTGATGACAGTCCCGTCTAATCCGTACTTTGGAAAGGCGGGCTGTCACAGCCAGGCCCGTCACAAATACTTCTCAGTCACATGAAGGCTTGGTTTCAAAAGGACTTTATATAAACTTTCGGTTGTAAACTTCTTTCAGAAAGAGTGAGAAAATCAAGGGATATCTCATTTGAAACTAGGTCATAGAGTAAAACTCAATGACAGAACTTTAGGTAATGAATAAAATTTGAAACATCGTATACTTTGTACTGGGTCATCATAAATCGTAAGGTTTCTCAAAATATGATATATATATCGAAACTTAAGTCCACATTACTAACTACAGCTCTTAACTTTAAACATTTTCTATTCTACCGTACCGGAATCCTTTTACTATGGATATTATTCTGCGAGTTTCAACTAACAATTTGATCACGTCTCTATTAAGTTCTAATAGCCAACTCGGAGTTTCAGTACGTGTGAACATCTACAGGGAAAGACTATACTCATGTTACCACTGCATAGTGACATTCATTATCTCAAAATCATCATTCCATTTCTAACCTTTCAGTCTTTTCTACTTGTATTTATTCTTATTTCCATCCTTGTCTCTTCAATCCGCACCATTCTTAAAAAGACAATTGCTACTTATAAACAATACTTAGTACATAACTTCAATAAATATCTCATAAACATTTATTTTATTTCTCCCCTAACATTCTATACCCCAATTCGTATATCGTTCTAGATTAATTTATGTTAAGCAATAGTCGATTCAAAATTCTGTCGCGTAGAATTTAAAATGAAGATACTATGCCCATGTCACAAGTGACATTCGTTTATCGAAGCTTCCATTCCTTCACGTAGTATTTCAATTCCCGTTCGTCAAGTCGAACTTAAAAGCGTTCTAAGTTATCAAGTTCTCGTGTTTCATGAAACACTACGTTATACATAGAAGAGAATTTCCTATGATCTAGTTCAATCTAAGTTCTTCGTGAAACTTAGAGCTCATCTACGTTCTTTTGAAAATCAAAACAATTTCATAATTCAACTTTGTTTTATAAACATACTTTACTGACATATAACTCTATATATGTCCTTTCATCAATACTCACATACCAATCGGGTATGAGCTTTAACTTCTTTCAATTTCATCACATACCAACCGGGTATGAGCTTATACTTCTTCAGACAACCCACTTGTTGTCTAATCAATGAATTATCAAAATTCAAAGCTGTTTACTTTTTAACGGCATGTCCACTTTCAAAAACATTTTTCATAAATACTTTCTCAAAACTGTACATAACTTTTCAAAGCTTTTTAAAACCATACCTTCACTTGTCAGAAACTACTTTTCCTTGCTGGTTGAGCGTGATGAACAGGAGCGTTGAGCGGTGATAACTGCTTCATAGAAAGTCTAGTGATTCAAGCTAGACTTTGGATAGAAGGAATATTTTTGGTTTAAAGCAAACGAACTGCTCTGATACCACTCTGTCACAGCCCGGTTTGGCTTATCCTTACCGGACCGTGACTTGGGGTTCGGTTCAAGTGAATATGAAAGAATAAGTGTTTCAACTCATTTCACCTATGAAGAGAATATAGATGTTCCAACAGAAACGGAAATCATGACGGAACAAAATAGCTTATATATATAAGATGGTTTCAAAGGTTCAACAAAACAGTAGCTTTTACAAAGCTTAACACAGAAACAGAATATAACAGAATCTCAAGAGTTTTGGCAGCGGAATAAACGTGTGAGACATGCATATGAAGATGCATTCTCAAGGCGAACCAAAAGATATTCCATACTCAAGTTTACAAAGAACTCCTCTCAACTCTGCTCTGTTCCATCACCTGCTCAACCTGCACATTTAAAAACAAATATGCAGGGCTGAGTACAAGAATTTGCACTCAGTGGACACATTGCCGAAAACATTTTTACTTTACGAATATTGATCGCTTACTTCACGATGAGACCAAGGGTTTTGTTTGAAAAGGCCTTGTGCTTACTAAATATATTTTCATTTTCTCAAACATCGCCTGCGCAGGCATTTTCTCATCACAACGTATATTCCAAGTCGGCATATGGATTAACGCACCGGGAGAGAGGCCTCCCTTCACTCGGACGCACGATCGACCGCGAACGGTTCGTAGGTCAATCATCGACCGTAACTCGATTCTGAAGTCAAGTGTACACAACCCTAAGCCGTGATTCCCCTTCACCTCCGACTTAGATCCGAATTGTAATACTTTTCACGATGCCCTGTGCAACCCGAATGGACATATACAAAACATAAAATATTTTCTTGCAGACAATATCGTACTCAAAATTTTGCAAGAAATATGACAATGAAGCTTTTGTAAAAATCATTTTCCAAGAAAGCTCATAAAAGGTTTTGGTAAGAAAGCCCACAAAGGGTTTAGGTAAGAAAACCCACCTCGGGAACTTAAAGTTCCTACGTCACTAGTACTTAATTATCGTCTTCTTTCTCCTCTGAGCAGGACCCTTTTTCAATGTGAGAAACGAGGTTTAGTACATCGCTATACTTTTCGATAGAGACGAACATCGTCTATAACGTCATATGAATCAAATAAGGCTAACGTCGGACTTATTTTGATGTTTCCTAATAAAATGATATCGATTATGACATTGCTCATCATATAAGAGATATTCCATCTCTTTAGTATATAATGTACGTTTTAATGTACTTACGTAACGTAAGTTACATTGTTACTAAACGTACTTCACGTCACATAGATCACGACATCGAATTTAGTGCGCTTTGACCTTGGTCAACGTTTTGGTCCACAATTTTGACTTGGTCAACATTTAGTCAACAATTTTGACTAAAGTCAACATTTTGACCTTTTAATTCCTTTTATGTAATTCTATTATTTTATGTGCAATTCTTGTTCTAAAAATTCCCATAAAATCATAATATGTTTAAAACATCATTTTGGATCATATTATGCAATCATATCTCATAAAATAATTTTATAATATTAATACTTATCACCTATAGTTTTTGAAAACCCTAATTAAACTAAGCAAATAATATCCAAAAATTTCAATAAAATCACATAACACATACTCATCTATAAGCATCCTTATTATAACATAATTTTTATTTATTGTGATCTATTGAATTTAATCTTCCTAAGTCACTCTTGAAAATTTGGACTTAGGTCCAATAAATTTTAACAATTCGAATAAATTCATACAACACTATATTATGATTCTACACTTTCAATATGTTATGATAAAACTCAAACATGGATTTTATCTCATCATAATATCATGTTCTATATTTTTTCAAATTCATAAATCTTATCATATCTTATCTTACTAAAGATCTTAGATACTAAAGTTTTCCAAAATTCTACATAAAAGCAAAATTCTACATAAAAGCATATAAGCGTAATTAATACCCTAGATCATGATTCCATTCTTAAATCACCAATAAAAATCATAATAATCAACATATCATACCTTCAAGTTTTGGTCCATATATAGAATTTGATATCATGCTTGATTTTGTGATATAATTATACTACATGCTTAATAACATCATATAAATACAATATCTAAACATATTAGCCTTAGTCACATAATTTTCGAAAATTACATGAACAACATAAACATAACATAAATTCTAACCTTTTATCGGATTCGATCGACGCGTTGGTGACGATTTCTCTCTATGATCAAGAGTACTTGAAGAACACTATTTATCATTTCTCTCTATTTTGCTCTCTTATTTCCCACTTATTTTCGGTTATGAGGTTATGGGAGGGGTAACTCGCTATTTATAGGATTTATAAAGTGGGTTTAATCATTATTTTATAAAATATCTTACCTTATCAAATCTTATCATATCTTATCTTATCTTATCAAATCTTATCATATCTTATCTTATCTTATCAAATCTTATCATATCTTATCTTTATCCTAAAGTTTGAATTTTGTACCTTATGTTCACATTTGTTCATACTATTTTTCAAACTTTTACCTACTACATAACAAAGGTCTTAGTTACTTGTTCAAATTGGATACATAATCTACCTTATCCTATAATAATATCTTATCCAAATAATAATGACATAGCATTAATTAAAGCATGATATTTATATCCTTTTCACACATATAATTCAATATTTTCGGCCCCTTTAATATTAATAAGCCAAATATTTTATTTTTCTCCAATTAATAACTATATGATATAATAATAATCTTAGATGATAAAATAAATCATAGGAAAATTAATTAAGGTCATCTCTATGTACTTTAGTAAAGTTATCGGCAAATAATTCGAAATTATGAATAATTATCAAACTATGATTCTTTTCATAAAAATATTATTTTCATGAGTAATTATATCAATATAATGATAATATATCATAAAATAAATTTTTGGAATTTTTTCTAAGCTATTTCCCCAAATTTTTGAAAATTAGGGTTTCTTAGGATTTTATTTTTATAAAATCTTATTCTTACCTTATTTCATAAATTTCGAAATTTTATAATTCCTATGAGATAATATTGATCTAGAATCATGATATTTATCAACTATATAATCAAATAAATTATTTAATACATTTATCACATATATTGTGATTTTCGAAAAAATCACATAAAATCATACCTATAATTTCGAAATTTATATGCTTCTAGAACCAAGATATTATTTCCTATGATACTTATCACATTTCTACACATTTCTAAGAGATAAACATTATCTCTTAATTAATCATGATCTTATCTTATCTTTTATGAAAATATCATAGCAAATCTTATCTTTAAAAATGTCATTTTCCAACCTTATCACATCCACCTCATGCTTAGGTGTTCAAGATAATTATCTTATAATATACTATAAGATAAACATGACAACCCATCACATAAAATCAAGTGATCATATAATAATTCACAAATTAATTATTTATTCTCATGATTTTCGAAAATAATCAAATAAATAAGGAAAAATATTTCTTTTTCTTCCTTAGTGTAAATAATATCCTAAATATGCTTACAAACATATTTAAAAATTATTTCGTTCAAATTTTCAAGAGTAATTTCGATTTATTCAAAATCGACAATTACCCACGTTCACTTTCATACTCGTTTCTATCGTACTTTTCCTTCTTTATTTTTTTGAAAATTTTAAGCCCAGAAATTCGGGGTATTACATTCTACCCCCCTTAAAGAAATTTCGTCCTCGAAATTTTCGTATCCTCATAACGTTCTCGATTCCTTCTTCATATCGAATTCTTAATTCCAACGTTGGTACCTCGTACTCTTTTCTAATCATCGTATGATCCTTAACTTTTATTCGTATCTACTCAACTATCGATTCTTATAGACAGTGAATCCTATGTCCAAATTTAAGTTTAAGCGAACTTACGCTAACGTCGTACCTCTCCCGCCTTTGATGAAGGAGATTCAGATTCCTTCATTTCGCTTTAGTGCTAAGTTCTAAAATTCTTGCGTATAATCTCATAATATCGTAGTCTTGAAATTGCCTCGTGCTTATTTATCTCACCGAGAACATTTCTTTATCATGACTTGCTGTATCTCTTTCTAATTGGATAAACATATTACTCTACTAATCTGAGAACTTAGGTGCTGAGATAAGTTAACCTATTTCATACTTCTTAGCTTCAAGGATTGGAGGAAACGTATCATGACAACTTATAAGTGGGTAAGGAAGATGACATCTTTTGAAATTTGAATCACTTTGAAACGAATATTTGGAATATAGGGTCCGAAGACCAGAATGACGACTACTGAGATGTCTTTGGTCATATGGGTTGGCCAGGCCCGTCACAAATACTTCTCAGTCACATGAAGGCTTGGTTTCAAAAGGACTTTATATAAACTTTTGGTTGTAAACTTCTTTCAGAAAGAGTGAGAAAATCAAGGGATATCTCATTTGAAACTAGGTCATAGAGTAAAACTCAATGACAGAACTTTAGGTAATGAATAAAATTTAAAACATCGTATACTTTATACTGGGTCATCATAAATCGTAAGGTTTCTCAAAATATGATATATATATCGAAACTTAAGTCCACATTACTAACTATAGCTCTTAACTTTAAACATTTTCTATTCTATAAAGAAAATTCAGAGGTTCTGGCGGATCTACCAGAATTTGTCAGCCAGCTCAAATATACGTGTGATGTATATGGAGCAGCACCTAGGGGACCTGGTCTTTTTCCTAAGCTGGATGAACAACATGAAAAGATGAAGGAATGGTTGTACCAAGAAGTTCCATACACCGGGCCGAGATATGTCCCGTCAGTAGTACAAGAAATAGACAAGAATAGTCAATGTACAGGATCTTATCGCCCTAGAGGATTGGGAGAGCTACCATTGCCATCATAACCCTACATGGAAACAAGAGCTACTACTTGGAAGCAACCCGACACTTTAAAAGATTTCGATCGCTCTTTAAAGGATTTGGATCGTCTCATAAAAGAGGCAAAAACATATCTGGAGACAGGAAAATTTCCAAGCAAGGAAAACAATTCAAACGAAGGACCCTGAGGGGCATAGAGCACTTAGATATAGTAAGACTTATGAAGTCAGTCATGATGTAGATAGTATGGTTAGCATGTATATAAAGTAAACGTAGTTTGGTGACATTTTGCATTTTGTATGTTTAGTGGTGTCAAATTTTGGTGTAAATAGGACATCACACTATGTACTAGGCTAAAGAAACCAACCGTTATAAAATTAATATATGGAAAAGTCCTCGTTGAGGCATTTTGATGATACATGATGTTACATGGCTTGTTGTGGAAAAATATCTGGCATGTGATATGTTTATTGTTCCATGATCGATAATAAGGTTATGTGCTAGATATTAATTTAGAAATTAACGATTGTTTTGTTTAAAACATTAAGAATGCCTCCTAGAAGAGATCTGAGATGTAGGAGGGATGAAGGAAATCCAGAACCCGAATGCCAAGAAACACCACCACCACCTCCTCGTAGAGTAGAGGAACTATTTCTCAAACAAAACCCCGCCCACATTTAATGGGACCGAATTCTGAGGAAGTGAACTTTGGGTAAGAGCAATAGAACAATTTTCAATTTCTGCATTGTACAAATCGAGAACGACTTTCTTACATTACCTTTCAATTAACGGGTCAAGAGACTTACGGTAGAAACTAGAAGGAAAATTATGACTGTTGAACAAAGGGAGGAATTTACTTGGGAAGATTTCAAGACGGTATTATGTGATAAGTACATTCCAAAGAGTTATATGAAGAAACAGGAAAACGAGTTCTTCAGTCTCAAACAAGGAAATAGGTCGGTAACAGAATATGATCGGATATTCTACGACATGTCAAGATTTGCCACGAATCTAGTGGATACTGATGAAAAGATGGCTGATAAGTTTAGATCTGGATTAAGACCTGAGATTAGGATATCTCTTGCCAGCCATGGAATAATGACCTATGTCGAGGCATTAGGTAGGGCTTTGGATATAGAGGAAGCGCTACCAGAAAATAAACCAGCTTTAGCCCAAGAGGACAAGGGTAAAAGGAAATGGGAGGAAGGTCGTAACAAGGAAAAGGGCAATTACTATAACTAGGCTGAAAAGAGGCCATGGCAAGGTAATCAAAGGCAGCAGTGGGCCCCAAGATAAGGACAAAGTCGTCAAATGAATTATGGGCAAGGTGGAAACACTCAACGGCAACTAACTAGCCCTCAATGCCCACATGCCGTAAGTATCACTCTGGCACTTGTCTAGCTGGACGTATCAACTATTTTAGGTGTGGCCAACAAGGGCACTATGCGAATAATTGTCCACAACAGGGACAAGTGATAGTAGATAGACCTAACCCACCACGACAAGTCCAACCACTAAGGGCAATGCAGCAGACACGACAGCCAAGGGCTTTTGCTCTCAACCAACAACCTGAAAGTGACCAGAACAACCCGACAGGTATAAATACGCTTTCAACATACTTGTGATTACATTATTACTATGGGAACTTCAAGATTACGATATTATAAGATTATACGCGAGTATTTTAGAACTTAGTAAGAAACGAGATGAAGGTATACGAATCTTCTTCACCAAAAGCAGAAGATACGACGCTAGCATATGTTCGCTTAAACTTAGATTTGGACATAGGATTCACCGTCTTTAAGAATCGATAGTTGGATGGATACGACTAGAAAACATAGGGATATTAGACATATGGATTGGAGATGTAGAAATGAGTCAATAAAAGTTAAAGGTCATACGGCGATCAAATGGGTTCGAGGTACCAACGTTGGAAAAATGAGGATGCAAAATGGAGAAGGAATCAAGAACGTTATGAGAATATGTAAATTTCGAGGACGAAATTTCTTTAAGGGGGGTAGAATGTAATACCCCGAATTTTTGAGTATTAAATTTCAAAAATAAGAAGGAATATTACGATAGAAACGAAAATGAAAACGAACGTCGATAGTCATCGATTTTGAGTAAAATAAAAAATTTCTTAATCTTTTTAACATGAAATAGATTTTAATAGTAAATAAATATGTTTTTAAGTATATATGAGATATTATTTACACTAAGGAAGAAAAAAAAAATATTTTCTCCTAATTGTTTCATTATTTTCGAAACATATGTGGATATATGATTAAATTATGATCAAGATCACTTTATTTTATGTGATAAAATGTTATTTCGTATATATAGGATATTAATTAAATAAGTGTTACTCAAATAAAGAAAAATTACATTTTTGAACAAAAACCTATAGTTTTCAAAACTTAGGGATAACTATGGTGAATGTGATTTTAAGCGTGATCACTTTATTAAAGTGATAATATGTGATGAGTTGTTATGCTTATCTTGTTGTATATGACAAAGATAATTATCTTGTAGAATCAAGCATAAATTTTGAAAATGACCTATAAGTGATAAGGTTAGAAAATGACATTTTTACGATAAGATTGCTATGATATTTTTATAAAAAGATAAGATAAGGTTATGACTAAGATGGGATAATGTTTATCTCATAGAAGTGTGTAGCAATATGATGATATCATAAGAGATAATATTTTGGACCATAGCTTATGCAATTTTCGAAAATCATGATTTTATGTGAGATATTTTATCAAATAAATTATTTAATTGCACAATATTTAATACTTGATAAATATCATGGAATCTAGATCAATATTATCTCCTAGAAATTATATAAGTTTCGAAAATCACAAATTAGGGTAAGAATGAAATTTTGTGAAATTTGTTCCTAGAAAACCCCAGTTTTCGAAAATTTGGGAAATTTGCTAAGAATTGTTCCAAGAATTTATTTTATGATAAGAGTATTATTTTTATATAATTCTTCATATAAATAATATTAATTATGAAAAGAATAAAGGTTTGATAATTTAATCTTAATTTCTAACTATTAGCCGATAACTTCACTTTAGTAAATAGAATTGATCTTAATTAATTTTCCTATGATTTATTCTATCATCTATGATCTATATTGTGTCACATAGCTATTAATTGGAAGAAAATAAAATTTGTACTATGTTTATTTCATAAGTGCCGAAAATAATTCTATTTTATGTGTAATAAAGTAAAATATCATGCTTTAATTAATGAGAAGCTATAATTATAATGATAGGATATTATTATGTGATAAAGTAGAGATGGTTATCAAATGAAACAAGTAACCTATGGTTTTGTCTTATAGGGGGCCGAAAATTATGACTTATATAGGTAAGAAGATTTAATTTCCAACCGTGAAAATGATATCTTATTTTAAGTGTAAAATGTTGACTTTTCAAATGTGACATTATTATATAATTATATTAAAGTATATGATATAGAAAAAAATAAAAATCAACCCTAAGAACTATAAAGTGGCCGAGACACACCCACACTTGAGATAAAGTGTTAATTTCATTATTTTATACTAATTATGGTAAGATATATTAATTAGGTGATAAAGACGAAATATTTGATAAAGCTTGAGTAAAATAAAATAATTTTCTCATATACTGAGTGAATATGGCGAAAATTTTATAAGATAAGGCATGAGTTGTATTTTGATTTTATGCTAAGATATGTTATTATTTTAATAATAAAAGGTAATTATTTTAGAGATAAGATATGATGAATAACTAAAGTATAGGATAAGATAAAATTTGTCTCATATGCAAGTGGTAAGGACCGAAAATTTAGAAGATAAAGAGGAGTTGTAATTTTTGACTTTATATTAAGATATTTTCATAAAGTAATGATTAATACAACTTTATAAACTCTATAAATAGGAGACCACCCCCATTATACCCATATGACTGAAAAATAGCAAGAAATAGAGAGAAAAATAGAGAGTGTTCTCCAAAGTTCTCTTCAACCTTAGAGAGAAAAACGTCGCCGACGTCGATCGAAACCAATTAGAAGGTTAGAAACCATACAACTCTTATTATTTCATGCAAAAATATTAGGAATTCATATATATGATATGTTTTGTTACATGCTTTCAAAAATTATGTGACATACGTGAAATATATGCTATATATTGAAGTTGTTAATTAAATATGTTTATATGATGTTTATAAGCATGTATTATGATTTTAAATGCAAAGATAGGCATGTTATGAAATTTTATGCTATGATCGAAAGTATGTATGATATATATGTTGATGAAAAAAAAAATTAATTGTTGTTTTGAGCATGAAATAATGATAGCTAATACTATTCAAGTACGTATGAATTAAATCATAATTTTTGGAAAAATATGGAATAATATATGAAAATTTCAAAAATAGCCAAAGTATGAAATTATTGATGTACAAGTTGTGTATGATGAATATTATGTCATATTATTGATATATGATGATAATAATATGTTATGTGAATTAATTAAAATTTTTGAAAAATGTTTAGTTAAATATTTTAAATTTTCGAAAAAGGTGACCTGAAGAATTATGATGTCTCATGATATGTGATAGTATGGATACGTGAAAAGTTGAGACGTATGAGAATATGACCGTGAATACATTAGAATTTGAGTATATATGTAAGATGAGAAGTAAAGTTAGTACGTTACGAAGTTAGTTATGAAATTAAGGTTCGTTCGTTACGCATAATGATTTGAATTAAGGAAAGAATGAAAGGATGGAATATTATATCTCTTCGAGACACTACGATTATAATAGTAGGTTAAAGTATGATAATAGGATCCTTGACGTTAAAAGGATTAGTGTTAGTAAGTCCGTTGTTTCGGATCGATGATTATCGGAAAGTATAGCAATGTACTAAACCTCGTTTCTCACGTTTAAAAGGGTCCTGCTCAAAGGAGAAAGAAAACAGAAAGTGAACTAGTGACGTAAGAACTATAAGTGCTCGAGGTGGGCTTTCTTACCAAAACAAATTATGAGCTTTCTTGGAAAATTATTTTTACAAAAGTTTACTTTACTGCTTTTATTGTTATATCTCGGAGAATTAAATGCCTAATTACGATATTTAAAATTCGTAAATTAGGGTTTCACCGAAATAATAAAATTAGTAATATATATCGAATAATGATTTCGATTAATTACGAAGTAATGAATTCCTATTTTATATTCACTAAAGATTGTGAATTAAGGAATAGAACTTTATAAAGTATTTCGGCAGTATTATTTTAACGTCGATTGAATATCGATAGTTAAAATTTCGTAAAATTTTCTAAGCAACGAAGCTTAGGATTAAATTCCATTATTAATGGAATAATTTAATAAAGTGATTACGACTTTATTACGACCTTTTTGAGATAGGTCGATAATGAACGTTTTGAGACGTTTCAAACGTTAACGTTTAGAGATGAATAGAAAAATGAGATTAATGATCAAGAAATTATAATATTTAAATTCCTATGATTATTATATGTAATTAGAGTATTATTTAGCATTAAAATAATGCTAGAACATTAAGGAGTAATTATTGAACAAATTAGGAATTTTCGAAAACCCTAATTCGAAAATTAGGGTTTTCTCACATAAAATGTTACTAATAATTTTTCCTATGATATAATTTATCATCTAAGACCCATATTATGTTATATAGCTACTAATAGCATAAAAATAATATGTTTGACAATCTTATTGTGCAATTGCCGTGAGCAATTGTAGCATAAGGATTTAATGAAATGATTTTTCTATCTTTAGGCTTTGCTTGGTATTAACGTGTAGTGTGACATATTACACACAAACCAAGTGAATTAAATAAAGGATCAAGTTGGATTGTGCTTTGGCAATGAGATATCCGTGAGTCATCAAAGGCATGACATTGTTGACCAAATAAAGGAAAGAAGATTTGCTAAAACTCTTGTTGATGTGAATTTGCTGCATGTAGTTAATGCTTGGATCCTATATCTATAATAAGACAAATAAATTAAAAGCTACTCCTTTTTGCAATTGAGAGGGAGCCGTCGGTGAAGTGAATCAAAGAGCAAAAAGGGGTTTTGTTTCATTTAATTGCCTTGATGTGTATTTACTATGGGAATATAGTGATGTATTAAAGTGGTGAATCATCAAATAATATATGTCATGCCTTGTTAATTGTGAGTGAGAGAGAGAGAGAGCCGAGAGTGTAGGGAGGGAGACTAAGTCTTTTAATTCATTCTTACCTTAGTACTTAGTATTTTAGATAAAGCAAAACAACACATTCTCTCCCAACAACTCAAACTACCGTGAGCTTTTAGCAAGAAAAGCTTGGAGTGTTCATTCTTCTCTTTACCCTAAACCTTGATACAAAAATCTTTGCATCGAAAATCGACGCCGGTAAAAAGGTTAGGAACGAACGATCTTTAATTATACGTTAAGATTTTTGATTTCTAACGGTTAGATTTATATGTATATGCTTAGGTTCATAATGTTACAAATGTGAAGGATTATGCTATCATGTTAGTGGTTTGCAAATATTGTTGATTATGTTAAGTATAAGCATATATTATGATATAAATGGCAAACTAATTATGTTATGAAGTTATTGGAGGTGATCGAAAATTTCTAGTGTTCAAAGTATTAATGGAATTATGATATATGATGATAGTTAAGCTTATAGTGATTATTTGAAAATTTTTAGAAATCTTATTCTATTTTTTTTAGATTACCGAAAAAATTAAATGAAAATAATATGTTAATGCATGATTATTGCTTAAGTATAAAAAAAATGGAATGAAAACTAGTTGAAATTTTTTTTTTTTGGAAGAATGTCGTGAGCATTCTATTGTTGTTTTGGTGATGAATGTTTGTTCTCTACTAAATGTAAAAGCATATTATGGATTTATGATATATGGTAGAAATTAAGCTTGTAGTGATCATTTGGAAATTTTTGGAAATCCTATGGTAAATAAATATATTGACCGAAAATGTTAAGGAATCATATGTTGATGTACAAATTATTATTTAGGTGATATTATAGCATATTGTTAATGTAGAGCATTGATTTAGCACTACATGAAATTATTAGGTTTTTATAAAATGGTTGTTCAAGTATTGAGAAATTTTGAGAATGACTAAGTATGGTACATTGATGTAGGAATTGAATATGTTGAATATTATGTTATAATTATGATATGGAATGATGATTAAGTGTTGTGGAATTAAATTAGAATTTTTGAAAATTGTTTGGTAATACTTGGAAGAAAAACCATGAACCTTGATTAAGGAATTAAAGGTTTTAATTCCTTTATATCAAGAAAAATAATACATTATATGTCTAGAAATTATTTTGGACATATTAAGAATTTATGGAATTTTATAAACATAGTATACTATGTTTATGGCGAAACGTTATATTAAATAACGTTAGAAATGAAAAATAATGTAAAATGAATAAGTTAATTAATATTAAAGTAAAATATTAATAAAGTATATCGATTTGCGTGAAAAATTGAGAATTAGGGTTTTATGAAAAGATTTATATTGAAATTAGATATCAAGTATGTGAATTATTAAAAAGTTTATTAAGAAAAGTCAAAATTGTTGACTTTTGATTTAACGTATAAAATACGTTCAATAAATACACTAATACGTGTAAAACGTATTAAGTTTATAAGAATATATCATTGGTGAGAAAAGATTTCATAATTGAAATCATTTTATCGAAAAACGTTAGAATACGTTCAACGTTTAACCTAAATGGTTAAAATGAGATATTAGATCATATCTCGTCTCTATCGAAGTACGAGAAATGTTTAGTTAAAATACGCGATTGAACGACGTATTAAATTCGTTAAGGAATGCAAATTATTATATTAAAAAGTTATCAAAGTTTATTAAACTTTGAAAGTCTCGAAATACGTGACACGTACTAAAATAATTTTTACGTAAAGGTGGGACGCGGACGTGATCGTTGGCGTAGAACGAAATCGAATTAAGAAAGTCTACAATCCAGGTGGGCGTTTCTTTCTCCTCGAGGATAAAATGTTTATTTTACAATGTTCTCTGTTGAGAAATGATGTTGAAATGATTACCTGCCCAAAGTGTTTATGATTTTATGTATGATCCTATCAATAGTGTTGGTTCGCCACCAACATATTATGATGAATGTTATGATAATGAGGAGAATGTTTATGAGATGAATTGTTTATGAGGATGATGATGATATTTTATGAGGAGGATGATGATATTTTATGAGGAGGATGATATGATGTATTATGAGGAGGATGGTATGATATATTATGAGGAGGATGATGTGATGATATGAATATTGTTGGTTCGCTACCAACGTATGATGGTGTTGTAATGAGATTGATTGTTGTTGGCTCATCACCAACATATTATGATATTGTGATGATATGATGATATTAAATGTCGTTGGTTCGCTACCAACGTATGTGAAATTATGATAATGTTATAAGGGAAATGATACGGATCATACAGACAGAAAATATGTCTGGCCAGACAATTTTTTTAAAAAAAATGAGAAAATATTTTAGTAAGCACGAGTATTTACACTAAAACCTCGTGTGTTACTAATGGGGCAGAGTAATTTAATGAAAATGTTTTTGGCATAAAACCACTGAGTGCATTCTTGTACTCAGCCCTGCATATTTGTTTTTAAATGTGCAGATTGAGCTGGTGATGCGATGGAGTAGTGTTGAGCAATAGGAATGTTGTCGCTGATAGTATACCTTGATTGTACATCGTCATATGTACACATCACATGTTTTCCGCTGCAAGAACTTAAGTTATGTATTAAAGTCTAAGAATATGCTTGATATATGTATCACAGTTTAATGATGAATGATCTTTATGGTTTTCATCCCTGTTTAGAGTAATAATCCCGGCTAAATCGTACTTAGAATTTAGGGGCTGTTACATTTATTATTCTACAAATGATGAGATACGATATTGTCTGCCAAAAATATTTTATGTTTTGTATATGTCCATTCGGGTTGCCTAGGGCAACAAGAAAGATTACGAATTCGGATCCTAAGCTAGAGGTGAATGGGTAATCCTAGCTAGGGTTGTGTACACTTGACTTCGAACCGGGTTCTTGTCGGTTGTATTATGCCTACGAACTGTTCATGGTCGGTCATGCGTCCGGTGAAGGAGGCCTCCTCCGTAGCGTTATCCATAGCCGACTTAGAATATATGTTGTAAGAAAATGTCGGCGGACGATCTTGAGAAAATGATGAAAATGTATTTAGTAAGAACAAGGCCTTTTTCAAATAAAACCCTTATCTTACTGTGATGAGGCGATCTGATATTTCGTAAAATAAAATGTTTTCGGCATGTGTCCACCGAGTGCATCTTTGTACTCACCGCATATTGTTTTTAAATGTGCGAGTTGAGTGATCGTAAACAGGCGGGAGTTGAGCGGAATCTTTTGTCAAGTAGTATGAAGAAATTTTTGGTTCGCCTTGAGAATGCATCTCCATATGCATGTCTCACACGTTTTATTTCGCTGCCAAACTTTTGAGACTCTTTTATATTTTGTTACCATATTAAGATCTTGATCATCCTGTTGAAAGCTTTGTAAAAGCTACTGTTTTGTTGGAACCTTGAAACAATCTTTTATATAATCTATTTCCTTCCATCATGATTCTCGTTCATGTTTAGAAACATCAGTATTTCTTCATAGATGAAACGAGTTGAAAACCTTATTCTTTTGTATTTACTTAAACCAACCCCAAATCATGGTCCGGTAAGGATTAGCCAAATCGGGCTGTGACAGGTTTGGGCAAATCTCTTTTGCCTTTAGCACTTCCCCAGATGGGATGCTAATCTCCAGGGTATTATGTGATTCCTTGGGTACTAAACCAAACCTCTCACATGCAACTCTCGTAATGAAAGAATGTGAGGCTCCTGTATCAAACAAAGAGAAAACATGTATATCACTCATATGGATTATACCTGCAAGGTTTCCGGGAGCTTATGTTGCCTGCTACTGACTCAAGGAGTATACCCTAGCTTGCTGTGGCGGCCTTTGATTTGCTGGCCTCGGATAATCTACTGCTTTGTGGTTCATCCTCGACGGAGCCCGGTTCTGCCTCTACGGAGCCTAATGCTGTCTCGCTCGCGGCTGCACAGCTAGTCCTCCTATCGATGGGCAATCTCGAGCGTAATGCCCAGACTTCCTATAGCGGTAACACTAAACGTTACCTTACCTGCATTCGCCCAAGTGATTCCTCTGTCATTTCTAGCACCAAGGCCTTTCCGTGCCTTGTCCCATTGCCGCATGGGTTGGAAATTCCTTCCCCAAGGTTGTCTTTCCCTTTCCTGAATAACCAGATTCCTCGGAATCACTTTACTGCCCTGGTTCCCTTGGGACATCTAATTGCCTCTTCCTCGATCTTCCCATTTCCTTTTGCCTCTTCCTCCGTCAACTGGCTATCCGGGTGGCATCATTCTCTCTTGGGGCAACATTGACTCAATGTTTAATGCTCGGTTCAAGGACTGAGCGTACGTTAGCTCTCCCTGACTGACGAGCAAAATTTCAATCTTTAGTCGGAATCCACTTCTGAACCTGTTTGCCTTGGCAGCCTCAGTGCTGACTAGATGCGTAGCGTAACGTGACAGACGATTGAACAAACGTTCGTACTCGATGACCGTCCTTCTTCCTTGTCGATGATTCTAGATCTCGTTTTATCTCATCTTCCTGTAAACGCCAAGCACATACTTTTCCATGAGTTCTTCCTTGAAATCTTCCAACGTATACCTTCCCCACTATCCTGGTGTCAGGGTCCTTCTCACGGATTTCCACCAGAAATCAGCGTCATCGGTTAGCTGAAAGATTGTGCAATTCAGCTTTTTATTTCTTCGTAGCCGATGTATTCGAAAATCCTTTCGGTGGATCGTATCCAGTTCTCGGCATCGAGCGATTCACCAAAACCATCGAATGAAGGGGGATTCTGCCTGTGAAAACTTCGATCGCATGCCGCTGAACCAAGGATGGTTCTCGGTCTTCTTCCATGACGTTGTTCCTTTGCTTGCTTATTCTCGGCATTCTGTACCGACGTTGAAACGTTAGCATCACGTTTGCATGGATAGCCATATATCATCGCATGACATATATCATCACCCATAATCACATATCATCACATATGCCACATATCAGGATCACATATAACCATAACATCATCACATATATCACATAACATCATCACATAGATCGCATATCATCATAGCACAACTCATATCACATACAAGCATTAAAACACTATTATCCTGTCATAGACAGCGTTAGTATCAGAATAATCAAAGTGTCATTGAAGGACTGTCAAAATACATGATCAAAGGTATGTTAGTCAAAAAAGGTCAGATGTGTGCAAGAGGATCTGACTCCGGTTACTGCCAAAAGATGTCGCTCTGTCTTGAGCAAAAGTAGACTCTGCGAGTACCACTGTACATACTGATTACCTAGATCCCCGTCCTCCATACCCATCTACTGTTCTCCATTCACATCACCCATCCCATTCTGTCTCTCTTACTCGTGCCTCTCATTTCCTATCAGGGATCGAACTCAGGCTACTGCCTCGGTAAAGTGGTCCTGCATGGTAGCTAGCCTCTCGTGCGTGTGATTCCACCCAAGAAGTTCCCTAATGGCTTGGGTCTCGAGTGAATACCGATAAACGTGCATTTTACAAGTTTATTGTTGATATTTAAAGATGATTTTAGATCAATAAAGTGCGTTTATGTATTGGATCTCAATGATTTTATATATTTTTGGAAGATACTGCTCTTGGGTTCCTCTTTGGTGTTTTGTAGGCTTATAAGATGAAAATCGAAGCATGGAACGAAGCACGAGCAAAAGAAGGGCCAAAACAAGGGCTAGCAGCCACCCTAGTGACCGCTAGCCATGTCGCGAGGTGAAGAGGAGCACTGCAAGATCTCTCGCGACCGGCCTAGCGACCGCTAGGTCGGCCGCGAGGAAAATTCATACGACGCGGCCACACCCAGCGACTGCGAGACGTGACCGCGAACTACCCACCGCACGAGGCCTTTGAAAGAGCTACTACCTGATTTCTCGCGACCATACCTAGCGACCGCGAGCCAGGTCGCGAGGCAAGTCTAGCTAGCGCGCACCCAGCCGAGAGCCTAAAAAAGCCCGAGTGCAAAGATCCCTCGCGACCGAGCTCGAGATCACGAAGCGAGGCGGACGGGCCCAAAATTAGGGTTTTCACCCTTTGCCTATAAATAGGGCTTCGCCCCATTGCGCCCCCAAGTTGCTTCAGACCTATTTTACACGTTTTTCCTCAGTTTTTCATTATTTTTCCTACTTTTGCACTCTAGCTTTGGTTTAGTTTCATTCTAGCATTAGTTCTTCATTGTTCTACTCTAGTTTTACGTATTGTCGACGCTTCGGAACGCTTTTGTCCGAAAAATTTCCGTGTTTTATCTATTTAATTCTTATTTCTATGATTATTTCGTATTGTATTTCATTTATTATGTCTAGCTAAATTTCCGTTCTAACCCTAGGGTTTGCATGATTCTATCCTAAATGTTGTGAGTCCTGTTATTGTTAATTACCTTCTAGGCATTCATTCATGATTCTTGGTGCGTAATTATATGTGTTAATTTCTAATCAATCTTGATGCATATCTAGTTGCTAGTTAATTACTAAACCTTTTTAATTGTCAATCGATCTTGAATGCATGATACGAATAAGCCTTGAGTCGTAGCTGAGATAGGAACATTTGTAGGAAGCATATTCTTTGTGATCCTTTTGGAGTTGCTTATTTTCACCTAGAGACGTAAAAGTAATAGGACAAATTAGCAATCAACTGCCACAATTATCTTAACTGAAATTGTTGGTTGCATATGTGATCTTCCATCTTATCTGGATTAAAATGGTTAATAGTAAGCAGGATAAACATACGTTGTGGGTAGGATTAATGCATCCCTAGGGTTAATCTTTCTAGATTATTTTCTCTTTGAGTATTTATTGCTTTAGTTTATTTTCAAGTTGTTACCCTTTTGCTTTGGATTTAATATCTGAAGCCCAAAACCTTTTTTAAACAAAATCTGTCACTTGGATAATGATGAATTGTTGTTGAGTTAGCTTTTATGTTTTCGTATTACAATCCCTGTGGATACGATACTCGACTTACCTTTATACTTGCGAGTTTTCGTGTTAGAAAAGTGAGCGATCAAATTTTGGCGCCGTTGCCGGGGATTGTTAAGATTATATATGAATAACTTGACGATTTGGAATAATTAATTCAAGTTGTATTTTTATTTTATTTGTTTTACTTGCCAGATCTAATTTCTCTATTTCTCTCCAGGTAGTTTATGATCACAAGGTCCCGAGGACCTCCTGAACCGCTAGTAGATCCAGAAATCGAGACTACCCAAAGGAGAAAGAGACGAGAAAAGAAAAGGCAAGATATGGCAGCAAATCCGAACAATGGAGGTGTTCCTCCCGATGGGAGTGTACCTCCTGAGATAGTTGCTCGTCTTCTGGCTGATTTTACAGAGATGCTGTCGTCGAATGGCGAATGTGGACCTTTGAATCCTTCTCGACCTCGCTTTCGGATGTGAGACCTTTGAATTACATGTATCGACCGATCGGCATCGAGGACGGAGGAGAATAAAGATCCGAATGCCCATCTCGAGACATACCTCGACATATGTGACACCATCAACCAGAATGGGTGCCACAAGACACAATCCGGATGCGCATGTTCGGTTTTTCTCTACGCAGCCATGAGAATGATTGGTTCAAGAGCCTGGACCGTACTGGGATAAATAGTTGGGGGAAACTTTGCGAGATGTTTCTTTCGAAATATTTTCCGTCGGCGAAAGCACAGAAGATAATAGCCGAAATCTCTCATTTCTGCCAACAAGGAGACGAGTCATTATTCGAGGCATGGGAGAAATTCAGGGGCCTATTGAGAAAGTGCCCACAACATGGATTCTCCAAAGAGCAACAGATCACGCAATTCTACAGTGGATTGACGCTTCACACAAGGAGCATAGTAGATGCGTCGGCAGGGGGATGCCTATTGAATCTCCGAGTAGAGGAGGCCAACTGAATCATAGAAGAGATGGCGGCAAATAGTTATCAATGACCGATGGAAAGAACGCCAGTGGTAAAAGCAATTGCTGTATAGGTTGACTCGAAGTACGACGATCTTATGAAGAAGTTCACTCTTTTGAAGATCGAGATAGAAGATGTCAATTATATCAATCAGAATAAGCATGGGGGAAATCCGGCATACCATCCCAGCAACAGAAATCATCCTAATTTGTCGTATGTCAACCCCAATAACTTCCAACAACCTTCAGCAGGCTTCACTGTGCAGAATGGTATGATTCAAGAACCGAAGAAGCAGAGCCTAGAGGATATGATGCAGCAGTTGGTTGTGAGCAACCAACAACTGACGACTCAACAGAATTTGTTCATCAGTACTACTGGCCAGAGGATAACACAGTTGGAATCCACTATAGGAGCAATGGGAAAACATCTGAAAATAATGGAGAATCAGATCGGTCAGATAGCTAACAACAGAATGCACAGCAAAAGACGGGCCAATTTCTGAGTAATACGGAAGTGAACCCAAAGAATTAGTGCTTTTCTATCCAGTTGAGGAGTGGACGAGCTTACCAGAACCACCCGGGATGAAAAGACGAAGACGGTGAAAAAGAAAAACACCTCGCGACCGAGCTCGCGACCGCGAGCCTGGCCGCGAGACATCAGACAGTGGGTATTCCAGAGGGGCTCACGATTGGCCCCACGATCGCTAGAAAAAATGACGTGCCCGCGAGAAATCGGGCAGAGAGTTCGGATGAAGAGCTAGCGACCGAGCTCGCGACGCGAGCCCGGCCACAAAGAAGACCGCGGAAGCAGCTCCGATCCCTAGCGACCGCACTCGCGGCCGTGAGAATGGTCGTGAGGGACGCCCAGTAGAGAAATATCTGACCTATACCTCTCTGATTCCATTCCTGAGTCGTCTAGCCTAGCCAAGCATGATGATAGGCTGACCCGATTCCTGGAAATGTTCGAGAAGGTGAATATCAATATTCCCTTACTAGATGCGCTCAAAGATATGCCGGGGTACATGAAATTCCTCAAGGATGCCGTCACCAACAAGAAGAAGCTGAAAAAGTTTGAGACAATTAATTTGTCTCAAGAGTGCGATCTTTGTCTTTCGCAAAAGAAATTGCCATTGAAGCGAGAAAGATCGAGCGACTTCACTATACCTTGTGTCATTGGAGGCATACTTTCTCGTAGTTACATGCGACTTAGGGACAAGCATCAACTTGATGCCGTTGTCCATATTTAACAAATTGAGATTGGAGAATTGAAGCCTACTACAATTACTCTCCAAATGGCGAGACGATCACCACCCGTCCAAAAGGGTTAGTGGAAGATGTGCTTATTAAAGTCAAAGGATTTATCTTCCCAGCGGATTTTGTAGTCCTTGATATGCCAGAGGATGGGAACACGCCTCTCATTCTAGGGAGACCGTTCTTAGCCACGGGCAGGGCTCTGATCGATGTGCAAGAGGGTGATCTCACCTTCCGTGGGAATAAAGATGAGTTAACCATTTTGATCTATGATGCCATCACGAGAAATGATAACTCAGAACCTGAAGATTATTATTCGGTTACCACTGCCACAGCCAGCCTATTTTTGAGCTCGAATTTCAATCGACCATCGGACGAGCATGCTACAAAGAAGAGGTGGACTCGCATAAAACTCAGAGTGAGTCGTTTACGTTTGGGGGAGGCTACTCATATGCTAAATGGTGGTCTGTTGTCAATGATAAGTACAAGGGCAAATAAAAGTTTGGAAAGACCACAGTTGTCAAATCACCCGATTGATGAGAGGTAACGTCGAGCTAGCAACGAAAAATCTAGCACTGGTTGTGAGGTAACCCAATGTTTTTTCATGCTTTATCTGTGTCGTTTTTACTTGTTTTGTTTTTCTTTGTCGTGTCGTGTCTTGTTTGTTCGTTTTTATGTCCCAAGGTATATCATCAATGGCGATGATTCTATCTACCGCCGGTGTAGCGCGGCATATGAGGTAAGGTCTCTCCCAATCACTCTCTTCTGCAAACTTTATTGCATCCATTTCACACTGTTTACAATAAGTTTGGGGGTGTGGACGAGTTTGTTTGGTTGAGAGTCCTTCTTATGTTTTTTTTATGTTATCTTGTAAAGTTGTTATGCTTTATGGATTTTGTCGTGTCTTTGTTTTGTTGTGTATGTCGATCAACAAGTTAAGTGAAATTTGTTAATCCATGTAGCCAATGATGATAAAATTTTATGGAAAATATGTTGATAGTGCACATGATGTGTTAGGAAACGAAGCATGAATGACTTGAGATTGCTTAGCATGTTGTTTTTCACCATTTGCTTAAACCGTGAGACTTGAGCTTCATTGTATAAACATCTTATTACAATTTTTTTTAATTGTGTGATATCGTGCATGTAATCATCTTCTAGAACTTGCCGCATTTCTGTGTCGAGACTGCATTATGTGTTTCGAATATGGAAAGGATAAAATACCATCTTTGTTAACCACATATTTACCCATACACTAACCCAATGATATATACCGTTTGCCACATTCTTTGAGCCTTTATTAGACTTTATTTTTTCTGTTAACCGGATGATAGGAGGTGAGGATGGATATGGGAATCAAGGGGAGTAAATTTGTTTTGATATATTAAGATGGGATAAAAGATGGATAGTAAAAGAATGGTACCCGTGTGAAAAAGAATGGTCCCTATAAGCTCTAGTACAAAACCAAGAAAAATTTTGTGAAAAATGTGAGTATAAAGGGATTTCATTATCAAAGTATAAGGTACCTTATGTGCATTAACGATTGATTTAGCATGTTGGAAAGAAAAGGGGAAATGGACAAAGTCCATATGATTTGAATGTATGAGTGAAAGTGCTTAGAGTCAAAGGTTGAGTCACTTAGTCATATATTATCCTACCTTAACCAATGTGCCTACATTACAACCTATAAAAGAACTTTTTGATCATAAATTTGAACGCATTTGAGGTGGTGGAGATTTTAGAGACACGACAAGCCCATGGTAAGATTTTGCATTGCATTGATGTGTGAGTGTATACACGTCCTTAATTTCTTTATGAGTTTGAGTGTACTCTATATTTTACGCACATACCGTTGTGAGGGTTGAATTGAATGAGATTTTTGCTTTCAACGGTCGTACATTGTTGAGTTCACTAATGTCGTCATGTACGCAAATGATTTTGAGCTTTGACATATTTCTGAGGCTTGATTGTATTAATCACCATTGCTGACGCTCGTTGATCTTTCGTTGTGTCTCTCTTTCCTTTCTGTTCTGTTTTTGTTTGAGGACAAACAATGCTTTAAGTTTGGGGGGTTTGATAAACGCGCATTTTACACGTTTATTGTTGATATTTAAAGATGATTTTAGATCAATAAAGTGCGTTTATGTATTGGATCTCAATGATTTTATATATTTTTGGAAGATACTGCTCTTGGGTTCATCTTTGGTGTTTTGTAGGCTTATAAGATGAAAATCTAAGCATGGAACGAAGCACGAGCAAAAGAAGGGCCAAAACAAAGGCTAGCGGCCACCCTAGCGACCGCTAGCCCAGTCGCGAGGTGAAGAGGAGCGCCTGCAAGATCTCTCGCGACCGGCCTAGCGATTGCTAGGTCGGCCGTGAGAAAAATTCATACGACGCGGCCACACCCAACGACCGCGAGACGTGACCGCGAACTACCCACCGTGGGAAGCCTTTGAAAGAGCTACTACCCGATTTCTCGCGACCATACCTAGCGACCGTGAGCCAGGTCGCGAGGCAAGTCTAGCGGCCAAGACCACCGAGAGTCAAGAAAGCCCGAGCGCGAAGATCCCTCGCGATCGAGCTCGTGATCGCAAGCTCGGCCGTGAAGCGAGGTGGACGGGCCCAAAATTAGGGTTTTCACCCTTTTCCTATAAATAGGGCTTCGTCCCCTCGCACCCCCAAGCAGCTCCAGACCTATTTTACACGTTTTTCCTCAGTTTTTCATTGTTTTTCCTTCTTTTGCACTCTAGCTTTGGTTTAGTTTCAATCCAGCATTAGTTCTTCATTGTTCTACTCTAGTTTTACGTATTGTCGACGCTTCGGAACGCTTTTGTTCGAACAATTTCCGTGTTTTACCGTTTTTCGCTAAGGTTGGGATACAAACCCAACGATTGTTCTTCCGACGCTACACTACGGGTTTTATCTATTTAATTCTTATTTCTATGATTATTACGTATTGTATTTCGTTTATTATGTCTAGCTAAATTTCCGTTCTAACCCTAGGGTTTGCATGATTTATCCTAAATGTTGTGAGTCCTGTTATTGTTATTTACCTTCCAGGCATTGATTCGTGATTCTTGGTGCTTAATTATATGTGTTAATTTGATCAATCTTGATGCATATCTAGTTACCAGTTAATTACTTAATCGTTTCAATTATCAATCGATCTTGAATGCATGATACGAATAAGCTTTGAGTCGTTGCTGAGATAGGAACATTTGTAGGAAGCATATTCTTTGTGATCCTTTTGGAGTTGCTTATTTTCACCTAGAGACGTAACAGTAATAGGAAAAATTAGCAATCAACTGCTACAATTATCGTAACTGAAATTGTTGGTTAAATATGTGATCTTCCATCTTGTCTGGATTAAAATGGTTAATAGTAAGAAGGATAAACATACGTTGTGGGTAGGATTAATGCATCCCTAGGGTTAGTCTTTCTAGATTATTATCTCTTTGAGTATTTATTGCTTTAGTTTATTTTCAAGTTGTTACCCTTTTGCTTTGGATTTAATATCTGAAGCCCAAAACCTTTTTAAACAAAATCTGTCACTTGGATAATGATGAATTGTTGTTGAGTTAGCTTCTGTGTTTTCGTATTACAATCCCTGTGGATACGATACTCGACTTACCTTTATACTTGCGCATTTTCGTGTTAGAAAAGTGAACGATCAAATACTGTCCCTGGGTTCCTGTCTCCAGTGCTTGTCCCTTCTCTTCTGGTTCAACCTCATCAGAATCATCAGTTATTCTAATCACCAGGTCATCCATGTCATCACTGTCCTCTTCATCCTCTTCGGGATCTATAATATCCCGCAGTTTTAATGCGTAATTACGATAATTAAAATCGTAATTTAGAGTTTAGCCTCGATAATTAAAATCTCAATTAGTCAACGCTCGACTTTAACTACGCATAATTTGATAAATTCTGTGTGATATTCACTAAGGCGTAGTGAATTAAGGAATATAGTTTCTGATATTCCTTCGAACGTATTGTACTAACGTTAGTTAAATTCGACAGTTAAGTCTTACAGTATTTTTATGCATTTAAGCTTAGAATTCGAAATTCCTTATCATTATTGGAATAAATAAAGTTGTTACAACTTTATTTTGGACATTCTAGAGATGATTTAATTATGAGAATTTAGAGACGTTTCAAACATCTACATTTAGAGATAATTCGATAACTTGGCCAAATGATCATGGAATTATAAAATTAAAATTCCTATGATTATTTTATGATATAAGAGCATTATTTATCATCAAAATAATGCTTGAGAATTAAGGAATAAAAATTGAACAATGTAGCCAATTTCGAAAACCCTAAAAATCGAAATTAGGGTTTTATGGTTTAAAATTGTTTTAAATATTTTCCTATGATTTAATTCATCATCTAGAACTTATAATATGTCACATAGCTATGTATTAGCTATTTAATACAAGAAAATAAAATATTTGGAATCATCCCTATGATTTTCGAAAATTTGGGTTTCCTAAGTGTGAAATTAATTTTAATTCTTATCCAGTTGATGATATATGATAATTATTAGATTAATATGATATTTTTATGGATAATATGAGTTGTATTACAAGTTGCACAAGTGGGAGGTCACTTGCATTGAAAGTGGCGAAAACTTTGGTGTATATGTGATAAAATTTGATTAATTTCTGTACTATAATTAATGGGATGGCATGAGTTGGATCTTATCACAAATTAGTTGTAAAGTAGTAGTAGTTAGCAAGTTGAACAAGTAATCTAAGGCCCTTGGACTATAGTGGCCGAAAATGTGGAAAAATTAGGGTTGGAAGAATTTAATTCAAACTTTATAATAGTGCCACTTGTGTAGTTGAAATTTTTGACTTTTCAACCATGACTTTATTACATGATAATAACATAGTATGAGATAAGAAAAAAAATAAAAATTAACCCTAAGCATTTAAGCTTGGGCGACACACACACACATAGGTGATAATGTGATAATTCTTTTATTTTATGATAAGTATGATGCAAGTTGTTAACTAAGTGATAAGATAACATAATGAGGTGTATATGATAAGGATAAAATTTTGTCTCATTGCTTATGGAGGTGGCGATTATTTTGACTAAGTATAACAAGTGTACAAGTTGTGATTTCATGTAATTATTACCATACAAGTTGAATAAGTCTATAAATATAAGTTTAGCACAACACTCTCCCATTTACAACCCCTTAATACCGAAAATTATAGAGAGAAAATAGAGAGAGTTCATCTTGTTCAATCCCAAACCTTAGACAAATAAACCTTCGCCGATTAAATCGATACCGATTAAAAGGTTAGATTTCTTACAAGCTTCGTATACATGTTAAAATTTTCGATTTTCATCCGTTGGAATTCATGATTATAAGCTTAGTTAGTTTATGTGATTTTCGAAAATTATATATCATGTGCTAAGATGTTTAGATATTGTGTTTATATGATGTTATTAAGTATGTATTATGATTATATCACAAAATTAAGCATGATATTAAATTTTATATGTCGACCGAAAACATGTGGGTGTGATATGTTGATGATTATAATTTTTAATTGTTGATTTGAGCATGAAATAATGATCTAGGGTATTAAATATGCTTGTATGATTTTATGTAGAATTTTTGGAAAACTATAGTATATAAGTCTATGATTTTCGAAAAAATTATAGCATGATAACATGTTGTGATATAATCCATGTTTAAGTGTTATCATAGCATATTGATAGTGTAGATTCATAATATAGTGTTGTATGAATTTATTGGATTTATTAAAAATTATTTTGACCTAAGTCAAAATTTTTGAAACATGTCTTAGGAAAATTTTATTGAATAGTTCATAATAAATAAAAATTATGTTATAGTAAGGATACTTAAGAATGAATAGATGTTATGTGAATTTATTGAAATTTTTGGAAAATGTTTACTTCGTTAAATTAAAGTTTTCGAAAACCATGAAATATAATACTAAGGTGTATAATTTTTCTTGGACCAAAGTAATTACATATTATTAATCCTCTAATTAAATAGTGTGACATGTGAATTTATTATAATTTTTGCACAAGTCTAGGATAATTATTTCTTAATGACTGAAAACTATAGGTTATGTGTATTAATGTTATAAATTTATTTTATAAGATATAATTGCATAATATGTTCTAAAATAATGTTTTAAACATAGTATGATTTTATGTGAATTTTTTAGAGCTAGAATTGTACATAATTTCGAAATATACATATATAGTATTAAAAAGTCAAAAGGTTGACTTTAGTCAAAATGTTGACTAAAGTGTTGATCAAAGTCAAAATTTTTGACTAAGTCAAAATCGTTGACCAAAAATGTTGACCAAGGTCAAATTGTACGAAATTCGATAATACGTGATCTATGTGACGTAGTACGTTTAGTGACAATGTAACTTACGTTACGTAAGTACATTAAAACGTATGTTATATGCTAAAGAGATAGAATATCTCTTATATGATAAGTAATTTCATGATCGACATCATTTTGATTAGGAAACGTCAAAATAAGTCCGACATTAGCCTTATTTGATTCATAGTACGTTAGACGATATTCGTCTCTATCGAAACGTAACCAATGTACTAAAATAATTCTTACGTTAAGGTGGGACGTGATTTGAGCTGAGACGTGGGAAGTGACTGTAGGAAGACCTAAATATACCAGGTGGGCTTTACTCGAAAACCCTTTTATTTACGTTGCTTTTTTCGAAAAGTATTTATTTACAAGCTTTCAGTTGAGAAATGATTATGAACTGTTATTTAATTACATGCCCAAAGTATTTATGTTTTATGTATGTATCATATCATGTGGTTGGGCGAGCCAACTATGAAAGTGAATCAGTTGTTGGGTAGCTCCCAACTTTATCAGAAAATCGATATCGGATCCTAGTCAGATGCATAATTCCTGGCTAGGGTTAACGTGTACACCAGTGTGTGTCTGTGAGTCGTTAGTAACATCTTGACGATCGCGGATCTAGTCGATGTAGAATTCACGGCTATGTGACCGTGAGCCGTTAGCAACATATTCGGCGATCACGGCGTCGTGAAGAGGCCTACATCTACGGCGTGAGATCGATTATGAGCGATTATGTGAAATGATACGGATCATACATACCAGAAAATGCCTGGCCAGGCGATCTTTTGAGAAATGATAAAGTGTTTTGGTATTCACGAGTTATTTCAATTGGGCCTCCAAAATGTGATGTAATTGTGAGCTCACACTTCAACTATAAGTCAACCCATCAACTTGAATAATATTCACCATTTAGCCCAATGGAGATTGGTCTTGGACTTGGGCCTTTATTTCAGCTAGCAAAAGCATCATGGACTCCTTTGTTCTCTTTGCTCTTGCCCTTGTAATTGGTCCATTTTGAATAATCAAATGATCAATCTTGTTGTCCTTAGGCAGCTTGGTTGCGTCTCCATCATTCCCTTCTTCTTCAAAATGATTCGTCCTCGAATCTAATTCACCAAAATATGGAGACAAGTCAACAACATTAAAAGTAGCACTTACATTATACTCACCTGGAGGGTCTAGTTTGTAAGCATTATCATTCACTCTTGTAATCACTTGGAATGGTCCATCTCCTCGTGGCTGCAACTTGGACTTTCTTTTAGAAGGAAATCTCTCCTTTTTAAAATGTAACCAAACCCAATCGCCCATCTCAAAGATGACTTTCTTTCGGCCCTTGTTTGCTTGCTTGGCATATTGTTGGGTTCTCTTTTCAATGTTTTGCATCACCTTTTCATGTAACCTTTTCACCATTTCAACTTTAGCTTTTCCATCGAAACTTGTACGCTCTTCAATCGGTATTGGAATTAGATCAAGTGGACTCAATGGATTGAAACCATAAAAAACTTCAAATGGAGAAAAATTAGTAGCAGAATGAACACTTCGATTATAAGCAAATTCTATAAAAGATAAGCAATCCTCCCAACTTTTCAAGTTCTTTCCGATCAAAGTTCTAAGTAGTTGAGACAAAGTTCTATTAACCACTTCAGTTTGTCCATTAGTTTGTGGATGAGAAGTAGTAGAAAATAGAAGTTTAGTTCCCAATTTATTCCACAGCACACGCCAGAAATGACTCGTAAATTTGCCAATGTAGCTTTGCAAAACATGGTGCATCAAACTCATGAAAGTAGGTACATTAGTTAATCCAAAAGGCATCACTAACCACTCATATAGACCGTATTTTGCTTTGAAAGCAGTTTTCCATTCACTTTCTTCTCGAATTCGAATTTGATTATATCCACTTTTCAAATCAATTTTGCTAAACACAACAGCACCATGTAATTCATCAAGCATATAATCTAACCTAGGAATAAGATAGCGATACTTTACCGTGATTTTATCGATTGCGAGACAATCGGTGCATATCCTCCATGATCCATCCTTTTTGGACACAACAATCACCGGTACAGCACATGGACTCATGCTCTCACGAATTTTCCCATTCTCCAACAATTCTTGGACTTGTCTTTGAATTTCCTTAGCCTCTTCCAGATTAGCTCCATAAGTTGGTCGGTTCGGTAGAACAACTCTGGGTACAAAGTTAATTTGATGCTCAGGTAAACCACTTGGTTCTTGCTCGGGAAAGACGTCTTCAAACTCCTGCAAAAGAGAAAAAAAATACTACACAAAGATGATGTTATTTCATTAGTACTAAAGAAGGACTCCTTGTACACCAAAAACAACACACTTTTTTCTTCAACTATTGCACTCCTTATTTCTTTTGCCCTCACATAAAAATTTTGTTTTTCTTTTCCCTCACTCTTACTTTTCTCTCGACTCTTTTTTTCACTCAAGTTTTTTACAAATTCCTCACTTTTCTTGCCCTCAACCTCACGATCTCTCCTTGCTTGAGATAACTTCAGCTGGTCCTCTTGAACTTCATGGGGTGTTAAAGCAACAAGCAAGATAGATTTGTTGTTGTGCTTGAAAGTGTAGTGATTGCGAAATCCATCCTAAGTCATCCTTCGATCGAACTGCCAATGCCTTCCCAGGAGAATGTGACTAGCATGCATTGGTACCACATCACAAAGAACTTCATCTTTATAGTTGCCGATAGAAAATGAAATTAGAACTTGTTTGGTAACTCGAATTTCTCCACATTAATTAACCCATTGAAGCTTGTATGGATGAGGATGTTTTTCAGTTGTTAAGTTCAGTTTTTTCACCATCTCGGAACTTGCAACATTGGTACAACTCCCACCATCAATAATTAACATGCAAACTTTACCTTGAACCAAACATCTTGTGTGGAAGATGTTCTCCCTTTGTTGATCGTCATTTTTTATTTGCACACTTAAAACTCTTCGAACCACCAAAAGTTCTCCATGTTCCGATTCGATCTCATCAAGAAGTTCTTCTTGCTCTCGTTCATTTTCAGATTCTATTTCTCCATCCGGTTTCAGAACCATCACACTTTTGTTTGGACATTGTGATGCAATGTGTCCAATACCTTGACACCGAAAACATTTGATATCTCTATTTCTAGTAGTAGTAGAAGTAGAAATACCTTTTCCCTTTTCAACTTCATTGGACTTTGACTTTGTCATCTCATTTTGAGGTTTAGAGGATGCCCCCAAAGTTGATTTAGATGATGCCCACTCCTTCACCTTTGAAGATTGAAAACTTGTTGGGAAACTCTTTTGGATGGCTCCTTTCTTATTCAATTGCCGCTCCATTTTCATGGCCATGTGAACCATATCCTCCAGTTCCACATAGTGTTGAAGGTCTACAATATTTTCGATCTCCTTATTTAGCCCACATAGAAATCGAGCCATGGTTGCTTCTCGATCTTCGTCAACATTTGCTCTGATCATAGCAATCCATCTCTTTGTAGTACTCATCAACAGATTTAGTACCTTGATTCATAGATTGTAGTTTTTGATACAATTCACGAAAATAATGAGATGGTACAAATCTTCTACGCATTATGGTTTTCATTTCTTCCCAATATGAAATTGGTCTCTCTCTATAACGCCTTCTATTTGTTGTCAATTGATCCGACCAAACTATAGCATAATTAGTGAATTCAATTGCAGCAAGTCTAACCTTTTTCTCCTCGGAGTAGTTGTGACACTCAGATGAGTTCCACTTTTCGCTCCCACTCCAAATAAGCTTCGGGATCGCTCCTTCCTTGGAATGTACGGATCTTAAGTTTTATGCTTCCCAAGTCATGATCAACTTCATTTCGATGTCTTTCTCTACCTCCTTCCCGCCTAGGATTTCGATGCGCGGATGATGCATCATCTTCTCCTTCACTCCCTTTTTCCTCTTCATGCATTTGTGGTGTACGAAGTTCTAACCTCTCCAAGCGATCTTTAACATTTTCCAAACCTAGAAAATTGTTGTTACATGGCTTGTAACACAAATTCAGTTGAATTTTTATTAGCTGTGTCATCCATGTCCTCACAATTCACTCGTGTATCACTAAAAATGATCCTCACACAAACACTCGTGTATAACTCGTTTAGGCTTTTACCTCCCCTCAAATAATCTCACCTCTCAAGCCTTTTTCCACTCAATTCTCATTTGTAGGAATTCACAAGTAATAAGAACAAATCAAGAAAGACAAGATTGTAGATCTCACCAAACTTCAATATTTTGGAGGAACAAGAACTTTGGAATTGGATGGTGTAGTAATTCTATTTTCTATTGTGTATTTTTGAAATGATTTTCGTTTTTTTTTTACTTTTTTTTTCGTTTTTTTTCCCTCTAAGAATCAATACAAGGAGAATGAAGATGAAATAAAGAATAGTGTTTTTTTTGGATGAAATTAAAAGATAGAGTTTCGATCAATACCAGATTGCTCTGATACCAAATGATACGGACGAAAAGGACCCGTTGGATATAAAGATCCAAGAACCCCACGTAAAGAGTTAGGCAGCAGCCTCCCTAGATCGAGAATCTAGTTTGATCATCCCTAGAGCATAGAAACCTCGACCCGTTGACTATATAATCAGCCAAGAACCTCGGTATGGTTGAACGCCACAAGACCTTGCTCAAGTATCTTGATAAGTTCATAAACAAGTGAAATACTCTACAAAGAGAATTTAACTCACAAAGCAAATGCTAATTTCGTTTATATATCAATGTCTCTCTTTTACACATGATTACAAACCTATCTATATAGGCTACAAATAACTCTTGAGCTCCTCACATTCATAGCACTACTTAAGACTCTTAAAATGACTAAATATAAATCCTAAATGACTAATAATAACATAATTGTAACTCATAAACATAGGTATAACTCTTGGACTCCAAGAGTCACTTTATTAACACACACTTAATAGCTAGATAGACTCTTCACATAATCTACTATTCATGCACGAAAATTCAGCCTTTATTCTTCAATTGGGCCTCCAAAATATAATGTAATTGTGAGCTCACATTAACTATAAGTCAACCCATCAACTTAAATAATATTCACCATTTGGCCCAATGGAGATTGGTCTTGGACTTGGGCCTTTATTTTAGCTAGCAAAAGCATCATTGACTCCTTTATTTTCTTTGCTCTAGCCCTTGTATTGGTCTATTTTGAATAATCAAAGGATCAATCTTGTTGTCGTTAGGCAGCTTGCTTGCGTCTCCATCAGAGTGCCCGCATCCGATGCTGGGCGAAGCTGATCCATCTAGAGAGCGCCCGCGTCCGGCGCTAGGTGCCCAAAGTGAAGATCGTTCCGAGAGCACACGCGTCCGGGCTGGCATACATTCGGTGCTGGGTGCGTGAAGCACGAGCATCCCGAGAGCATACGCGTCAGACGTTGGCTTGCGTCCGGTGCTGGGCGCACGAAGCGCGAGCGTCTAGAGAACTCCCGCATCCGGCTCTACCTTGCGTCCGACGCTGGATGAGCCAACTTTCACCTTGTTTTGAAGCGCGTGCGTTCGGCGCTGGGTTTGCATCCGGTGTTGCGCGTGAAATTTTGGGAACTATATATACTTTTAAAAACACGATGAACCCTAGTTCCAATTTATTATTCACGCCTCCTTCATGAGAATTCTCTCTTCCAAGTCTTTTCCATTTATTTATTTTGCACTTTGTGATTCAAGAACATTTGATTTAAGAGATTCATCAACAATATTGATATTGTAAGTGTTCCGATCAAATTTTTCTACTTAGTCGCTTGCAATAGCACGAGGTCCCTATAGCGTGGTAAGGTCGACCCAAGTCGAATCTCTCGAGGAAGACTTAACAGGGATATGATGTGTTACGATAAAAGCAATAAATCTAAATCCTAAACTTGATTGGGGGTGATGATTAACTAAGATCAACAGGAAATAAAACACGCAAATGATTCAACCCAAGCGTTCAAGCAGTTCAATAGCACAGGAATAATTCAAGAGTGTGAGATAAACTAGGGTATTAGGGTTCTTCGCCTTGATTAATCGATTTATTTCTTGATCAAGAAATCTACCTATTCATGCAATCCTCAAACCTCAATCCAAACACTCGACTTTAGTTCCGTGGATTAAACCTAGGTTATCAAATTTCACAAATACATACACTATTAGAGTACCCGTTTCCGGTAACCTCTAACCCAATTGATTCATATGAAGCAACGTATCTATCTTTCGATAATACACGAAACATAAACAATTAAATGGTGATTAATCACTTAGCAAATTCCTATCATGCACGTATCTATCTCTCGATAATATACGAAACATGAATAATCCAATAGAGAGCAATCACTCAACAATAAACCCTAGGATTCATTTGGTATTTTCAATCAAACAAATAATCAATCAATCAATTTGAATCACCCAACCCTAGAAGAGGATTAGTTCATGCTCATTTCACGGATCAAACAATTATAATCGATAGAAATCATTATCCAATAATTCAACGGAAGAAAAAGGAAATAACAATTCTTACAATCACAATAGTCGTTGATGAATTTCTTCAATCAAAGCTCTTGAATCAAACAATTGCCAAAAGAATTACTTGGAAAATAATGTGAACAATAATTCGCGTGGGGAAAGCCGCGTCCAAAAGAACTGACGAATGAAATATAAAAATTAGAACTAGGGTTTTTTCGGCGTTTTAACTATATATATAGCGCTTGAAAAACCGCGCCCAGACCGGACGGAGCCCAAGCGCCGGACGCGAGGCCTTCAGAACAAGGCGAGATCAAGGTCGCCCAGCGCCGGCTTGCACGGCAACGCCGGACGCGGGCGAGCGTGGAAAACAGAGGCCAACGCCGGACGCATGCCAGCGCCGGACGCGGGCTGTCTCTGGACGGCTTTAACTCGATTGCCAGCGCCGGACGCGGCAACTCTCTGGACTACTTCATCTCGGGAGCCAGCGCCGGACGCGGCCATTCTCTGGACGGTTTCAACACAGCGCCCAACGCCGGATGCATGACGGCGCGGGCGTGGCGATCTTCGATAGGCGGCAGGCGCCCAGAGCCGGACGCATGCCAGCGCCAGATGCGGGGCGCCCTAAGGAGACCGGCACCCCAGACGGGGCGCGGTGCCTCTTCCAAATAGTGACTTCACGTGCGTTTTTATGCTCAAAATGTTTAAACGCGAACATTCCCTACACAAAACAAAAGGAACATGATTCCAATAAAAAGATATTCCAACAAAAGGAACAACGTCAATTTTTTTATTTTTTTTGTCCACTTTTTCTGGAAAGATCATACAAGAGACGGGTTCCATTTACGATGCATATGACATCCGATCACACACCTTGTCTAAATCTGACTTCTAATCATGCCCCACGCTTCGAATCGACACCTAAGTTTCATCACACTAAAACCATATATACCAAGACGAATTGAAATTCAGATCAAAACATAATCAATTCAACTTAAAGCACAATTCTTCACGCACCATTTCTTTCAAGAATATAAAATCATCTCTTATCCAAACAAAAAGCTAAGGACAAACAAAACGACAAGATGCAAACAAAATGGGAAACGACAAACGGCAAAACAAAAACGACAAACCAAACGATACCCCCCACACTTAAAATAGGCAAGGACCTCATTGCAGATAAATATAAGAGTATAGTAGAGGCGACTTCCCTGAAATTGACGAAACGGAGCGGCGGGGCATCATAACCGAAACAAAACCTACAAAAAACAAAAAAAAACAAGAGGAACAAAGAAACAAAAACAAAACGACACACACACAAAATCAGCAAAACACGTACACACCAATAGTGATGAATCACTATTGGTCAGACGGCGGTGGTGGAGATGGGCGCCATGAAATGCGGTCAGCGTTCCATCGAGCTTCAAGAGCAGCCATGTCTGATTACGCTCAATCATCTGCTTGGTTATCTTGATCCCGTAGCGGTTACGCTCATGCCATAATCATTACGCTTTCGTTAAGACGTTGATTTTGCAGATCAAATCTAGAGTATATGTCTTGACGAAACTCTGTCCAGTGACCGGCTAGTTCATTTCTAAACTGTCACAACTCTTCACGTATGAAATTATAACCTTGCCCTGATGCACCTTGATTAAACGGGAACTGAGGGTGATTAGGGTCGGCATCGCTCTGAAGTGGCTCTGTATCCCCTCTTGCCTCGGTATCATTGCCGCCTTCCTCATCGGATGCAAGAGTGGTATCAAAAATGATCATGTCACCAGAAGGGGGATGGGATGGTCATGCGGCTGCTGCTTGAGCTTCGGCGAGCTGCGCATGCATGTATCTGTTCACACAGTTCCTCATATCATGCGGTACAAGGGTCGTCTCATTATAAGCAAACGGGGCGCCTCGAAGCTCACTAAGGTCAATCGACTTAGGTCTTATCAAATCTTGCCCTGGAATATGTCCTCCGTCCTTATTGATAATCCCTAAATGCACTGACAGACCAGTAGGGATTTGACATAAGGTAGGCCGACATTTTTTACGGCGCTGAACTAACTGCAAGTGATCCCAAATGAAAAATGTCGGGCAAACCTTTGTCTTCTTAACCGCGCAAGTGAGCAAGAAGACCTCAGCGGTGTTGACCTTATTGGCCTGCTCATTCCCAAAGACATTAAAAGCGATAAAATTATGCGCCATCGCTAATGCTGGATCCTTAATAAATCCACTCGGCATCCTAACTTATGACCAATTGTTAAACCCTGATAGTTCCTGCCAAGCCTCTCTGACATTAAATGACTGAGGTACACAACATGCACCTGAGGTCGGAAATCCAAACACACCCTTCATAACACGAGGTGTGACAGCATATTCTCGCCCCAACAGACGACAGGTCATAGTGTCGGATTCCTCATCAAAACTCATTGTACAATAGAATTCATCAAAAACGGAGAATAACCAGGCAATTCCATCATAGCATACTGAAGCAAGCCTAGGTGCTTTAAATATTTTTAATTTTATCTTTAAGACCCAAACTTATCATCAGTTGCCAATTAAATACAAGTGTAGGAGTTATATCTTGATGGATAAAGCGGCGATGAAGAGTACCTTCCACAGGATTGTAGATGGGAAGCGGTGAATACATTATGCTTATGTCTTCTTGGGGTTCTTCCATAGGAATATCATCGTCCAGGGGCGGCGGAGCTAGACCCGATTGCATTCTTCGTCTGAACCATATTGATCTTTGTGCGAGAGCCTTTGGGCGAGGCAAGTGAAAGCGTTGGATAGGTCGGCGGCCGGACGGATGCTTGAGAGCGGAGGGCGCGCAGCGCTAAGTAGGAAGCGCCGGACGGATGAAGCGAATGGCGAGGAAGCGCCGGACTCGAGCTTCAGCTGCTGGGCGCGAGGAGGAAAGCGCCCGATTGAGGTGGTAGCGCGGACGAACGAGAATAAGGAGGCCGGTCTGCGGCGAGAGACAACGCCGGTTGTGTGGTAGCGGGCGGAGGAGGTGGCGGGGCAAAACGCGGGACGGAAGAAAAAACGCGGCGCTAGAACGGTGAAACCACGGATTGGGGACATTTGGCGGGTGAGGTGGCGCGGCCGAGGCGTCATGGCGATTGAGCGGCGCCCGGACGGAGGAAGGATTTACGGCGCGCGCGCTGAAATATAAAGCCGGACGCGGAGGACAAACGTGGCGGGGAGGCGGTTTTGTCATAAACGCCGGACGGGCGGCGCGGCGTTGGATAGCAAACTACGTGTTGGGGTCGGCGTTGAGATGGGGCCGGACGGACGGGACAAAGTGCTGGCTCTGGCGGCGTAGCGTCGGACGAGGAAGGAAGGAAGCGTTAGATTACGAGGAGAAAAAGCTCGGCGGTGACTGCGTAGAAGGAGATAGAATTAGGGTTAGAAATTAGCCCTTAAATAATTTTTATTTTTATTTTTATTTTTAAATAAAATCGGACCCGATCTTGGTTTCGTGCCTTCGTATTTGGGTCACCTTATCTGCCGCATAATAATTTCAATGGTACCCCAGTATTTCTCCTCCGCGCCTGGGTACGACGCACTTGATTGCACGTGGCGCGGTTGCCTGCGTCCGATGCTTGGGTCTTGCTTACGTGCAAAATGACACCTCCCACACGATTTTTCTTCTCAAACACCCATAACTCAAAATATGACTCCAAACACCGCACCACAAAAACAAAACCAAGGCAAAACACAAACGAAACAACAACCAAAAGAAAGCGAAACAAAGCATAAAGAAACATGGGTTGCCTCCACGACGCTGGTTTTAACGCCGACCCGACCATTGATTCCTCATTTTGTTAAATTTTGTCGAGCGAGAAGCTTCGCTCGACTCTCATTATCAAACGCCTCGCTGGCGATATCTATATTCTGGTGAGTAAGGTGGCGGCTCATTCCACTTATCCTTAACTTGTACTTCACCCCGATCTTTCTTACACTCAGCCTGAAGTGTGGGGTCAGTCTTCTCACTGTCGATTTCTTCCTTGGACATCTGTACCTGCAAGACCTTATTCTCGTCCAAAATATCAAGTGCAGTGATAGAAAAACATGATACAGTAGTAGAAATAGTAGAATTATCACTCCTACTACTAGCACGGAATGTCTCCGTCGTACCCAAAACAGTCAAGCTTATCAATCCATTAGTGAAATCAATTTGGGTATTTGTTGTAGCAATGAATGGCCTACCTAACAACAACGGATGTCCACTCTCATGTTTTCCATTCCCTTCTCCCATATCAATGACAACAAAATCAACTGAGACTAACATGTTACCCATTCTTATTAAAACATCTTGATCACACGCCGGTGCGAATAGTTCCTCGGCTAATTCTAATCGCATCTTTGGTTGATTTTAACTCCCCAAGTTTTAATGAATTAAACAGGGAAAATGACATTAAGTAAATCCCAACACCCAAATCAAGCATCCCCGATGTAGATTTTCCATTACCAAAAGCAACATTAAGAGTAAAGCTACCTGGATCGCATTGCCTTGGTTTGGGTTGGGGCGGAATGAGCTTCTTCTTCTTCTCAACTACCACTTTCTTCATATCTCCCGTCTCCTTTCTTTCGACTATCAGATGGCTCGAAAATGGAACAGGTGGCTCATAAACTCTGCGAGGCTGTTCTTCTTCCACTCTTCTCTCTTCATTAGCCTTGCACTTCTCATTCTCACTTCCATAGCGATATGACCTTGGCATGCTCCGATTGCTAGAAACTTCCCTTTTGGTCTCGTCGTGCTAATTGCTCATGAGCCCGACCATCATCCCCCACTTGAGTTTCCAACCGTCCCCCTTGAGTTTCCACTTTTTGATAGACGCCTCAAGATTCAAATCTCAAAGTACTTGCTTGGACAAAAGTATTTAGAGAATCCTCAAGCGATGGTTTATTAGGGACATCAAGTTGTTGCTGATTTTGTTGAGGTCGCTGTCTGAACTGGGTACCCTGACTTGATTGTTGGATTTGTATACTGAAAGCAGTTTTGGTTGAGCTTGTATACAATGTTTCCTGTTACCACTATTACAATCTCCTATCTGAATTGATTACTTGATTGCATATATCTGTGTCCCCTTATCTCATATATAAGTTAGATCATACAGTGTGTAGAAGATCACAGAAGTCTTTATGATTGGTAGAGCTTAATGAGATATAAAAAGTTTCACAGCTGAGACAACTTGAGGATGAGTTGTCGGTATAGGCGCGCTATAGATAAGAAGTGACTTGACTTGGTTGCTTGTCTATCTTTGATGCGTCTCGGCGTATTGAAGGATCACGAGTGAGATGAGTTCTTCTATCGACCGTCGTGAAGAACCTAGATCTCGGTGACTTACGATGATCTAAACCTCGATAAGGTATTAGGTGAGTATGAGTTCTTGACCATCACTTTGACTTGTCATGGGTGAGGGTTATATGTTCTAACCCAATATTCTCCGCATCTTGGGTGGTGGCGGTGCTTGTATGTCATGCTAGTTATCCAGATCAGTCACCGTATCCGTTTAGGATGATGGCGCCCCTTAAGGAGCTCAAAGGTTTATTGTACTAAACCCCGCAGTTGAGTTAGCTCAAATACAATAATAAGGTTGAGTGGTACTACATAAGGAATTAAAGATATTAATTATTTTAAGCGAATGAAATGCTCTAAATAATTAATGGACGTCGATATCTTAAATACGGGATTCGTAATGTCTAAGTACAAGCCCGACTCAACTTCGGTAATAAAGGGTAAGTCGACATTTATTCTCTAGTGGCATGAATGAATGTTTATAAATTAATTTATGTTACAGGTTGAACATAAGATAATTAATTTATTTGAGGCTCATCTTTATTCCTTGCATTTGATCCTGGGCTGACCCATCCAGGCCCGTAAGCTAGGTAAAATCGGCGCCCCATGTGTCTCTATGGAAAGGATTTTATTCTCTTTATCCTATAAGGATATTATTATATTTATGGGATATGCATGGATCCTTTCCTAATGGGATTATGGTAATTCATTATAAATATAAGGTAAGAGATAAGATCAAGGTTAATCCTCATAGTGATTGAGAGTGAGTTTCGAAAATATCATAGAGAGATTGGGTGATTTTTCCGAAGCATTCTCCATAGATCGTCCTCACTCGATGTTGGAGATTGGGCAACCGGGATACAGTCCAGAAGATCAAAGCACGAGTCACGATCCGTTCATCCCGATCCACCTCGACAAATTCAAAGATAAACACGAGAAAACCCCTACTTGTTGCAATTAATTATATAGGTGCATGCTATGAATATAATCAATGTATGGTGAATTAAACATCCATGATAGATCCTCGGGAGAGGGTCAAAATCAGTTTTCCCTACAATTGGTATCAGAGCCTGGGATCAGTATCTTGGCTCTGTTGGATTAATTCATGTTTGATTATTACGTGCACAATAAATTAATTGTGAATCTGTCGTTCATCGTGGCTCGTTTTTTTATTTTTGTCAGATTTTGTTTTTCACCACGAGAAAATCCGTGGTTAGATTAGATTTTTCCCTGTAAATCTTATCTGTAAAAGAAGAACGAAGATGAAAGCACGAAGAACGAGACGATGGAAAGATACTGGAAACGGCCGCAAGGTGCGAGGGTGTGTGGGCGATGGCACACCGTGCGTGTTCGGCGCTTGCGGCACACCGCTCGGCGCCATGCACGTTTCTCGGTAGCTCGGTAGATGGGAGACGCGGCGACACGGCTCGGCAGTAAAGTGCAGGGGCGCGCTTTGTGCGCGGAAGCCTCGGCACCGCTGGCGCTGGCGTCTTGGCGCTCGGCGGCGCTTCGTCGTGATCGCGGGTGCCCCGGCGTCGCGAGGATGCACGCATTGTCGCGCGAGATTCCGGTGCGCGGGCGGCGGGCGCGCGTTGTCGCCTGAGTTCCCGGCGCTTGGCGGCGGGCTCGCGGTCGTGGGTCGACCGCGAGGCAACGCGCGCGCGCGTGGCGGCGAGCGAGCATGGCGCGCAGCGTGCTCGGCGGTCGCGATCGTCTTCGCGACCACGAGGCAGCCCGCGAGGAGTACATGAGGCGGCGCGAGAGAGGCGGGCGGCGGTGTCTTTGGCGGGCATGGGTTGTGCCCTAGCGGCACCCATTTTAACCCAACCCAAACTGGCGGACCCATTTTCCGGCCCGAATCCGATTTTCGGCCCGAATCCAGTTTTGACGAATCCGGTCCGTGCCCGTGCACGCGAGGCCTATTTTTCAAAGTTAACGAAGATCATGCTTTGCAATTCTATGTAATAGATTAGGCGGGAAAGTGCGGGTTCCACGAGTGGGCCCGCGATGAGCGTTTATTTTATTTTAATCGTTCATAGCATGTCGTGGATGTTTAAATTATCTGAAGCATGCTATGTATGTTTAAATTACGTGAACAAACATATTATATGTTATCGTGATTGGATGCGCATAGTAAGCATGCTAGGTTTATCGCGTTTTCAAGCATATTTTAGAATTACGAGAGCATGTTTTACATGTTGAGTTCTATAGAAAGCATGCTAGGATTACGTGATCTGCATGGACAAACCTTTTGAACAAAAAGACTAAGCAAGCAACCCGACAAATTAATTTTAAAATTAAAATGTCAAGACCTCCACTTTATGATCTCTAAACAAAGTGAGGCCTTGTGAGTAAACGATCCACAGCGTGGCTTGCTTGCCTTGTTTATCATAAGTTTGTTAGATGAGATTTCTAAATAAAACATTTTAAATCTATTGAGAAGTGGGAGTTTCATGTATGGCGTCCACAGCGTGGCTTGCATGTGCGATTTTCATAAGTTCTCTAGAGATGGATATAAAATGAGATAACAAAAGAATTTGGATTGGGCGGTATGGTCTAGTGAGTATTCTAATTCTAAGAATTAGTTTCTATTTGTTAAAATTATGGTCATTGCTTAGACATAACCTCGAGTACAACTTCATGAAGTCCCTTCTTGCGATAGTGATGTGGTCTAGTAAGGTCCAATCATTAATTTCATTTTCATAAGGATAAGTGGACATGGATTGAAATTAAGCGACTAAAGGTATATTTTAGTGCAGTGGGGGTTCATGTAAACGATCACACGCGTGGCTTGCATGTGGAATTCTTTGGGCGATTGGAGGTTTCAATTAATATTATTTTATCAAAGGTTACAATATTATTATTCACAATTATGTGTGATCGTATGATTATGTGTTTACATTATCTTTTCGGATATGTCTCTTACACGATTATCAATATGTTACACAAAATCCACTTATCCGATCTGAATTTTATCGGTGGAAATGAAACATTGAGAATGTTCTTCTTGCGGAAGAAAATCTATTTATACTCACTACACCCGTCCTCAAGCCTCTAGGCGATTCATCTCTGCGATGAGGGGCGCAAGGAGCAAGAGAAATGGGACAAATCAAATAGAATGGCAAAGTGCCTTTTTTTGGTCACCATGTGTGAGTCCACCGCAACTCCGGCATCAAGAGATGGAAGATGCAGCCATGATATGGCTAAGTCTTATGAAATCGTATGAGGAGTCGGACGAGAATAAACTGTCATAATTTGAAAAAATCAATAATGTCAAGTTCAATGAAGGAAAGCGATTCGGTGCATGACCATGTAGAAGCAAATGATCAATCTCTTGGAGAGCTCGAGTTGGTTGGAGGATATATTGATGGCGTGAGTCGAGAATAGATATGATCCTCAACACTTTGCCCAAGTCTTTTGATGACTTCCGTTATAAAGCGATCCTTTATGATAAGAGTTATACTCTAGATTCATTGCAAGAGCATCTAATAACGGAAGAGCATAAAATGGGCAAAGGTGCACGATCTTTAATGCGCACCTAAAAGAAAACCAACGCTTTATCGAAGATGAAAAGGAAAAGTGGAATTCAAGAGATGCTAAGGCTAAAGAAAAGTGGGAGTAATACAAAGGGCTCTACCGGTGGTTTGAAAAAGCGAAGGAGAAGGGCAAGTGCTTCAAGTGCGGTGAGGCTGGGCATTGGAAGGCTAAGTGCCCCAGCTCGAGGCTCAAGTACACCATTGCTTTAATGTGAAACATGTTTAGCGACTTGTTCTACCCATTCTTGGGTAGTAGACACGGGTGCGATGATCATGTTTGTTACACCTTGCGAGGGTTCTGCGGACAAGGGAGCTGCATGATGGCGAGATAACGATCTCCATGGGCAGCGCGCGAAAGTCGAGGCCGTTGCGGTCGGAGATGTTACTTTATGTTTTGATAGAAAGCTTTTAGTATTGAAAGATGTTTTATATGTGCGGATTTTCGACGGAACCTTGTTTACATTTGAAATTATTTATTCATGGATATTACATTATTTTTATAGTGGTGTTTCTATCATAAGAAATGGCGAAGTTATCTGTGTTAGCACATTATATAATTAAGCTTTATACTATTTCTACAAAACATAATACCTATAACTATGTTGCATCTACATCAAACCTTAAATAGAAAGTTTTCTTAGAAGATGACACCACATTTCTCGGCATCTTAGATTAGGACACATCAATCTAAATAGGATCAAAGGCGGCTAAGAATGGGTGTTGGGTAATCTATGATTACTCCGTTCCTAGTCTGCGAATCCTGTATAGAAGGTAAGATGTCGACTAGACCCTTCAAAGCGAAGGGTTATAGAGCCAAAGAAGTGTTGGAGCTAGTCCATTCTGACCTGTGTGGACCGATGTCCACACAAGCTCGTGGAGGGTATGAGTATTTTATCACTTTCATTGACGATTACTCAAGGTGCGGATATGTATACCGCTCAACATGAAGTGCGAATTCTTTGACAAATTCAAAGAGTTTAAAGCGGAAGTGGAGACGAAGCTTGGTAAAACTATCAAGGCACTGCGGTCTGATCGCGGTGGCGAATACCTCCGTAACGAGTTTATGGACTATCTAGTGAAGTGTGGGATTACCTCACAGCGCACTACACCGGGCACACCACATCAAAATGGTGTGTCAGAGCGAAGAAATATGACTCTTTTGGAAATGGTTAGATCAATGAGGAGTTATACAGCATTGCCTATATCGTTCTGGGGGTATGCCTTGGAAACGGAGGCATACTTGCTAAATCTAGTACCATCCAAGTCAGTCGAAAAGACCCCTTTCGAGTTGTGGTTTGGGCGCAAGCCTAGTTTAAGCCACATAAGGTTATGGGGCAGTCCAGCACATGTGCTGAACAAGAAGGCTGACAAGTTGGAGGCTAGATCCGATGCAAGGCTGTTTATTGGCTATCCTAGGGGGAGGAAAGGTGGTTTATTCTATAGTCCTAAAGATCAGAAGGTCATTATTAGCATTAATGCCCGATTTGTTAAATTTGTATACTGAAAGCAATTTTGGTTGAGCTTGTATACAATGTTTCCTGTTACCACTATTACAATCTCCTATCTGAATTGAATACTCGATTGCATATATCTGTGTCCCTTATCTCATAAATAAGTTAGATCATACAGTGTGTAGAAGATCACAGAAGTCTGTATGATTGGTTAAGCTTAATGAGATATAAAAAATTTCACAGCTGAGACAACTTGAGGGCGAGTTGTCGGTATAAGTGCGGTATAGATAAGTGACTTGACTTGATTGCTTGTCTATGATGGTGCGTCTCGGCGTATTGAAGGATCACGGTGAGATGAGTTCTTCTTCGATCGTCGTGAAGAACCTGAATCTCGGTGACTTCGATGATCTAAATCTCGATAAGGTATTAGGTGAGTATGAGTTCTTGACCATCACTTTGACTTGTTATGGGTGAGGGTTATATGTTCTAACAATATTCTCCGCATCTTGGGTGGTGGCGGTGCTTGTATGTCATGCTAGTTATACATATCAGTCACCGTATCCGTTTAGGATGATGGCGTCCCGTAAGGAGCTCAAAAGTTTATTGTACTAAATCCTGCGGTTGAGTTAGCTCAAGTACAATAATAAGGTTGAGTGGTACTATTAAGGAATTAAAGATATAAATTATTTTAAGCGATCAAAATGCTCTAAATAATTCATGGACGTGCTATATCTTAAATCGGGATTCGTAATGTCTAAGTCAAGCCAGACTCACCTTCGTAATAAAGGGTAAGTCGACATTTATTCTCTATTGGCATGAATGATTGTTTATAAATTAATTTATATTCGGGTGAACATAAGATAATTAATTTATTTGAGGCCCATCTTTATTCCTTGCCTTTGATCCACAGGTGGCCCGTCCGGGCCGTAGCACAGTTGAAAATCGGCGCCTCCTACCTCTCTATGGTAAGGATTTGATCCTCTTTATCCATAAGGATATTATTATATTTATGGGATATGCATGGATCCTTTCCTAATGGGATTATGGTAATGCATTATAAATATAAGGTAAGAGATAAGATCAAGGCTAATCCTTAATTATCAATAGCATAATTTTCGAGAATCCGATAGCTCTTGGGAGAGATTTTGAAAATTACTAGAAGAGGTTAGGGTGATTTTACATAGCATTCTCCATAGATCGTCCTCGCTCGGCGTTGGAGATTGGGCAACGGGATACGATCCGGAAGATCAAACCACGAGTCTCGATCCGTTCATCCCGTTTATCCCCGATAGATTCAAAGGTCAACACGAGAAAACCCCTACATGTTGCAATTAATTATATAGGTGCATGCTAGGAATATAATCAATGTATGGTGAATTAAACATCCAAGATAGATCCTCGGGAGAGGGCTAAACCCTGTTTTCCCTACAATTGGTATCAGAGCGAGGTTCAGTATCTTGTCTCTGTTGGATTAATTCACGTTTGATTATTACGTGCGCTACTAATTATTTGTTGGATCTGTCGTTCATCGTGGCTCGTTTAATTTTTTTTTGAATTTTGTTTTCACCACGAGAAAATCTGTGGTTAGATTAGATTTATTTTTGTAAATCTTATACGTAAAAGAAAAACGAAGGCAACACGAAGAACAAGATGATGAAGGTGCGTCGAGAAAAACTAGGCGCCGCGGCGGGCGGCTTCGGGCGGCAACGCAGCGGCGTCTTGCGGCGCTCGCGATCACGCCGCCAGCGTGTGCGTGTTTTCTTGATAGCTCGGCGGATAAGGCGTGCGGGCGGATGGGGTTATGCGTGGCGCGCGGCGTCTTGCGCCGGCGGCGCGGCGCGCGTTTTCGTGCGGGCGCCCGGCGGCTTCGGCCGTGGCGCGCGCAAGTGCACGCTGAAACCTCGAGTGCACCCGCAACGCGCGCGCCGAAGCGCTCGGGCTTTCTCGGCGGGTCGTGTGTAGGTCGTCCTCGGCAGCAGCGGGCGACGCGACTCGACATGCCTCGGCGAGTCGAGCTCGGCGGCCTTCGGCGACCTCGGCGGCCTCGGTAGTAACGGGCGGCGTGGCTCGACACGCCTCGGCGAGTCGAGCTCGGCGGCGCTTCGTCGACCTCTGCGGGCCGTCGCGGTGACCTCGGCGGTCGCGCGTGGCGACCGGCGGATCGGCGGTGGCGGCGGCGTCTCATAAGCGAGGCGTGTGGCGCTCGGTTTGGGCGACGCGTCGCGCCTGCGCTGCACGGCGGTGTCTTTGGCGCGTGCATGGGCTGTGCCCTAGCGCGCGGCCCAGCCCATTTTGGGCTAGACCCGGCCCAGACCCGTTTTTCCAGCCCAAACCCGTTTTTCCGACCCGAATCCAGTTTTGACGAATCCGGTCCGTGCCCGTGCACGTGAGGCCCGTTTTCAAGGATTATGAAGATCATGCTTTGCAATTCTATGTAATAGATTGGGCAAGAAAGTGCAGGTTCCACGAGTGGGCCACGATGAACGTTTTATTTTATTTTTAATCGTTCATTGCATGTTGTTGATGTTTAAATTATGCAGAAGCATGCTAAGTATGTTTAAATTACGTAGACAAACATATTACATGTTTTCGTGATTGGATGCGCATAGTAAGCATGCTAGGTTTATTGCGTTTTCAAGCATATTTTAGAATTCTGCGAGCATGTTTTACATGTTGAGTTCTATAGAAAAGCATGCTAGGATTACGTGATCTGCATGAACAAACCTTTTGAACAAAAAGACTAAGCAAGGAACCCGACAAATTAATTTTTAAAATTAAAATGTCAAGACCTCCACTTTTGATCTCTAAACAAAGTGAGGCGCTTTGTGAGGCGTCGCACACAGCGTGGCTTGCTTGCCTTTGTTTATCATAAGTTTGTTAGATGAGATTTCTAAATAAAACTTTTAAATCTATTGAGAAGTGGGAGTTTCATGTATAACGTCCACAGCGCGGGCTTGCATGTGCGATTTTCATAAGTTCTCTAGAGATAGTTTTAAAATGAGATAACAAAGGAATTTGGATTGGAAGCGGTATGGTCTAGTGGTATGCCAATTCTAAAATTCATTTCTATTTATTAAAATTGTGGTCATTGCTTAGACATCACCTCGAGTACAACTTCCCGAAGTCCCTTCTTGCGATAGTGATGTGGTCTAGTAAAGTCAATCATTAATTTCATTTGTCATAAGGATAAGTTTACATGGATTGAAATTAAGCGACTAAAGGTATATTTTAGTGCAGTCGGGGGTTCATGTAAAGCGTCCACACGCGTGGCTTGCATGTGGAATTCCTTGGGCGATTGGAGGTTTCAATTAATATTGTTTTATCAAAGGTTACAATATTATTATTACAATTATGTGCGATCGTATGCTTATGTGTTTACATTATCTTTTCGGATATGTCTCTTACACGATTATCAATTTGCTACTTTAAAATCCCTTATCTGTCCGAATTTTATCGAGTGGAAGCGAAACATGGAATATGTTCTTATCGTTGAAGAACACATGTTTGTTCTCACTACTCCTAAACCGATGCCCTTATCGATGCATCGACTAATGAGCAGCGAGAGTCAAGCAGACTTTGGCATAAGTCGAACAATATGGCAAAATGCTATATGATGACTACTATGTCCAAAGACTTGCAGCTGCAGCATCAGTCATTGGTAGACGCGACTGAAATATGGTCAAGTCTCGAGAGTAAGTTTGGGCAATCGGATCGGACGATCGACTTCCACACAATGAGAGAAATCTTGGCGTGTAAGATGGAAGAAGGAAGTTCGGTCCATGAACATGTCTCCACATGACTTATCTCATGGATAGTGTTGATCGGTTGGGAGGAGGTATTAACTTGGCGAAGCTAAGGTCGATATCATCCTCAACACCTTTGCCCAAGTCTTTGAGAATTTTCGTGTGAATGCGATCATGAGCAAGACCGAGTATACACTTAATCGGTTGCTAAATGATCTCGTGGCGCGGAAGGAGTTATGGGTAAAGGAGAACATGCTCTTACTAGCACATCTAGGGGTCCAAATTTTCCGTTGCAAAATGGAAAAGAAAAGGGCACCAAAGGTGGTAGAGGCGAGGAAATAGTGGGAGTAATGGGAACAGAACATGCACCACGGAGGCAAAAGAAGCCAAAGGAGAGGGACAAGTGCTTCAAGTGCGGCAAGGCGGGCATTGGAAGGTCAAGTGCCCTATGCTCAAGGCTCAGTACTCCATTTGCTTTAATGTGAAACATGTTTAGCGACTTGTTCTACCCATTCTTGGGTAGTGAACACGGTGCTGACTGATCATGTTTGTTACACCTTGCGAGGGTTCCCGCGGACAAGGAGAGCTGCATGATGGCGAGATAACGATCTCCATGGGCAGCGCGCGAAAGTCGAGGCCGTTGCGGTCGGAGATGTTACTTTATGTTTTGATAGAATAGTTTTAGTATTAAAGATGTTTTATATGTGCGGATTTTGGCGGAGCCTTGTTTCGTTTCAAATTGTTTATTCATGGATATTACATTATTTTTGATAGTGGTGTTTCTATCATAAGAAATGACGAAGTTATCTGTGTTGGCACATTATATAATTCACTTTATACTATTTCTGCTAAACATAATATCTATAACTATGTTGCATCTACATCAAACCTTAAAAAGAGAAAGTTTTCTTCGCAAGATGACACCATATTTCTCTAGCATCTTAGATTAGGTCACATCAACCTAAATAGGATCAAAAGACTAGCTAAGAATGGAGCGTTGGGTAATCTCACAGTTACTCCGTTCCCAGTCTGCGAATCCTGTATAGAAGGAAAGATGTCGACCGGACCCTTCAAAGCGGGGTTATAGAGCGAAAAAGTGTTGGAGCTAGTCCATTCATCTGTGTGGACCGATGTCCACACAAGCTCGTGGAGAATGCAGTATTTTGTCACTTTCATTGGCGATTACTCAAGGTGCGGATACGTATACCGCTTCACCGCAAGTCTGAATGCTTTGAGAAATTCAAAGAATTTAAGGCGGAAGTGGAGCGAAGCTTGGTAAAAGCATCAAGTCACACGTGATGCGATCGCGGTGGCGAATACCTCGATAACGAGTTTATGGACTATTTGGTGCGGTGTGGGATTACCTCCCAACTCACTACACGGGCACACCACAACAAAATGGTGTGTCGGGCGAAGAAATAGGACTCTTTTGGAAATGGTTAGATCAATGATGAGTTATGCAACATTGCCTATTTAGATTACGGGGTATGCCTTAGAAGCGGCATACTTGCTAAATCTAGTACCATCAAGTCGATCGAAAAGACCCCTTTCGAGTTGTGGTTTGGGCGCAAGCCTAGTTTAAACCACATAAGGATATGGGGCAGTCCAGCACATGTGCTGAACAAGAAGGCTGACAAGTTGGAGGCTAGATCCGACGCAAGGCTTTTTATTGGCTATCCTAGAGGACGAAAGGTGGTTTATTCTATAGTCCTAAGGATCAGAAGGTCATTATTAGCACTAATGCCCGATTCTTAGAAGATGATTATATGAAAACCATAAATCCAAAGTTGAAATCATTCTTCAAGAATTAGAAGATGATCGTATTCCACCACCGATTAAGCCAAAGGTACGAGATGTTGTGTCTAGTGGGAGGGATCGACACCAGATACTTCAAGAAATTAAAATGGGTCGAGTTCCACTAGAGATACCGGCCGTACAAGTGGCTCCTACCCAGCAAGTTGTGCAAGATAGAGAACCACAAGTTACTGCACCCACCGTTGCCATTGTGCCAGTAGCGCCTCATCGTAGTGGGAGGTTGTTCGTCAACCCGAGCGATTTATGTTCGTGGGTGAATCTTGGTTTAGTCCCGGAAGCGAGCAGCAATAATCGACCCATGGACATACAGCGAGGCAATACAAGACATTGATGTGGTATTTCTTGCACTTTATGTAGATGACATTCTTCTAGTTGGCAACAATGTGAAGTTGTTATCAGACGTAAAGAGTTGGTTATCCGATCAGTTTCAAATGAAAGACTTAGGAGATGCAGCGTACATTCTTGGGATCAAGGTTTACCGAGATCGCAAGAGTAAAATGTTGATCTTATCTCAGGCGTCTTACATTGATACTTTGATTACTCGTTTTAGTAAGCAGACCTCCAAGAAAGGATTGCTACATTTCAGACATGGCGTTCCTTTATCTAAGTAGCAGTCACCTATGACTGCAAAGGAGATAGAGGAAATGAGACAAGTTCCTTACGCTTCCTCCATAGGAAGTCTCATGTACGCAATGCTATGTACGAGGCCCGATATCTGCTATGCGGTAGGCATAGTAGCTAGATATCAGTCTAACTCTGGACAAGCTCATTGAATTGCGATAAAGTATATACTCAAGTACGAAAAGACTCAAGATTATAGGCTAGTTTACCATGCGGATAGTCTAATGCATTTGGGTTACAGGACTTCGGTTTCCAAGCTGACCGTGATGAGAAAAAGTCTACCTCAGGCTATGTGTTTACCTTGGGAGGTGGAGCCGTATCTGGCGGAGTGCAAAGCGGCGATGCATTGCGGACTCTACCATGGAAGCGAATATGCAGCCGCTTGGAGGTCAAGCAAGGAGGTCAGATGGTTCAGAACTACCTCATGGATCTAGGTGTGGTACTGGTTTGCCCAAGAGTATCATAGTTCTTGTGATAACTCGGTGCAATGGCAAACTCGAAGGAACCACGGACCCATAAAGCGACTAAACACATAGAGAGAAAGTACCATGTCATACGAGAAATCGTGAGGCGAGGGGCGTCTGATTGAAAAGATTGATCTGACGGATAACCTAGAGGATCCATTCACAAAGAGCTCACCGTAAAAGTCTACGGCGCGTTCGAGGACTTGGATTGCGCTTGAGGCACCCACTTAGAAAGGAAACTTTTGTATAAGTGGGAGAAGAAAGTGATGGTTTTGTTTGTAATAGCTAGTAGAGACACATTGTATACTAAAAGTTTGCTTTAGTATAAGTGGGAGATTGTTGGATTTGTATCTTGAAAGAAGTTTTGGTTGAGCTTGTATATAATGTTTCTGTTACCACTATTACAATCTCTATCCGAATTGATACTCGATTGCATATATCATGTCCCTTATCTCATATATAAGTTAGATCATACGGTGTGTGAAGATCACGAAAGTGCGTATGATTGGTCAAGCTTAATGAGATATAAAAGTTTCACACCGAGAGACAACTTGAGGACGAGTTGTCGGTATAGGGCTGCGTATAGATAAGTGACTTGACTTGGTTGCTTGTCTATCTTTGATGCGTCTCGGCGTATTGAAGGTTCACGATGATATGAGTTCTTCTTTCCGACCGTCGTGAAGAACCTAGATCTCGGTGACTTACGATGATCTAAATCTCGATAAGGTATTAGGTGAGTATGAGTTGTTGACCATCACTTTGACTTGTTATGGGTGAGGGTTATATGTTCTAACCTAATATTCTCCGTATCTTGGGTGGTGGCAGTGCTTCTATGTCATGCTAGTTATCTGTATCGAGTCACCGTATCCGTTTAGGATGATGACGTCCCCTTAAGGAGCTCAAAAGGTTTATTGTACTAAATCCTGCAGGTTGAGTTAGCTCAAGTACAATAATAAGGTTGAGTGGTACTACTTAAAGAATTAAAGATATTAATTATTTTAAGCAGTCAGAATGCTCTAAATAATTAATGGATGTGCGATATCTTAAATACGGGGATTCGTAATGTCTAAGTGCAAGCCCGAGTCACCTTCGGTAATAAAGGGGTAAGTTAGCATTTATTCTCTAGTGGCATGAATGAATGTTTATAAATTAATTTATTTTCTGGGCTGAACATAAGATAATTAATTTATTTGAGGCCCATCTTTATTCCTTGCATTTGATCCCTGGGCTGGCCCATCCAGGCCCGTAGCACAGTGAAAATCGGCGCCCCTCCTACCTCTCTATGGTAAGGATTTGATCCTCTTTATCCATAAGGATATTATTATATTTATGGGATATGCATGGATCATTTCCTAATGGGATTATGGTAATGCATTATAAATGTAAGGTAAGAGATAAGATCAAGGCTAATTCTTAATTATCCATAGCATAATTTTCGAGAATCCTATAGCTCTTGGGAGAGAGTTTTGAAAATTACTAGAGAGGTTAGGGTGATTTTCTGTAGCATTCTCCATAGATCGTCCTCACTCGACGTTAGAGATTGGGCAACCGGGATACAGTCCAGAAGATCAAAGCACGAGTCTCGATCCGTTCATCCCGTTTATCCCCCATAGATTTAAAGGTAAACATGAGAAAACCCGTACGTGTTGCAATTAATTATATAGGTGCATGCTAGGAATATAATCAATGTATGGTGAATTAAACATCCAAGATAGATCCTCGGGAAAGGGCTAAACCCAGTTTTCCCTACACGATTCTTAGAAGGGGATTATATGACAAACCATAAATCCAAAGTTGAAATCATTCTTGAGAATTAGAAGATGATCGTATTCCACCACCGATTAAGCGAAAGTGCGAGATGTCGTGTCAGTGGGAGGATCGACACCGATACTTCAAGAAATTGAAGTGGGTTGAGTTCCACTTTGGAGATACCGGCCGTCTGAAGTGGCTCCTATCCGACAAGTTGTGCAAGATAGAGAACCACAAGTTCTCGCACCCACCGTTGCTATTGTGCGATGGCGCCTCGTCGTAGTGGGAGGTTGTTCCTCAACCCGGCGATTTATGTTCGTGAGTGAATCTTGGTTTAGTCCCGAGAAGCGAGCAGCAATAATCGACCCATGGACGTCTGAGGCGATCTGAAGACATTGATGCAAGATCATGGCACACCGCTATGAACTTAGAAATTGAGTCCATAACAACTATGGATGTATACGAAAAGACACCTCTACCGGATGGCAAGGAAGCCATAGGTAGTAAGTGGGTATCTGAGAGGATGAGAGATTCAGATGGAGAGGTTTGACTTTTAAAGCCGTGCTTGTGGCGAAAGGGTACACTCAGTTGAGGGCATCGATTTCGATGAGACCTTTTCGCTGTAGCAATGCTCAAGTCCATCGAATTCTTACGGCATAGCAGCCCACTGAACCTTGAGGTTTGGCAAATGGATGTGAAAACCGCTTTTCTAAGCGGTTACCTTGAGGAAGGTAGAGACATCTATATGCAACGAACCCGAAGGTTATGTGGTGAAGGTGAAGAGCATCTAGTATGGAAGCTTAAGAAGTCCATTTATGGGCTTAAGCAAGCCTCACGATCCCGAACTTACGCTTTGACGAGGTGGTAAAGTCCTCTGGTTTACCCAGTTGCCTAGCGAGAGTTGTGTGTATCGTTTAGATGTCAGCGGTGATGTGGTATTTCTGCACTTTATGTAGATAACATTCTTCTAGTTGGCAACAATGTGAAGTTGTTATCGACGTAAAGAGTTGGTTATCCGATCGGTTTCAAATGAAAGACTTAGGAAATGCGTACATTCTTGGGATCAAGGTTTAACGAGATCGCAAGAGGAAAATGTTGAGCTTATCTCGATCGTCTTACATTGATCTGTGATTACTCGTTTTAGTATCGAGACCACCAAGAAAGGATTGCTACCTTTCGGACATGGCGTTCCTTTATCTAAGGAAGCGATCACCTATGATTGCAAATGAGATAGAGGAAATGAGATAAGTTCCTTACGCTTCAGCCGTAGGAAGTCTCATGTACGCAATGTTATGTACGAGACTCGATATCTGCTATGTGGTAGGCATAGTAGCAAGTTAACAGTCTAACCCTGGACAAGCTCATTGGACCGCGGTAAAGCATATACTCAAGTACCTGAAAAGGTACTCGAGATTATATGCTAGTTTACCATGCAGATAGTCTAATGCCTTTGGGTTATCTGGACTCGGTTTCCAAGTCGACCGTGATGAGAAAAAGTCTACCTCGGGTTATGTGTTTACCTTGGGAGGTGGGCCGTATCTGGCGGAGTGCAAAGCGGCGATGCATTGCGGACTCCACCATGGAAGCCGAATATGGAGCCGCTTGAGGGTCGCTAAGGAGGTCTGTATGGTTCAAGAACTACCTCATGGATCTAGGTGTGGTACTGGTTTGCCCAAGAGTATCATAGTTTCTTGTGATAAGTCGGTGCGATGTCAAACTTGAAGGAACCACGGACCCATAAGCGACCAAACACATAGAGAAAAATACCATGTCATACGAGAAATCGTTAGGCGAGGGACGTCTGATTGAAAAGATTGATCTGACGGATAACCTAGCGGATCCATTCACAAAGAGCTCACGAAAAAGTCTACGGTGCGTTCGAGGACTTGGATTGCGCTGATGGCACCCACTAAGAAAGGAAACTTTTGTATAAGTGGGAGAAGCAAAGTGATAGTTTTGTTTGTAATAGCTAGTAGAGACACATTGTATACTAAAGTTTGCTTTAGTATAAGTGGGAGATTGTTGGATTGTATCTTGAAAGCGCTTTTGGTTGAGCTTGTATATAATGTTTCTGTTACCACTATTACAATCTCCTATCCGAATTGATTACTTGATTGCATATATTTGTGTCCCTTATCTCATATATAAGTTAGATCATACGGTGTGTAGAAGATCACGAAGTCTTTATGATTGGTCGAGCTTAATGAGATATAAAAGTTTCACAAATGAGACAACTTGAGGACGAGTTGTCGGTATAGGTATGGTATAGATAAGTGACTTGACTTGGTTGCTTGTCTATCTTTGATGCGTCTCGGCGTATTGAAGGATCACGATGAGATGAGTTCTTCTTTCGACCGTTGTGAAGAACCTAGATCTCGGTGACTTACGATGATCTAAACCTCGATAAGGTATTAGGTGAGTATGAGTTCTTGACCATCACTTTGACTTGTCATGTGTGAGGTTATATGTTCTAACCCAATATTCTCCGCATCTTGGGTGGTGGTAGTGCTTGTATGTCATAGTAGTTATCATGTCAGTCACCGTATCCGTTTAGGATGATGACGTCCCATTAAGGAGCTCAAAAGGTTTACTATACTAAACCCTGCAGGTTGAGTTAGCTCAATTACAATAATAAGGTTGAGTGGTACTACTTAAGGAATTAAAGATATTAATTATTTTAAGCAGTCATAATGCTCTAAATAATTAATGGACGTGCGATATCTTAAATGCTGGGATTCGTAATGTCTAAGTGCAAGCCCAACTCAACTTCGGTAATAAAGGGGTAAGTCAGCATTTATTCTCTAGTGGCATGAATGAATGTTTATAAATTAATTTATGTTCTGGGCTGAACATAAGATAATTAATTTATTTGAGGCCCATCTTTATTCCTTGCATTTGATCCCTGGGCTAGCCCATCCAGGCCCGTAAGCTAGGTAAAATCGGCGCCTCATGTGTCTCTATGGAAAAGATTTTATTCTCTTTATCCTATAAGGATATTATTATATTTATGGGATATGCATGGATCCTTTCCTAATGGGATTATGGTAATGCATTATAAATATAAGGTAAGAGATAAGATCAAGGTTACTCCTCACTTTTAACCTAGCAATTTTCGTCCACCTCATAGTGATTGAGAGTGAGTTTCGAAAATATTATAGAGAGATTGGGTGATTTTTAGAAGCATTCTCCATAGATCGTCCTCACTCGACGTTAGAGATTAGCCAACCGGGATCCAGAAAGATCAAAGCACGAGTCTCGATCTGTTCATCCCGATCCACCTCGACAGATTCAAAGGTAAACACGAGAAAACCCCTACGTGTTGCAATTAATTATATAGACGCATGCTAGGAATATAATCAATGTATGGTGAATTAAACATCCAAGATAGATCATCGGGAGAGGGTCAAAATCAGTTTTCCCTACATTGATCCCCCTTGATTCTGACTCCAGGAGAAATTAGGGTGATCTCTCCAGCCGGGATTGTAAGAATTTGACTAGGGGTCATGTCTGGGCCTCGACTGATAGCCCGGCTGATTTCCTCTTTGGTACCCTTGTTGGAACCCTTGCATAGCATTAACTTGTACTTCTTCATATGCCATCTCACTGGTTCTTTGGCACATGTTGGCTCCATGCCCGACTCTCCACAAATTCCACAAGTTTCCATTGACATCGCTTGTTTACATTGGAATTGAGGTGATGTCGAGGCTTAGTTGTTCTCAATAGCTGAACTTGGCGAGTGAGATCCATGATTGTTGTGTCATTTCATAGTTGGGTGTTATCTCTTTTTTCTTCAGCGGTCTCTTAAATCCCGCACTTCTCCTTTGGGAGTTTGCAACTAGCGTCTCCAAAATCTCGCTAACATCCTCGGCGGTGTAGTTTCCAATGTCTCCTCCAACAGCATTATCTATCATGTATTGATAGTCCATCGTCAATCCATCATAGAAAACTGGTTGAAGCTCGGTGGGTAATGGTGATCGGACCTTTGTTGTCAGAACGACTTGAACCGATCCCATACCTCATGCATGGTTCTCCACCATTTGCTTGAAGGTGGCTATCGAGCCCTCACTCTTGTGTCTTCTGGTTGAGTAGTACTTTCCCATGAACTTATGATATACGACTTGCCAACTTGTCGATGAACGGTGTCAGAGACATCAACCATGTCTTGGCTCTATCTTTCGGGGTGTAGGAAAACACCTCATTCTCGGCGATCTTCGTGAGCCCGTTCGGTGGAAAAGTGTGAACCATCGCATAGAACTCCGGATGAAGTTCAAAGCATCCTCACTATGCATCCCATAGAACGACGGAAGAAGGTTGAAGTGGATGGGTTTCAACTCGTAGTTTCGGGCCGGATCCCCGAGGAATATGCATGACGTTGTCACCCCAATGACGGGTCGAGCAAAGTCACGCATCCTCGGGTTTCCTTCTTCATGGAATCCTCCATTTGCTGCCATTTCTTCCGCACGATTCCTCACGGAGATCTACTCTCAAATTCTCGTGCTCAGCATTCTTCGAACTCGTCTCACTTTCGAGACGAGCTTTCTTCTTCGAGTTCGAAGATTAAATTCTCCAACCACAGAATGTTGTCGAACACCGGTGCCAACTTCCTTTTAAGACTTGACGACCTAGCATAAACAATGACAAGACAAGAAAGCGGATTACGGCGCTTGTGGGAAGAATTAACCAAAAAAAAAAATAAAGAAAAATAGAAGATAAGGAAGGAAAAATAACACAATCAAAATGCCTAAAGCCTTCCCGACAGCGGCGCCAAAATTTATTACGACCAAATTTTTCTACTTAGTCGCTTCATAATATACGAGGTCCCTATAAGCGTGGTAAGGTCGACCCAAGTCGAATCTCTCGAGGAAGACTTAACGGGGCTTATGATGTGTTACGATAAAAGCGATAAATCTAAATCCTAAACTTGATTGGGGTGATGATTAACTAAGATTAACGAGAAATAAACATAAATGATTCAAACCAGCGTTCAGCGGTTCAATAGCACGAGAATAATTCAAGAGTGTGAGATAAACTAGGGTATTAGGGTTCTTCGCCTTGATTAATCGATTTATTGCTTGATCGAAATCTACCTATTCATGCAATCCTCAAACCTCAATCCAAACACTCGACTTTCGTTCGTGGATTAAACCTAGGTTATCAAATTTCACAAATACATACACTATTAGAGTACCCGTTTCGGTAACCTCTAACCCAATTGATTCCTATGAAGCAGCGTATCTATCTTTCGATGTCAAGAAACATAAACAATTAATGGTGATTAATCACTTAGCAAATTCCTATCATGCGTATCTATCTCTCGATAATATCGAAACATGAATAATTGATGAGAGCAATCACTCAACAATAAACCCTAGGATTCAATTGGTATTCTCAATCAAACAAATAATCAATCAATCAATTTGAATCACCCAACCCTAGAAGAGGATTAGTTCATGCTCGTTTCACGGATCAAACAATTATAATCGATAGAAATCATTATCGATAATTCAACGGAAGAAAAGGAAATAATAATTCTTACAATCACAATAGTCGTTGATGAATTTCTTCAATCAAAGCTCTTGAATCAAACAATTGCCAAAAGAATTACTTGGAAAATAAGGTGAACAATAATTCGCGTAGGGAAAGCCGCGTTCAAAAGAACTGACGAATGAAATTTAAAAATTAGAACTAGGGTTTTTTTCGGCGTTTGAACTATATATATAGCGCTTGAAAAACCGCGCCCAACGCCGGACGCGAGGCCTTCAGAACAAGGCGAGATCAAGGTCGCCCGGCGCGGCTTGCTCGGCAGCGCGGCGCGCTGTGGAAAACGAGGCGGCGCGGGGCGCATGCCGGCGCGGGCGGGCTGTCTGGGCAGCTTCAACTCGATTGCCGGCGTCGGACGCGGCAACTCTGACTACTTCATCTCGGGAGCCGGCGCGGGCGCGCCAATCTGGGCGATTTCAACACGGCGCCAGCGCGGGATGCATAACGGCGCGGGCAGGCGATCTTTTGACAACTTCAGCGTGGCTCCAGCGCAGCGCATACCGCGCGGACGCGGGGTGCCCTATGGAGACACGGCACCCGGCGCGGGCGATCAGCGCGGACGTGGGTGCCTCTTCGGTAGCGACTTCACGTGCGTTTTATGCTCAAAATGTTTAAGCGAACATTCCTACACAAAACAAAGCGAACATGATTCCAATAAAAAGATATTCAAAACTAAACGAATAGGAATCAAATCGTCGAAAACAAACAAAGAAAAACACAACAAAAACATGCAAAACAGTAAGAATTATTATCTTCTTTTCCGTTGGATTATTGAGTTGATGATTTTTATGAATTTCAATTGTTTGATCCATGAGAAGAACATGAACTAATATTCTATCTAGGGTTTGGTGATTCAAATTGATTGATTGAATATTTGCATTATTGATTAAGTATACCAATTGCATCATATAATTTGCTTTTAAGTGATTGGCCACCATTTAATTGTTTATGCTTCGGGTGAGTGATTGAGCTAAAAACACACTCAAATTTACTCGCAATCGTACGAGGTAATCGTAGCGTGATAAGTTAACCCAAGTCGTCTCTCAAGGAAAACTTAACAGGTCTATTGTTCGTGTCGCACACAGAAAGTAATTAAATCCTAAACATTCTAATAACAACAAGGGTTTTGGACATGCAAGAATTGAAATACGAGAAATTAACAGCAAACCTAAGCTAGGGGTTGTCAATCCCTAACTAAACTAATAAAGCGTTAAATCTAAACCAGGGGTTGTCAATCCCTAGTTGAATTACGAAAGCAGTAAAACGGAATCAATAACAAAGCAATATAAATCAAGGGAACATGAAAACAATACACTGTCACTATGGAATTGAATCCAATAATAATCATCAAACGATAAACTATGAAATTGATTCCAAAAGAACTAATAAATCCAAAGCATAAATTGATAAATTAAACTATTCAATCGATGAAACTAAAAGCAGGAATTAAATCTAGGATTTATCTGTCTTTTTGTCGTCGTTGAAGAACTCCGGAAGAACAATGGTGAACAGCCGCGGCGAAGAAATAAAATTAGAACTGAAAACTTAACCCCTTTTTCTAAATAACCTAGCGCGTATATATCTATTAAATGATAGTGAGCGCCGGTTTGGAGGTGAGCGCTGGCTCAGAAAACATTCTGTATTGATACTGAACGCCGGCTCAAGGGGAGCGCTGGCTAAAAAATGCTTCTGACTCATAAATGAACACTGGCTCAAAGCGGCGTCTTGCGAGTGGAGTTGAGTGGGCGTTCGGTGAGCGCGAGGAAGATGGCGGCGCACACGGAGTTGGCGCCCGGATGGCTGGGCACTGGGCATGGGTTGAACGTGTGCTGAGTTGAAAGCTTGGGCGTTGGATGATGCCCAGCGCAGGACGGAGGACACCCGACCGCTGGCTGAGGCCGCAACGCGCGCTGAAAAATGGTGAACGCAGCGGCGGGCGTGGTGGCGCCAAGTGAGGGCTGGAGTGATGGTGAACGCGCGCTTGAGAAGGGGAGCTGGCGCTGAGCAGCTGCTGGTGAACCGCCGTTCAGCCGTGAACTGGCGTTCAGCCGTGAACCGGCGTTCGGAGTGCTGGGCGTGCGTTTGCGCGAGCGCGCGCGCGACATTTCTTTGCGCAGTGTTTTTGTTTTGGCCCGTTCTCCTTCGTCTGAACTCCGATTTGTGTACGGTTTTCGCATAAGGACTCCTATCACAACGTAATTTACTTCTTATGAAGGAAAAAATCCTTGATTCCTTCTCCAAAATTCATGAGAATCATTGAAAGTTCCGGCTCTCTGCACCAAGTTCCACGCCGTAGAGTTTCTTGTCCGAATAATGCCCAAATAATGAGCTATTTCCTACATCAAACCAAGAATTATAACTCAATCTTTATAACATAATAACATAATAGATTATGTTAAAAGTAACACTAAAGATCGACAATTTATATCCAAAAGCATAGGAAAATACGACCAGATTCGGACTAAACAACTCCCTCACACTTATCCATTTGCTTGTTCTCAAGCAAACTCTATACCAAGAAGGATAGGGAAGATAATTTATGCAACTTCACTCTTAGTCTAATCAATCAAACCTTATTGCTTTTCCCCCACACATGGTGTTTACGTATTCAAAGATAATGTGAAATAAATCTAGGATGGCAATTGATTTCCAATAAATAAAGGGTAACCACTGCTCAAACTCAACTCTCCGTTAGGGGTGAACTAACTAATGTGGTCACCTTTAGCAACAAGTTCCTTTTTAAAGCGCAAAGAATGTTTTAACAAATTTTGGAATAATATTCAAAAGGTAAAATCTCGATGAACTCTAGTCTCCTTTCATGATTTCCCATGCCTATTTCTCGATTTACGAGAAAGAGGGGCATAATTCCATCCTCTATTTCAACAATCCAACAAATTATTTTATATCTTTTTTTGTTTTTTCTTTTTTTTTATAAAGGAGACAAGTATATAGATGACCACAATGTTAACACTACCCCTAACATTAGCCGGACAAATCACATCAATTTCCCCCCATTGATTTTCTATCAATCACAATCTCGTCAATTCACATTACACTCAAATCATATATGACCAAAAGTCTCGAAAATTCAAAATCAGTTTGACCAATACCACAGAGTTCAGATGCAACAATCAAAATCCAAACCTTACGAGCACAGAATAAAACTTGATTCCAAATCATCATCACAAAACTTTTATCACCATAAAAAGCCCACAATACTGCAAATAGATATAACAACACACCAACAATCATCACACAACAAACTCATCCCCCACACTTAATTCGAACATCTCGATGATCTAAACAATAAAAGCACAAATAATAGGAGGACGAGAACTTCCCTGAAGTTTGGTGAAATGATGGCTTGCCCATTCTCAACACATCACATCCCATAAGACAACACCTGCACACAGACAAAGACGAAACACAAAATAAAAATAGTACACAAAAATAAAAGATAAAAGGGAAAGAAAACAAAACCAAAACGTGGGTTGCCTCCCACGGAGCGCTTGTTTAACGTCATTAGCTCGACGTGTTTCTTAGAGCAATGGTGGTGGTCAATGTGGCGGTCTGCCATAATCATGATGCCATGAGCTCCATCGGTGCCCTAGAGGACTAAACCAAGTGCTGCTCCAGATAGGGCATAGACATCCCTTTATCAGTAGCTTCAGAAAAACTGCCTTCATCACCTCTATAAACATCGAGGTCAACTCCATTTCTTTAAAAATTAGAAGTTCGGCTGAGAAGATCACCGGGTTCCCTTGCTCATCCTCCAAGAACACATATTTCATCGGTAGTTCCATCAATACCATTGTGGGTGCGGCATCTTGACAAATTCCTTTCCCAATCCTCTTTATCAGCTGAAACCGCATGAACTACTTCGATAGTATTCTCAAAGGACGGCTCATACTCATTGGAGTCTAACTCGGAGACTACCACCTCTTCCTCCTTTTCTTGTAGTGGCAGAATATTTTCAGATGGCTCTTCCACTATACGGTCATCTGCTCGATCACCGTGAAGGACAATGACTGCCTGAGCCTCACAGGGGTGGCTCGGAAGTTCCCTCACTGCAAGTTGCTGTTGATACTCAACCAACTTCTCAGCAATCAGTCTCACATGTCCCTCTAAACGCTCAAGAGTTGCGTCTCTAACATCCAATCCTTGACTGGTAATCTGAATAAACATTGCACCCATATCCTCCAATGGCGAACTCTGATGGTCAGTGGTCGATTGAGCCTCATAGGGTGAGCTTGGAAGCTCCCCTATTGCATCGTGTTGCAACAACTCGTCCAGCTTCTCAGTCATCAATTCCAATTTTGCCTCTAAGCGCCTGATTTTGGTGTCGTCAGCATCCGACCGTTGGTGGCGAGTTTGAATCAATTCTGCTTCCATATCATCCAACGGATACCTCTGAGGTGGTGGTGGGTGTGGTGGTGAATAATACTCCTATTGCGGGTGGTACCACTTTGTTGTGGAGGCTGTGGAGGCTGTGGATCACACCATCCATAATCAGGTTTTAGGTTCCAATATTCCAGGTCGGGTTGTTGTTCCCATCAATCCGAATCGGACTGAGGAGGCTGTTGTTGCTATTGTGGATCCCAACATCCCAAATCAGGTTGTGGATTCCAATAATCCGGGCGGGTTAAGTCCACAACTCTGAGTTGGGTTAGTTATTCCACCCCGAACCATATTATTGCTCATATACAGGCGGATATCCCTCAACATGGTCGAACTGGGTTCCTTCTTCGTAAGAAGAATTTTCCCAATACGATGAAATTTCCTCCCCAAGCCTGTTTGACCATATTCGTACTATTGGTAACCCTACATTATGAGACACCAACAACAAAACAAGATCACACACACCGGGGAGAAAATTACCAAGCAGGCGAAAAAAACACGGAAAACAAACAACACAAACAATACGCCTAAAGTTTTCCCGACAGCGGCGCCAAAATTGATTGAGCTAAAACACACTCAAATTTACTCATGATAAATGCGAGGTAATTGTGGCGTGATAAGTTAACCCAAGTCGTCTCTCGAGGAAAACTTAACAGGGGCTATTGTTAGTGTCGCCGACAATTAAATCTAAACATTCTAATAACAACAAGGGTTTTGGACATGCAAGAATTGAAATACGAGAAATAAATAGCAAACCTAAGCTAGGGGTTGTCAATCCCTAGCTAAACTAATAAAGTGTTAAATCTAAACCAGGGTTGTCAATCCCTAGTTGAATTACGAAAGCAATAAAACGAAATCAATAACAAAGCAATATAAATCAAGGGAACATGAAAACAATCCACTGTCACTATGGAATTGAATCCAATAATAATCATCAAACGATAAACTATGAAATTGATTCCAAAAGAACTAATAAATCCAAAGCATAAATTGATAAATTAAATTATTCAATCGATGAAACTGAAAGCAGGAATTAAATCTAGGATTTATCTGTCTTTGTGTCGTCGTTGAAGAACTCCGGAAGAACAATGGTGAACAGCCGTGGCGAAGAAATAAAATCAGAACTGAAAACTGAGCCCTTTTTCTAAATGACCTAGCTAGTATATATATATTAAATGAGAGGCGCGGTTTGGAGGTGGCTCGAAAAACATTCTCAGTCTTGAACCTTTGGGTCAAGGGCTGGCTAAAAATGCTTCGACTTATAAATGAGCAGGCTCAAAGCGGCGTGCTGTGAGAGTGGAGTTGAGCGGGCGTTCAGGCTGAACACGTGAGGAAGATTGGCGAGCGCACGCTCGGAGTTGAGCACCGGATGGCTGGGCACTAGGCATGGAATGAACGCGCGCTGAGGTGAAAGCTTGGGCGCTATGCCCATCGCGGACGAAGGACGCGCGAACGCTGGCTGAGGCCGCAACACGCGCTGAAAAATGGTGAGCAGCGCGCGCCAGGGTGAGGCTGGAGTGATGGTGAGCATGCTTGAGAATGGGGCTGGCGAGAAGTCGCTGGTGAACCGCCGTTCAGCCGTGAACTGGTGTTGAGTCTGGGCATGCGTTTGCGCTGAAGCACGGCCTGTGTGCGTGGCGCTTGACATGCTGTGTGCGATGTTTTGTTTTGGCCCGTTCTCCTTCGTCTGAACTCCGATTTGCGCATTGTTTTCGCCTACGGACTCCTATCGCAACGTACTTTACTTAGGATAAAATCCTTGATTCCTTCCCCAAAATTCATAAGAATCATTGAAAGTTCTGGCTCTCTGCACCAAGTTCCACGTCGTAGAGTTTCTTGTCCGAATAATGCCCAAATACTGAGGTATTTCCTACATCAAACCAAGAATTAGAACTCAATCTTTATAACATAATAACATAATAGATTATGCTAAAAGTAACACTAAAGATCGACAATTTAAATCCAAAAGCATAGGAAAATACGACCAGATTCGGACTAAACAGTGAGATCTAGAGATAGACACGTTGCATCTATACGAATCAATTGGGTTAGACGTTACCGAAAACGAGTACTCTAATAGTTTATTTATTTGTGAAATTTTATAACTTAGGTTTAATCTACGGAACGAAAGTCGGGTGTTTAAATTAAAGGTTAGAGGATTACATGAGTAGGTAAATTTCTTATGCAAAACATTAATTAATTAATCAAGGCAAAGAATCTAATGCCCTAGTTATTCTCACATTCTCAAATTACTCTTTTTACAACTGAATTGCTTTTGGCGCTTCGTTTGAGTTGTCCATTGATTTAATTTACTGTCTATTTTATTTTAGTACCATCTTCCAAACAAGTTTAGGATTTAGATTTACTGTTTTAGTCGTAACACATCATAAGTCCTACCAATTCTTCCTTGAGAGATACGACTTAGGTTGACCTTACCACACTATAGGGACCTCGTACTATTGCGAGCGACTTAAAAGAACAATTTGATTGAAACAAATTTTGGCACCATTGCCGAGGAAAGCTTTAGGCATTTTGATTGTGTTATTTTTCCCTCATTTTCTTCTATTTTTCTTTATTTTATTTTTGTTTTTGTTTAGTTCTTTTCTTCCCACAGGTGCGCGTAATCCATTTTCTTATCTTGTGTTTGTGTATGCTAGGTCATCGAAGTCTTAAAAGGAAGTTGACACCGGTGTTAGACAATATTTATAGGGTGAGAGATTTTGATCTTTCGAACTCAGAGGAAGAAAGCTCGTCTAAAAGTGAGACGAGTACAACAACATTTATGCACGAGGATTTGGAGACTAGATCTATGAGTAAGGAATTTCTACCAAAGGAAATGGCAGCAAATGGTGGAGCTAATGAGGAAGGAAACCCAGAGATGCGTGACTTTGCTCGACCCGTCATTGGGGTGACAACGTCATACATAGTTGATAAGCCTCATTTTTACCTGTTTTATAAGGCTATATTTGTTTCGTTTATAATGGATAAGTGATCTTTTGAGCTGTCTTTTGATATATTTATGTTTACCTTGGAAGATATTATGCAGTGTGTATTTCGTGTCATTTTAGCATAGGTTTTGATGTCAAAAAGATGGATCACGATAAAGATGAATTAGCTAGCTCGGTCGGGAGTTCGGGCACGAGAAAACACGCCTCGCGAGACTTGCTCGCGACCTTATGTCGCGAGCCAGTCCCACGAGCTAGAGAAGATGGGCGCACGTACAAGAAGAGTTCGCGAGTTTGCTTTGTGAGTTGATCTCGTGAGTAAAACTCGCGAGGAAGCATGGATGCACGCCAGTAGAGTTTGTTCGCGACTTTCGCTCGCAACTCTTGTTCTTGATGATGTAGGGAAATCTGAATTTAACCCTCTCTCGAGGATCTATCTTGGATGTTTAATTCACCATACATTGATTATATACCTAGCATGCACCTATATAATTAATTTCAACACATTGGTGTTTTCTCGTGTTTACCTACGAATTTGCCCGGCAAGGATTGAATCAAGACTCGTGCTTTGATCTTCTAGACTGTATCCCGATTGTCTAAACTCCAATGCCGAGTGAGGACAATCTATGGAGAATGCTACAGAAATTTGCCTTCTTCCTTACCCTAGATTTTCGAAAATCTCACTATTTTGAATAGTAATTTTCGAGAATTTCTCTCTTGGATTAGGATTTGATTTTCTCTCACCTTATATTTATAATGCAACCATAAATCCTATCCAGATAGAATTTCTGCATATCCAATAAATATAATAATATCACTTAATATAGAGTGGATCAAAACAGAGTCCCAGTGGGACTCTATAAGGAAGGGGACGATTTTCACTAAGCTCCAGGCCTAGATGGGCCAGCCCAAGGAACAAATGCAAAGAATAAAGATGGGTCTCAAATAAATTAATTATCTTATGTTCAGCCCAGAACATAAATTAATTCATAAACATTTATTCATGCCACTAGAGAATAAATGCTGACTTACCCCTTTATTTTCGAAGTTGAGCCGGGCTTGCACTAAGACTTCACGAATCCTCGTATTTAAGATATCGTACGTCCATTAATTATTTACGCTTACATTTGTTTAAAAATTAATATCTTTAATTCTTTAAGTAGTACCACTCAACCTTATTATTGTACTTGAGATAACCCAACCTGCAGGGTTTAGTACAATAAACCTTTTGAGCTCCTTAAGAGGACGTCATCATCCTAAACGGATACGGTGACTCGACACAGGTAACTAGCATGACATACAAGCACTGCCACCACCCAAGATGCAGAGAATCTTGGGTTATCTCATGTAACCCTCACCCATAACAAGTCAAAGTGATGGTCAGCAACTCATACTCACCTAATACCTTATCGAGGTTTAGATCAATGTAAAGTCACCGAGATCTAGGTTCTTCACGATGGTCAGATAGAAGAACTCATCTCACTGTGATCCATCAATACATTAGAGACGTACCAGCATAGACAAGCAACCAAGTCAAGTCTCTTCTTATCTATACCGCAGCCTATACCGACAACTCGTCCTCAAGTTGTCTCACCGTGATTCTTTTATATCTCATTAAGCTTGACCAATCATACGGACTTACGTGATCTACAACACCTTTGTATGATCTAACTTATATATGAGATAAGGGGACATACATATGCAATCAAGTAAACAATTCAGATATGAGATTGTAATTGTGGTAACAGGAAATATTGTATACAATCTCAACCAAAAATGCTTCCAGTATACAAATCCAATGGATGAAAGGTCACGAGGTAACGCAGCCTAGGGTTGCGTATATCAATGCATCAGACATCAGAGAGAGAGGGACATATCTTACACACTTTACGAGAGCTTTCAGCTTAGAACATAACACATTATTTTCTCTTTTCCTATCACACGTTTTTCCAGAATAATTAGCATTCGGAATTTCTTTTGTTTCCAGTTTGCCGTTCAGTTTTGTTCCTCGTTCAGATTTATTTACATATTCAAGTGCTACATTGTTCATCATGGAATCTTATGGTTTTATCTATCTATTTCAGTTTATGTTATCTTAATTTATTTATTGCTTTAGTATTTTAATTATGCGTAGCTAAATTTCGTATTGATCCTAGGGTTTGTATGTCTGACTAGATTTGTATGATTGATCTGTTGATACTGTTTTGCAGTCTCATTCATGATTTATGATTCTTGGCTTTAATTCTCATGTGTTGGTATCTGGCCAATATTGATGCATGCTAGTTATGTGATTGTTGTCCTGACGGAATTAATTGCACAGTCGATATCTTGAATTCATAATACTGTTTTTACCTTGAGACCTGGCGGAGATAGTTGAACTGTAGGATGTTAATATTTGTGTGCTTTTAGTAATTAGCTTACTTCTCTTGAGACCCGACGGAGATAGAGTTTAGGCTAACCTACTACTATAGGTTATCCTGGAGAAAACTATAGTTATATTAATGATCCTCCTTCATATGAATGTGGATTAAATTGGTAAACAAATTAATAGGTTAATTGTGTGAATCTGGTTAGGTTAAGTACATCCCTAGGGTCAGTCTTTTATATCTGGTTTTATTCCTTATTTATTTTAGAGTCTAGATTTATAATCTCTATCTCTTGATATTTTATTGCCTGAATAATAATCAAGATTCTGTGTTGATTATTTGTTGTGTTATCGAGTCACGGTCCATGTGGATATGATATATATACTTGCTGTCTTTACTATCATATTATTTGGTAGGGAATATAGCGATCAAATTTTGACGCCGTTGCCGGGGACTGATTAGATTGCATAGTGATAATTTTCTGAATTTTAGTTATTAATTCAGGCTTATATAAAAAAAATAAAAAAATAGAAAATAAAAAATAATAATAATAAAAATTTATGTGTTCCTGATTGGATCTAATCTGGTTGTTATCTTTTCGCGTAGTGCATGATTACAAGATATCAAAGGAAAGATATTCTTCCTTTGGATATTGAGATTGAAAAGTCAATAAGATGGAGCAGAGGAAATGAGACTAGCAGATAGACAACCTCAATGCCATGATCGGATGGCCGAGATGGAGGAGATGCTAGCAGCAATGCAACGCCAACTGGCGTTGAATAATCAGATGGGCCAGATTGGTGGACGAGCACCACCCATACCGCTCAATCACATGTACAGGCCACCGACGGATCAGTTCCAAGGTGGAGGAAGGAGGCCGAACGTTAATGCTAACAACTTTGAGTTAAAGCCTACCCTCGTCAGTATGATACAAGCGGAGCAGTTTGGGGGAGGGGTTACTGAAGACCCCAACGCATATTTAGAGGCATTCCTTGATATATGTGATACTATCAAGTAGAATAGAGTGCCGATTGATGCCATCTGGATGCGGATGTTCATATTTTCATTGCGAAGTCAGGCGAAAGAATGGTTCAAGAGCTTAGACAGATCACGGATTACCACGTGGGAACAACTCTGTGAGAAGTTTCTGTCCAAATACTTCCCACTGCCAAGGCGGAGAAAATCATTGCTGAGATCTCCCACTTTTCACAATTAGGAGATGAGTCATTATTTAATGCTTGGGAGAGATTCAGAAATCTGCTCCGGAAGTGTCCACATCATGGGTTTTCACCTGAGCAGCAAGTGATCCAATTTTATAGTGGACTCAATGCTAACACTCGTAGCATTGTAGATGCGTCAGTCGGAGGATGCCTTCTCAATCGAGAAATAGATGAAGCATTGAGAATTATTGAGAAGATGACATCCAATAGCTACCAGTGGCTGATGGAAGACAGCCGATCAGAAGAGTGGCTGCTGCAGAGTTGGACGATAAGTATGATGATTTGTTAGAGAAATTCACAACTCTGCAAAAGGAGTACAAAGCCGAGAGGAAAGGGCAGATGACTATAGCCACGGCGCAGAATATTGAGGAGGTTCAATATGTGAACCAAATGAACAACTTTCAAGGGAATCAGAGTGGGAATCCACCCTATCATCCCAACAATAGGAATCACCCCAATCCTATGCTAATGCGCCGAATGCTCAGCAACCACCACCTGGTTTTGCTGTTAATAATGGAATGATTGTGGAGCCCAAGAAGCCGAGCCTCGAAGATATGATGCAACAAGTTTTGGTGAGCAATCAGCAAATTACAGCGAGTCACCAACAAATCGTGGCTCAGCAAAATATTTAGATTCAGCAGATTGGGAATAGGCTGAACACTCACGGAAACACGATCGATGCCATAAATAATCATCATAGCCTTGGAAAACAACTGAAGATGGTGAAGAACTAAGTGGGGCAGATGGCTAAAGAGAGAGCTGGCACTATAAGAAAGTTGACTTTTTGCGAAATGAAAACTGTGTCGCTAACATTTGTTTTAAAGTCGTAAAAACTAACTTGCGACATTTTTTGCGTCACTTTATATTGTGTAGCAAAATGTCGTGTAGCATTTTTACGATATTTTTTTTTTATTTATGTCGCAACATATACGACACTTTGTGCATCTCTAACCTAATTGTCGTATAAAATTCACAACATATTGTGTGACTTTAGTTGTAGTGACGCATGTTAGTTTGCGTCATATTTAATGACATTAGCCGAATTGATGCATCCTAATTTGCGACACTAGCTTGTGAAATTATTATCAAGTCATCCGTGAAAGTGGCATATGTTAGTTTATGTCACATTACATGATACATAAATGTAAACAATTTTATTGTTGTATTTCTTTACAACATATTTTAATTAGATTGTTTGTAACGACCCGGCTTCCGGATTGACAGCTGACCCCACGGACCAACATGAGTCTTTTTAGTGTGTTAGCCTCACTCACACACTCCCTGAGAAAACTTTCTAGGGGGTCACCCATCCCAAAATTGCTCCAAGCCAAGCACGCTTAACTTTAGAGTTTTTATGAGATGGACTCCCGAAAAGAAGATGCATCTTGTTGGTATGAGTAGCACATATCAAATCCTTTAAGCTCTCCTCAAATATGCAGTCCCATACCTACATATTCTCGAAATCCCTCTCATTATGATGCGTTTCAATTCATTCATGTACCTCTCCGCTTTGAAGTCTTAATCAGACGCCTCCTCATCCATGCCTCATGACGATCACTCCATTTCCACATCACAGGCGTCACATGCCCACCAGGTTTTCCTTGGTTCTTCCTCGAACCACACCGTCTTGGGAGAGGTTCGGCTCGATACCATCTATAGCGATCCGGCTTTCGGATTGTGGTGATCCTGAGACCAACATGAGTCTTTTCAGTGTGCTTTGTCCTCACTCACACACTCCCTGAGAAACTTCTGCCCCGGGCGTCACATGCCCACCAGCTTTCGCTTGGTTCGTCCTCGAACCACACCGTACTGGGAGAGATTCGGCTCTGATACCATCTATAACGATCCGGCTTTCGGATTGACGGCTGACCCCACAGACCAACATGAGTCTTTTCAGTGTGCTTTGTCCTCACTCACACACTCCCTTAGAAAACTTCCCAAGGTGTCACCCATCCCACAATTGTTCCAAGCCAATCACGCTTAACTGTAGAGTTTTTATGAGATGGACTCTCTAAAAGAAGATGCATCTTGTTGGTATGAGTAGCACATATCAAATCCTTTAAGCTCTCCTCAAATATGCAGTCCCATACCTACATATTGTCGAAATCCCTCTCATTCCAGTGCGTTTCGATTCATTCATGTACCCTTCGCTCCTTGTCCATGCCTCCACACCGACGATCACTCCGTACTTCTACCCCAAGCGTCACATGGTTAATGTCACATTTTTCTTTTTAAGAAAAAAATATATTATATATTAAACTAGTAATACAGACTGACACAATTTCTTGTGTTAAATTATTATTATTATTATTATTATTATTATTATTATTTTTATAACCTTTGGATTTTTATTGAACGTATATACAATATTATAATAGCTCATATTTGATTATTTAAATATTTTGAATAAATAATTAGCATGTTTTAAATAAACTATAGCAAATTTTGAAACATTAAAATGAGTGTCGCGTCGCATATGTGTCACTAAACTATGACACAATATATTGATGGCACATAACCGACATAAATATACAACATTGAATGTAACAATATTCTAAATATGTGATATAATTATGACATTTTATTGAGGTGTTGCAAATAAATTATTGTAATTTTAAGACATCAAAATGAGTGTCGCATATGTGTCGCTAAATTATGACACAATATGTAGATGACGCACAATTGACGTAAATATACAACACTAGATGCAACACTATTCTAAATATGTGATATAATTATGACATTTTATTAAGATCTCATACATAAATTATCGCAATTTTGAGACATCAAAATGAGTGTTACATTTTTGTCACTAAACTACGACACAATATTTAAATGAAGCATAAATGACATAAATATACGACACTAGAAGCATAAGTATAGTAATTTTACGGCACATACATGTAATGTCGCATGTGTGTATGTCGCAATAAGTCTATTTTGGTGTAGTGTGGGATGCACAAGCAAGGGCAATTCCCAAGCAACACTGAACATAATCCTAAGAATCATATGCCTCCAAATCAGTGCAATGCAATATATTTGAGGAGTGGAGCATCTTATGAAAATCATCGGGAAAACCAAGGGGGAAAGCAATACAGTGGACGTGTGGAGGAGAACGAGCAAAACGTTCTGACGGATTCTCGCCTCGCGAGAAATCCTCGCGATACACCGTCGCGAGCTTACCTCGAGAGGAATGATGCGCAGCATACAGAACCAGACCTCGCGACCTTCCCTCGCGAGGAAGGGTCGCGAGGTAATCCCACGAAGAAAGATGCGCCTGACATAGAATCACACCTCGCGACCTTGACTCGGGAGGAATGGTCGTGAGCTAATCTCGCGAAGACACACGGCAGAGACCTCGCGAGGGAGTCTCGCGACTCAGTCTCACGAGGAAGGATTACGAGCCAGCCGACGCTTCCAGTAGCCAATGCTCCATTTCCTCAGCACCTCGGGAAGACGAAATATGATGAGAAGTTCGCCCGATTCAAAGAGATGTTCCAGAAAGTTAACATCACCATACCTCTCTTTGATGCCCTCAGAAACATGCCGGGATATGTAAAATTCCTCAAAGATGCAGTGGCAAGCAAGAAAAAGTTAGGTAAATTTGAAAAAATTAACCTTTCTGAAGAATGCAATGCTATTTTGCAAAGGAAGTTGCCACTGAAACATAAGGATCCGGGGAGCTTCACGTTGGAGTACAAGATTGTTGAGCATACATTCCCCAACGTGTTGTGTGATTTGGGAGCGAGCATAAACCTGATGCCTTTATCTGTGTTCAAACGCTTGGAGCTGGGAAAAATGAAGCCAACTTCAATTTCATTAATGATAGCTGACAAGTTAGTCTCATATCCTAAGGGCGTAGTTGAAGATGTGTTGGTAAGAATTTGGGACTTTGTATTTCCAACTGATTTTGTTATTTTAGATATTCCTGAATTTAAAACTCAGCCACTAATCTTTGGTCGGCCTTTTCTAGCCACTGGTCGTGCTTTAATTGACGTGCAGGAAGGTGATCTTACATTTCGTGTCAACAATGATGAGCTGAATATTTCAATATATGACGCCATCCAGCGACACGATAGTTCAAAGCCTGAAGATTGCTATTCAATCACCACTGCCACAGCTAGCCAAATCTCGAGCTTGGATGTCAACCGACCTGTTGAGGAGGATGCTACAAAGAAGAAGTGGACTCGGCATGGAATCCCGAGTGATTTGTTCAAGTTTGGGGGAGGCCACTTCCACACTCAGTGGTGGTCTGCGGTGAATGATAAATACATAGGCAAGCACAGGTTTGGGAAGAAGTCGGCTGCCAAAACGTCAGATTGATCGAGGTATGGAATGGTCTAGCTAAAGACATTTAAATTTAGCACTTGTTGGGAGGTAAACCAATGTTTTGCTTTGTTTTGTTTTGTTTTCGTTTTTGTTTTGTTTTCTTTTTGTTTGTTTTTGTTTTGTTTCCTTGTTTGGGTTTTGTATGCATTACGGGTTGAGTTGAATGACGACGATGATGAGAATTGTTTTTATTAGAAAATTGATTACAACTGATTTTGTGAGACGAAGCATGTCATGATTATTTTGAGTATTAAGCCTTTGAGAACTTGATCACACTTTTGAAACCTGTGAGACTTGAGCTTTTGACTATCATATCTTTTAAGTCTTGTTTCTTTTTGTGTGAATAGTTTGAAATAGCATGTGTTTCTCTAGAACTTGCGCTGGATCTTTTTCGAGGTTGCATTGATGTGCTTAAGAAATTTGAAATGATATTAGGCATTCTTTTCTTAGCCTATACACGATCCAAACAATAACCTATTATTTTATTATCCTTTGATAAGCCCGTTTGAGCCTACCTTATTCTTGCATATAGCCGTGGGTTGGGTTACATAGTTAGTATGATATTTGGTTGCTTGAATTGAGGGTTAATAAAAAGAAAAGAAAGAACATAAAATTTATGATGAGAAAGTGATAATTAAAAATAGTTGCTTACCCATATAAGTTCAAAAAAAAATCTTTAAAAAAAAAGAGTAGGCACAAATGTGTGAAAAGAACATAAATGGGTAAGTAGTTAGTACCTTGAGATGATTATATCCCTTAAATAATAAGTATGAAGTTCTTAATAGAAAAATGACTTCTTGGTATGGAGAATTGAAATAAATTGTGAAAGTTTGGGAATTGTGTCTTATGATACATATGGTGTTTTTCGTTATGGGATTATGAGTCACTTAGCCTAAATATATCCTACCTTACCAAAGAGCCTACATTATAACCTCTTATAAGACCTTTTTTATCTTAGTTCTTGAGCACATATTTGTGCAATAGAGAATTAGACGATTTGCAAGCTTATGGTAGATTCCATGTGTTTTTAAACTTTGAGAGTATACACATCCTTCTTGATACACTTGAGTGTTTGAGATTTCTTATATATACATCCATGTTGTGAGGATTCAAGTTTAAGAAGGCTTGTGCTTATGATTATTATGATAAGTGGAGTTTAACGAAAGATGTTGTGATTTGATTCATTTGATTGAATCTTTTATTGCTCATTGCTCTAAGGCTTATCTTTGGTCGTCTCTCCCTTGTTCTGATTTGTTTGAGGACAAATAAAAGGTTAAGTTTGGGGGAGTTGATAAGCCTCATTTTTACCTGTTTTATAAGGCTATATTTGTTTCGTTTATAATTGATAAGTGATCTTTTGAGCTATCTTTTGATATATTTATGTTTACCTTGGAAGATATTATGCCGTGTGTATTTCGTGTCATTTTAGCACAGGTTTTGATGTCAAAAAGGTGGATCACGATAAAGAGGAATTATCTAGCTCGGTCGGGAGTTTGGGCGAGAAAACACGCCTCTCGAGACTTGCTCGTGACCCTATGTCGCGAGCCAGTCCCGCGAGCTAGAGAAGATGGGCGCACGTACAAGAAGAGTTCGCGAGTTGATCTCGCGAGTAAAACTCGCGATGAAGCATGGATGCGCGCCAGTAGAGTTTGTTCCCGACTTTCGCTCACGACTCTTGTTCGCGATGAAAGGTTACGAGGTAACGCAGCCTAGGGTTACGTATATTAATGCATCAGACGTCAGAGAGAGAGAGGACACATCTTACACACTTTACGACAGCTTTCAGCTTCGAACATAACACATTTTTTTGTCTTTTCATTTCGCACGTTTTTCCAGAATAATTAGCATTCAGATTTTCTTTCCGTTTCAGTTTTAGTTCAGTTTTGTTCCTCGTTCAGATTTATTTATGGATTCAAGTGCTACATTGTTCATCGTGGAATCTTACGGTTTTATCTATCTATTTCAATTTATGTTATCTTTATTTATTTATTGCTTTAGTATTTTAATTATGCTTAGCTAAATTCCGTATTGATCCTAGGGTTTGTATGTCTGACTAGATTTGTATGATTGATTTGTTGATACAGTTTTTGCCGTCTCATTCATGATTTATGATTCTTGGCTTTAATTCTCATGTGTTTGTATTTGGTCAATATTGATGCATGCTAGTTATGTGATTGATGTCCAGATGGAATTAATTGCATAGTCGATATCTTGAATTCATAATACAGTTTTTACCTTGAGACCTGTCGGAGATAGGTAAACTATAGGAGGTTAATCTTTGTGTACTTTTGGTAATTAACTTACTTCTCTTGAGATCCGACGGAGATAGAGTTTAGGCTAACCTACTACTATAGGGCATCTCTGGCGGAAACTATAGTTATATTAGTGATCCTTCATATGAATGTGGATTAAATTGGTAAACAGATTAATAGGTTAATTGTGTGAATCTGGTTAGGTTCAGTGATGCCTAGGGTCAGTCTTTTATATCTGGTTTTATTCCTTATTTATTTTAGAGTCTAGATTTATAATCTCTATCTCTTGATATTTTGTTGCCTGAATAATAATCAAGATTATGTGTTGATTATTTCTTTGTGTTATCAGTCATGATCCACATGGATCGATATATATATTTCTTGTCTTTACTATCATATTATTTGGTAGGGAATATAGCGATCAATAGTCCTCGGGGATCCGGCCCAAAACTTCGAGTTGAAGCCCATTCACTTCAACCTTCTACCTTCGTTCTATGGGATGCCGACTGAGGATGCTTTGAACTTCATCCGAGAGTTCTATGCATTGTTCACTTTTCCTTTGAGCGGGTTCACGGAAGATACGTTGAGAATGAGGTGTTTTCCTTACACTTAAAGGATAGAGCGAAGACATGGTCGATGCCTCTGACTGGTTCATCAGCGAGTTGGCAAGCGGATATGATAAATTTATGGGGAAATACTACTCGAACGAGAAAACATAAGAGTGAGAGCTAAGATAGCTACCTTTAAGCAAATTCTTTGGAGAACCTCTACATGAGGCATGGGATCGTTTGAAGTCACTACAATGATGTCACGACCCGACTACTTAATTAAGTAATTAACTAAGTAATCAAGCTATGACTGGATTATGCTAAGAGTATATTAATTTCAAATTCACAGTGTTCCAATGATAAAATGACTAACTTTTAATTAACAACCAAGAGAGTAAGATCAAGTCCACATTTTAAGTTTCACATATACATTGCCAACATACAAAAGGGGTTTATCATGGTTCAACTACAAAATCAAATGAGTTTGACAACGGAAGAATGGATGAATGTTATGTAAGAAGACCTGACATTCAGGGCATAATAATAATGTAACATCCCATTATTCCTAAGGATGGATTAGCAGGGACTATTACTTGGGCAGAATTAAGAAGCATCATAAAAGAAAATAGGATATCGAATTGTGAGACATATATCGAAAACTTCTAGAACTTCAAAGCATTTGAGATTAAGCAAACATAATTTACATACGAGACTAGACCATCATATCTTTAACAAAAGGGTTCAACTGATCTGAAGGAAATTAGTTCTCTGCTTAAAATATAACTTAGTGTTCTTGCAGCGGAAAACATGTAGTACACATATGACAATGTGCACTCAAGGTACTAACTTTCGTGACAAAAGATTTCTCTTTGCTCAACCTTTGCTCCATCGCGTCACCACTCAACTCGCACATTTAAAACAAACATGCGGTGAGTACAAAGACTCAATGGGCTTATGACAAAACATTTATCATAACTTTGAATTACACGCCCATCGGTAACACGAGGTTTTATTTGAAATGCTCGTGCTTACTAAACATTTACGTCATCTTCCATAAACTTTTACGGCGGACATATTTTATGTCCGTATGATCCATATCACATCTCATATAACTCATCTTGCGCCGTAGAGGGGCCTCCTTCCACGGACGTCGTGACCGACGAGTAAACCTTTCAAGACACAATCAACATGAATCGGTGAGCAAACCTTTCAAGAAGTCTGATTACCTTAGTGTACACGTTAATCCTTGCTAGGAATTCTCCATCTAGCATATGATCCGAATTTAAACTTACGTTGGCAAACCAACAACTTGATAGGATCCATACATAAAACATAAACATTTTGGACAGGTAATTAAATAATAGCATTTCATCATCATTTCTCAAAAGAAAGCATCATAAATGAAATATTTGTCATTTCATTTTATCCTTGAGGAGAAAAAGCCCACCTGGTATGGTCGCTTTTCAAAACGATTTCCTTCTTACTTCAGCCTTCACTTTCGTGCTCCACCTTAACTTAAGAAACTAATTTAGTGCGTCGGTCGCATTTTGAAAGCATCAAGATTTGAAATAACTTGATAACTTTCTAAATCTTATTAAGATTTATTAACTATATATATATATATATATATAAACCTTCTAAACATTTAGTATCTTTTAACCAATTTAGTACGTCTTTTCATCGATTATTCTAACTTATAACTTCTAGTTCTTAACTTAAGCGAAACATTGCTTTAAACCACGATACTAATAAATTAGAATTGACGATGACCCATATTAACTATTTTACGATAACATGATTTCAATTACGAGTCGACTCTTATAAAAGAGATATTCTTATATCTCTAATGCGTCTTACACGTCTTAGTGTATCTATTCAACGCAACCCATATTTATACTAAGCATAAAACATAACTATGTACTCTAAACATAACTCTATTCACGCACCAACATACCTTACACATTCGCATCCTTATCAATTCATTTTCAACTTCAAAACATATATTTCTCAATATTCATATATAAAACTATTAACTTACATATATATACTCAAATTCTAATGTATTACTAATCACATTCCCACAAGTCTCGATTATTCACCTTAAAATCAATCATGTCCAATTGCACACATTAAATTAACTTAAGCATAACATTATATTTCAAAACCTTATGTCACTTAACAAAACGTTTCGACGTAAAAATATTATACCTCGTTTTAAAAATCACATAAATTCATAGTATGTCTTAAACATATTTTTGGGACTAAATATGTGATCACATTTGATAAAATAAATTTAAAACTTTAACTTTCCCTTTTTTAAAGTTTTCGACCCTTTTGATAATATATCCAAAACTTATCCATAAATTCCTATAAATTCACATAACACACTATATTAACATAGGATCAATAATATCAAATAACATTAGTCATTGAAAAATTTGACATCAAAACCCTTCATACTATAGTTTTCAAAAAAATTTGGATAATCAATTAAACAATTTTCAAAAATTCTAATTAATTCACACAACACATTATTATCATCATACATCAACAATATGCCTTAACATCCATCATACACAACTTATATCTCAATATGTCATACCTAAGATTTTCGAAATTATTTTGAAATAATTTCCAACATTTTCCAAAAATCATGAATTAATTCATATATGCTTAAACAATACTAACTATCATCAATCCATGCTCAAAACAACAATCAAAAATCATTTCCATCAACGTATGATTTTCAAAAAATAAGAAAAATTAAACATGCTTAACTTTGCATTAAATTCATAATATAAGCTTATAAACATCATATTAACATATTTAATTAACAACTTAAACATTTAACAAAATTTCTCAAATTTCACATAAAATAACAAAAGCATATAACTTAAAATTTCATGGATGGATTTCTAATATTTTTGCATATATAAGAAGCTTGTAACATTTCTAACCTTTTTAATCGGAATCGATCGTCGACGAAAACGTTTTTCTAACTTAGATTTGAAGAGGAATTGAAGAACTCTTTCTCTCTCTTTTTTTCTACTCTCGGCACTCTTGAGAAATGATGAGTAATGATTTTGTTTTTTTTTCTTGTTTTGATGATATAAAGTATTAATCAACTTGTAGCCAAATATGTAATAAAAGTCAATAATATTTAGTTATCTTATCCCTTAGAAATTATCACCTTTCACTAGGAAACAAAATAATACATGGCTATAGTTAAAACAAAATCATATCAAATTTCCTCTCATATTTTTCGGTCATCACATGTAGGTAGAAGTTAAATATATTATTTTGTCATATAATTAATTACATATCATTATCAACCTTTCATTTTCAAACTTAATTGAAAATATCTTCTTTCCTTTTTTTTTCCCTCATGTTTCGGCACTCACAATATAGAATGGAGATGGTTTTTATTTATTTGATGATAATATACATCAATATCATCTTTAGCAAAATATCTAATTTAAAAGTCAACAATTTACACTTCATTATTTACTAAAATACTACACCCTTACTAACAAAAATAATAATATCTTATCACTTTATTAAAGATCATATTATCTTATGTATGAATTAAATATATATCACTTTCAAAGAATAAACATCACTATCATAGAATTTGAATTTATTTTCTTCATTTCACACATGTAGTTTTCGGCACTTTCAGACAAATAACACATATCACTTTATTTTTTTAATCATTCACCTTATCTCTACATTAATAATATCATAATAATTACGCATCATTATCAAAAGATGAAAAATTTCTCTCTTTCACACCATATCATTAATTTTCGTCCAACATGAAGGAAATATCCTACATATCTTATTTTTTTCCATTAAATAGAAATATGACATAATATAGATCTTAGATGATAGAATAAATCATAAGAAAAATAAATAAGAACAATTCTATGTCCTAAAATGAAATTTTCGAACTATAGTTAGAAATTAAGAATAAATTGTCCAATCTTCATTCCTTTAATAACTAAATTATTTTAGTGAAGGAATATATAAAAAAAATTCTTTTGTTTCATAAAATAATCATAGGACTCTAAATATTGCAATTCTTTAATCGTTATACTAAGTTTTCGAATTATCTCAAAAACGTTGATAATCGAATCGTCTCAAAACGTTGACATTCGAATCGTCTCAAAATGTTGACATAAAGTCGTAATCATCTTATTCGTTCTTTTGATAATAAGGAATTAAATTCTAAGCTTCGTCGCTTAGAAAATAACGTAAGACTAACTATCGAAATTTAATCGACATTGGAATAATGCTCTCGAAGGAATAACATATAAATATTCCTTAATTCACTAATCGTTTATGAATATAATATGAAAATCCTCGTATTATGGATAATCGAAATTGAGCTTCGATAAATTACTATTTCAATTATCGAAACAAAACCCTAATTTACGACTTATATTATCGTAATTTAGTTTTAAAACTTTGGGATATTACAGTTATACTTAGATTTTTCATCATCGCCACGATAGAGGCAACACGCATGGTGTTCGGAATTCCTTCGCGTAGAGAGGTTGGAACTCATAGCAGTGCGAACCTCCAGTTAAGCCATCGCTTCGTCATCGTAGATTTGTCGCGTTTTCCTCCTCAAATCCATTCGGATTATGATTCTTAGAGTTTCTATGTTCTCGTTCTTCCTTAGTATTCCGTTAAATCGGGGATACCTTATGTTCTCATACTAAGTTCGGCGCAAATGGATCATGCATCTTAAGAGTCTATGTTCTCATGGGGAAACATACTCATTTACATCCTGCTTCTAGCATGCTTTGCATATAGCAGTAAACACAGATCATGACATATATTGCGATAATCAAGTATTCTTATATTACGCCCTTACCAAACCCCTAAAGTTTGCAACTTTCTTTCAAACTAATGACCAACTATTTTGAAATAAACTTTTCAATTTCAAATCATTCATTTTTCCAAAATATATTTCGACCTTCAAATTAAGCAACATTTGTAAGTCTATTTCACATTCTATATACTTCCATCATTTCAAAATAACCTTCAGTTGAGATAGTTACATTTTTCCTCCTTGAGCAGGACGACGATGGAGTGCAGTGCAGTGGCAGTCAAACACCAACAATTTCTAGACTCAACCTTCAACTTAGGATTCAAGGAAAGAGTTTCTAGGGTTCAGAGCGAACAAGTGCTCTGATACCACTTTGTGATGACCCGACTTCTCGAGGAAGTACGGATTAAACGGATCATCACTGGTATGATAATGCAGCTGATACATACATAACTAAATCAATATAATCAACCATCAACTACTCATAATGCATGGATTGAAGGGAATAGGCCATTTCAATACAATCCAAGTCACAGAAGGACTTGCCAAAACATTCAATATCAAAATATAACTCAACCAGGGCGCAATTCAACGAGTGAGGTACGACCTTAAGTTCAATACGAAAATGAATAATAGTTATAACTAAGGACACAAAATAATATCAAAGTTTTACAGCAATAAACGTGTGGACATGCATATGATGATGCATGTCCAAGGTTCTAGAAACCTTTCTATTATAGCAACAAAACACATGCCACTCTGCACCACCTCGCACTCATCGCCAATCCCTGCACATCAAAAAGGAGATGCAAGGCTAAGTACAAAAGTACTCAGTGGACCATTGTCGAAAATATTTTCTTTGTAAAGTTATTGAACTGCCCACAATAGCGCATGAGGATTTTAGTTGAAAAGACTCATGCCTATCAAATATTTTATCATTTTCCAAAAGTGTTCGGTCGGACTATTTCATCCAAGTTGTTCCATATCTGATCATTCATTCATTTGCGAACTATAGAGGTGGCCACCTACACATAGTCACCGTGACCGGTCGCTGTAGCTAACCTTAACACACAGTCACACGTGTACACAATCCGAGTTAGTCCTTAACTAAGTCGGATCCGATCGTTACCATTTTTTAATATTGGTGGACCAACACATTCTCATACCACATTGGATATACCAATCCAGATAGGATCACAACAAAACATAAACATTTGTCAGTCAATAACAGTTCATGCAATAATATTTCATAAAGCTTTTGTAAATCATGCTTGGAGGTATGTATCTCATTTTGTTTCAAGAGAGCCCACCTGCTAGTGCGAAGCTATAAGTTCTAAGCGAAGCAGGGTGTGATTGTCCTTCCTCGGTAACTATGTACGATCAGGTCCTTCATAAGAAAATAGCTTTTCTTAGATTCTTTCTATTGATCGAGGGTCGTTTATAAATTACGACTTAAAGTTTCCAATTAGGGGTTCCTTGTGATTTCGTATGATGGTTTTAAGATAATTTCTATTATCTTACATTTTCAATTCCCAAACTATATTCCTTCATCATTCATAGATGAACCTCGACTTATGAGTCCTATACTCCGAGTCTAACCTCGACTCTAACCTTAGTGTTCTTCTAAACGTTATTACGTTATAGATTGTTAGTACTCAAGTTATGATTGGTATATTATGATATTTTCAAGCCACTAACTACACTTAACAATTATAGTTACGTCCTAGTAGGTTATGCTTGACGGCTTGTCGTATTAACACGACGAATAAAGGAGAGTCTTGACTTATGATTCAAGTTATCCCATACTATCACATAAGTAATTACTTACAAATAAATGAAGTTCTTTGTAAATACTAACTCGACCCTTGAGACATAAGGATCGACATCTTATGTTCGAATCTTAGCTTACACTTTTCGATATTGTGTTGTTTCTCTTAGCTCGTCGGAGATTGTGTAAGTTATATAATCGTTATTCGTATCGAGTTGTCTTAACGCTAAATCTAATATCCTATTAGGTTGTCGTTGTTGAGTATTGTAATATCTCGAATATTTAGAGCCCAAATACGATAATAAAAATCGTAAATTAGGGTTTCATCTCGATAATCGAATTAATAAAATATCGAATAATGATTTCGATTATTTTGGAATAATAAATTCTATATTTTATTCACAAATGAATGTAAATTGAAAATACGAATATGTAACGATTTCAACCATTATTTCTCGTCGATTACATATCGATAATTGAAATCTCGCAATCTTTTCTAAGTTTTAAGATTAAAATTAATTCCATTATTATTGGAATATATTTAATAGGTCAGAATCGACTTTATTTCGACCATTTTGAGATGAGTCGATATTTAACGTTTTGAGGCGTTTCAAACGTTAACGTTAAGAGATGACTTGAAAATCAAGTCTAATGATCAAGGAATTATAATATTTAAATTCTTATGATTATTTTATGTATTTAAAATATTATTTTGGCATTGAAATAATCTTGAGGATTAAGGAATAAAGATTAAAATTGTTCACCACATCTTATTAAATCTATTTTGGAAAATTATACTACATTTTTTTATAAAGGGAAAAGCAAAATACTTATTATTATAATATAAAATATGGACTAAAAGTCTTCCTTTTGGTCTTGCTATGACCGAGATATTGATAGTGAAAAAGGTAAAGAAAAGTTATTCTAATTTCCACCACATGTTTAATTCAACTTGTTGGAAATTATTAATATATACCACTAAAGTTAAATGGAAGGAGAAATATCTCCTTATTTTCTCTATTGTGGCGATCAAATGTAAAAAGGTAAGGAAAATGTCTTTGGTTTATTTTTGGCCACAATTTGAATTACTAGTTACTAAGATAGGAGATATCACATAATAATTTCATTCTCTCTCACCTCTCTCTCACCGCCGAGAGCATCGAAAAAAAAAGCTGTTCTTCCTCAAATTTGAAGAACAAGCTAGATTCTTGATTTTTTTTCAACAAATCAAAATCGATTAAAGTAGATAACCTTCTAACCTCTTTATATATGTAAGAAAATTAAGATTTCAGCATGGTTTAAGCATGATGAAGTGTTCGACTACTTTTGGGAATTTTTGAGGTCTTGTTTAAATAATTTAAGTAGTAAATTAATATGGTTTATATGATGATTTTGAGCTTATGTTTAAAGTTTTGTATAAGGTTGAGGATGTTTGATTTTCTTTCTAACATGACCGAAATATGTGAAGTATTATGGGTTGAATTTGTTTTCTTGTTTTTGGTTGAATTGGTCATATATATATGATGTTAGGTACTAATGGAGTATGTGTGTATATGCACAAATTTTAGAAATTTGTATAGAATTTCTTTGAAAAACAGTCGAGAGCCTCATGATATGGGTTTGTGGCAATTGATTGTTATATGTTAAATTTAATTACATATCTAGACTTGGGAGTATGTATAATGCATGATAGGAATGTATTAGATTTTTCGGATAAAATTTGAAAGTTTACTACGTTGAATCGTTTTAATTAATGGTATAAAACTTAAGAACAGTAAATGTTATGCATGTTTTGTATCCATTTATATATGTTTGGGTGTGTTTAAGTACTAATGTGAAATTACAATATTTTTCTGAGCATGTTCGGGTAGTAAACCCAAATTAGGGCCTATTATGATATTTACTCTTTTATCGGGTTCCAATAATTGTTAAATGAAACTAAGTGCAAGAATGAGTTCGTTAATACATATTATGGATCATGTGATAATATAGAGCATTATGTGATTTTATAAGAATTTTCGGAAGAAATTTGAGAATAAATTGTGTGATAGCCGAAAGCTAAGTTAAAGAATTTAGAGTATTAAATTATTTTTATCAAGAAAAATAATACATTATATGTCTAGAAATTATTTTAGACATATTAAGAATTTATGAAATTTTATAAACATAGTATAGTATGTTTACGACGAAACATTATATTAAATAACGTTAGAAATATAAAATAATGCTTAAAGTATTAAAAGATTAATATTGAAAGAAAATATTAATCAAGTTTATCGATTTGCGTAAAAAATCGAGAATTGAAAAGAAATCGATTGAAAATCGATTTATATTAATTTTATACATTAAAAATGTATTTTATTGAAATTTTATAACGAAAAGTCAAAATGGTTGACTTTCAAATTAACGTCTGAAATCGTTCGTTAAATACACTAATACGTGAAAACGTATTACTTTTATTTGAATATCTCAATTGTGAGAAAAGATTTCATAATTGAAATCATTTTATTGAATAACGTTATTATCGTTAATTATTTAACCTAAAAGGTTAAAATGAGGCCAGATCATATTACGTCTCTCGAAATACGAGAATTATTTTTATTGAAATACGCTGAAACGACGTATTAAAGTTTATAAAACTTGAATTATTATTATTTATCAAAGTTGAATGAACTTTGAAAATCTCGAAAAGCATGCCAACGCTAAACGTAAATTTTGCGTAAGGTGGGACGTGAAAGCTCACACGCAACCGCAGAGGAGAGCACGCAGATCGAAAATCAAGTTTAATAGTAAAGGTGGGCTTTACTATACTCAAACCGTAGAATTTACCAAATGATTTATTTATGATGCTTTATTGCAAGCAAATATTTATGAACCGATTTATTTAATTACACGCCCAAAATGTTTATGTTTTATGTATGTATCCAATTCATGATTGTTGATGCATAATGTTGGGTAGCTCCCACTTTATGACATGCTTGAATTAAGATTCTTGGAAGTACCCCAAGGATGATGGAGAATTCAGTATCTGTCTTGAGATGGCTGGATTTTGTGCACCGATTATTTTGTGACTGTGTCTTTGAAAGGGTGCTCGGCCGGTCACGGCGCTCTGTGAGAGGAGGCCTCTCCAGTATGAGAGGAATTGTGGAATGAATTATTGTGGTGGATATGGATCATACATACATGGAAAATGTCCGGCGGACGAATCTTTATGGAAAATGAAAGAAAATATTTAGTAAGCACGGTATTTTGAATTAAAACCTCGTGTGTTACTGTGATGGGGCAGAGTAATTTAAACTTGATAAATTATTTTGGCATGAGCCACTGAGTGCAATCTTGTACTCAGCCCTGCATGTTTGTTTTTAAATGTGCAGGTTGAGCAGATGATGGATGGAGATGTGTCGGAGCAGTCGGAACCCCTTTTGATTATGATATATTAGAAACCTTGAATACACATCGTCATATGTGTATTCACACGTTTTTCCGCTGCAATAGAATTAATTTATCTTATGATGTTGATTAGTTGAATACTTCCAGAACATATGAGTTTTTGTATATATATATATTGGTTAAAGCTTCCTTGATTATTATTCCAAGTATTAGTCCCTCGCTAAATCGTACTTAAGATTTAGGGGTTTTATAAATGGTATCGAGCGATTCGCTCTTTGAATCCAAAACCTCTTTTCGAGTTAAGTCAGATTGAGTCACTAGACTTCTAGAGGTCACCCGACACCGCCGACACTCCATCACATCAAGCTCAACCGAAAAAAGGTAAATGATTTTCTCATCTTTGAAAAAGAAAAAGTTTGAGACTTATAAATTTGATTTGGTGTCGATAGAACATTATCGATAAATGATTGGTATCGATAGAACATTATCAACAAATGATTGGTATCGATAGAACATTATCGACAAATGATTGGTATCGATAGAACATTATCGACAAATGAAATGAGAAAGGTTGTAAATAATCATGATTGATTGAAAATTTTTCGCAAGAAATGCGTATGTTTAAAACGAACTATGTTCGTCATATTTGAAATTTTATTCTTCAATTCTCAATATTGTTTTGATTAATGACTATGTCATCCCAAATGAAAGTTATGAGAATTGATTGAAAGTCGTTGGTTCGCTACCAACGTATGATAATGTCATACGAGAATGTATTGAAATTTTTTTAGAATAAAATGTTTAAATTCATGTAATTCAATAGAAATTTATTGTTATGAATATTTGAAAATTTTATTTCAAATCCCAAAGATGTTTACGATGATGGGTATGTTATCCCAAGAGAACGTAGACTATTGAAGACGCATGATCCCATTTGCGAAAAGAACATAGGAAGATGAATTATTGGAATTTTATTCCATCCTGAGAACAAAAACGAGATCGAAATAAGAATCTCGAATTGATAGACGAGAAGAAAATTCAAGCTCATAAATGGAAAAGATGTCAAGACGATGAATGTCACTATGCGATAAGTGACACGAGAATGATCTTTTTATTTGGAAGTTCACGCATGACGGAACTCCACATTATCTATGACTCTTCGTTGAAAACGAAGTAAAAATGTGATTAAAGAATTCGTAAGAGTCAGTTAAAGGCTGAACTCGCGATCATGCTCAGTCGACCTTGAACTCGACTTTGGCTTCGGCACCAGCATGTATAATTATGACTTCGCTTTCAGTCAGTTCAATCCGACCTCAGAAGTCTAGTCCGACCTTGGCAGTGCGACCTCGGTTGTCCACCTCGGCTTCGAGCTCGTCAGGTGCGACCTCGGCAGAAGCGAGCCCGGTGGGTATGAGCTCGGCTTCTGACTTTGGCAACGACAGGTGTGACATCCACCTCGCCAATTTATCTTGACATCAGCCAGCTCACATCTACCTCCGTTATCAACCTCGGCGTCGACCTGTACGCCTTTGGCTTTGACGTCGGCATTATCATGTACGATTTCGGCATTGACATGTACGCCCTCGATTGCGGTGTCGATACCTTCAACTTCGGCTTTGAAGTCGGCTTTAATGACTTCGTCATTATGTCAATAACCTTGGCAATGACCTCGGCTTTGGCAAATGATTTCGGCAACAACTTCGACATCGGTATCACTTATGACCTCGGTATCCGAGCTCGGCATCAAGAAAACTGTTTTGCGCAATGTTTTATTTTAGCTCGCTCTCCTTCGTTAGAGCTCCAATTTTCGAACGGTTTACACCTACGCATCTATCACAGAGTACTATAATTCTTATGAAGAACCAAATCCCTTATTCCTTCTCTAGAAATTGCGAGAGTCAGTTGATGTTAGTTATAGTTTTGTAGAACGGGAATTTTTCAGTGCGATTAGAATCTTAGAATGATACTAGAAAGTAGTATTCCCAAGAGTACGAAGCGCTAAGACATACAGAGGAACCTTTGATGATGACCTATAATGTTATATAAAGTTTTAAATTCTATTCATTATCCAATTTATGTCATTGAGTTTAACTCTATGACCTAGTTCAAATTGAGAAATCACATGAGTTTCTCACTTTTTCTGAAGAAAATTTTCAACCCAAGAATTTACAAAATGTTCCTTTGAAACCAAATCCTTGTGTGACCGAAAATATTTGTGACGGTCCGCCAACCCATATGACCAAAGAAATCTCAAGAGTCGTCACTCGGTCTTGGGACCCTAGATCCCAAATTATTCAATTCAAAGAATATATGGATTGAATCGTAAAATATGTTATCTTGAATCATGAACCCATATCTTTTGAAAGTTGACATGATGCAATTTCTTCAATCTCGAGACCAATAAGTAAGATAAAGATTGACTTATCTTGTCGCCTAAGTTTTGAATTAGTAAAGTGACAAACATCAGGTACGATGTAGGTTGACTTATTTTGGATAACCTAAAAGTTTCAGATCAGTAGAGTGATAGACATCAAGAAGATATGATGTAAATAAGATCTCGATGAGACGAGATATTTTCCCTATGATGCACATGGATGCAATGACCCACGATGGGCTTACGATTTTGATAACGATGAAGTTATATCTTCATGTGACCTTATGATAATGAAATGTTATGAATGAGATACTCTTTAGCATAGAATGCAAGAGTTGAAGTAAAGGAAGTGCATGATATCCTTGGGATATAATTTCCCCTTATTATGACATAACGAGAGAGATTACAACTTATCTTTAAGATAGTTGATTGTCCTTAAAACCTCCTTAGTAGGTTGGACATGTATAAAGAATGGAGATGCACGATATTCTTTTCAAAGGACATATATGTAAAGAAGCGATAGCATCTCAGATAACGAATCTCTCATTTTATACCTCAATCAATGAAATTATGCTTGAGCATAATCAATTCCAAATAATTGAGACTTGGTTAAACCAATGATAACTAGATTGATGAATCATAATCATTGAGATGTGTGAGCAGCTAGGATAGCCCTAGCATGTAAATCAAGTATGGAGAAATATGTCTACAATGAAGACGAACACAAGGAACACCTCGACAAGGTCTTTGCAAACTTTGAGAGATGAACAATTTTTGCTAAGTTTAGCAAATGTGAATTTTAGCAAAGGAAGTAATGTTCCTTGGACACATTAGGTCACCAAGGATTAAAGTTGATCCGCCAAAGTAGAAGCGGTCAAGAATGGAAATCGCCAAAGACACAAATGAGATTTGAAGTTTCTTGGGATTAGCGAAGTTACTATCGAGATTCATTGAAGGATACTCAAAGATAGCAAGACCAATAACCCAACTACTCGTAAAAGGAATTAAATTCACTTGGGTCGATGAAGGTGAGGCTAATTTCAGGCTCGAGGAAAAGTTAACCATCGCCTGTATTACAGATTCGGGAAGCGAGATAAAGAGTACGTGGTCTATACAGATGCTTTCAAAATGGATTAGGCTGTGTTAATGCAAAGTGGAAAAGTGATAGACTATCCATCTCGATAACCGAGACCGCATGAATTAAATTACCCAACACATGATCCGGAACTAGCGGCGAGTACATGCCCTAAAGATATGGAGACATCATCTCTACGGAGTAAGATGTGAAATCTTTACCGATCACAAAAGTTTGAAATACTTTTTCGAGCAGAGATTTGAAAATGAAGACATGGTGATGAGATGCTTGGAATCTAAGTTATGGTGTACAAATGTACTACCTTACCAAGCTATATGACATTAATGACGGTTCTAGTCCTGAGAGTAAGAACCGAAGTATAATGACAGTAATATTACTTTCTGACACCATGCTCAAGAAAAAGGGACAAAAGTCTAAAATAGCTGAAGAAATTATGAGCTATACAATTATGAGATAGCCACAATATGAGATAAGTTTCACGATATTATGACTTCGATAAGTAAAGTAATTCCTTTAAAGTAAAGAAGCGAGTAAGAAATGATTCATTATTTGAAATAGATCTTAGTACTCTAAATTGTTTTGACACAAAGCGCTTGTTTTGAGTGTCTTAGAAATTAACAATCACGATAGCTTCTTTAGACTTTTGCAAAGGAAATGTTTCAAGAAAAGCGAATGAAAAGATTCACCGGAAGAATCTTAAAGTGAATCTAATTGTAAATCTTACCCCTCATACTTTTGTGACGATCAATCAAGTGAGATATTAAGTATCTCTGACATGAGAATGAAACATTCATCGAATGTCAAGAAAATGGCAAAGATATTTGACGTCAAGGCAAAAGTATAATATGTCCCAGTGGACAAAGGATTTTATCCTATGCGACTGCATAATGAATCAATAAAGATTAAGAAGAAATGACGATATCCAAAAAGGATATTACAAACGATAGCACTAAATGCGGTATAAGAATTTTCTCCGGAAAGAGTTTAAAGTAAGGATATATGAGATATATTCCTAAGATTGATAGAGTGAAAAGGAGAATTTAATCATTCATCTTGGTTCGAAATGAATGATAGTGTCAGGAACATCATGATCTCTATAATGAGACCAAGATATCAAGATATTAATATCAAGTATAGGTCGATATAAACCTAACCACAGAATGCCATTGATAAAAGCATAATAGTACTGACACCGAGAAGGGTAAGGTGAATGAAGTAACAGAAGGCCATAGCAAGAAAACATAATGTCCCAAGGAAAAGGACAATGATGTATGAAATAGATGTTTAATTGAACAAACGAGAACACCGTAGACCAGAGCCTATACTTCGCACCGAAAACAGGACGAACTGAAATCAGGAAGGCCTGATAGATATGAGGAAAAAAAAAAATTCTCATAATATTTATAATTTTCTATTCAATATAGGTGTTTCGTTTTCTAACATCGCACTAGTATGCGTAGAAACGATAGAACCCAATTTAGGGTAAACGGATCAAGAAATGAAAAATCTCCTCACCTATATGAGAATTATGGTCATTACAGGTGCTGCTCAAACTTAGAATTGGACCTAGGATCGCCTAAGGTTCTAACAAATGAGTTAGATCATAATATCTATGTGGAACGTGGATATAATTCAAGAAACAGAAGTTTTAAAAATGGATGTCACTCACGTGATTAAAAGCACGCACATAGTTTCTCCATTTGAAATTCTATGCAACGGATTTTGAATCCTCAATTGCTTTAAATTAAGGTTGGCTCATCTAGAACTATCTGCTTACGTATGGTAAGAAAAGAGAGTCCGACAAGTAGAAAGTTAACCCCAAGGCCTACAAGTATAAAGCTCACACGTATATCGACTCTTTATTATAAACCGGGCATGGGTTAGGACAGTTTTGGAGGAATTTCTACATCATGGATGAATGCTCAGAACTATGGAGAGATGGATGAGGATGACATCCAATAATTTATCCATCGCTTGCTAATAGATTGGCGAAATCTTGCAAAAGAAGTATCAAGAAAATATCTTCTCAAGTAGAAAATTCCAAGACTTGGGCGGACTTACTGTGATTCGTCAACGAGCTCAAGTATACATATAATGCATAGGAACGGCACCTACGGTACTTATCCCGGTCCCGCAAGTTACACAAGAGGTATAAAGGGATGGTTGTACCGATGTTCCAAATGCCGCCTCGCGTCTGTGCGCCTATTATACCGAAAAGAGATGAGAATGACAAAAGGACATGATCTTATCGCCTCGAAAATTAGAGGAATTCATCATATCAAATCGACCTTACTTTACGATAAAAGTAACACACACTTCGAATCAAAGAAGTAATAGGAGCAATGTGACCTCGCTCTTTGAAAGAGAAGATCGTCGGACATATGAGGTAAAACGCACTGAAATAGACAACTTTCTAAGCTAAAGGTACGATTCCAACGAAAGCCACTCGAGACATAAAGTCATATGATAATATGAGACTCATATGTAAATGGCGGCTTATGTGTAAATGGTATCGATGTCACGAAAGCAAAATTGTTCGAATAAGATATGGTTACTATGAGATTATAGTCATGCCATTCGGACAAGCTAGTACACCACCCTATTAATGAACCTCAAAATCCAAAGGTTCCATATGTACTTAGATAATTTTGTCTAAATCCTTATGAATGATGTTCTTATCCATATGAAGGACGAGAAAGAACATAAAGAACATCGAAGGACTCAGACATGGGATTTTTAGAGTCGAGCAAAATTTTGCCAAGTTTAATATATGAATTTCGCTTAAAGAAGGAATATTCCTTGACACATGATGTCTTCCAAGGAATCAAATTTACATGGACAAATGAATGTGAGGCCACTTATTAAAGTGAGAAAGATGATAGTCAACGCACCGTGATGACTTAGACCTCATAAATAGAATTACCCAACTTATGACTTGAAATAGCAGCAATGGTATAAGTACCAAGGTCTAGGAGACATCGCTCATATGAAATAAGTTGGGGATTCTTCACAAACCATAAAAGTTTGAATTATTTCTTCGAGCAAGAGACTTAAAAATGAGATAGAAAAGAGGACTCGAATCAGTAAAAGATTTCAATTGTGATATAAATTATCACCTATGAAGGGTCGACGGTTTTAAAGAGGCTACCGACAATGTCATATTGTCTAAGTAAAGGTTATATATATATTTCAAGCAAGGATAAGCTTAGAAATGAAATCATGAATGAAGCTCATGATATTCCTCATACCGCCACCCAAGCAAAGACTAAAGTATATTATGATTTACAAAAAATCGATAAGTAAAGAATGAAATGAGCTATAACCTCATTGACGAGCATTGTCTCGGTTATAGGAGATGAAGGCATTGTATCAATGACCAGTATAAGAGGTTATAATCTCTAATGAGATATAAATGAAAATGAAATGACATAGCAATGGATTTTTATGACGTGTTTCGCAAAGTCAAAAGATGTAACACTACTATATGGGTAGTAGTGATCGACTCACCAAAATATGCTCATCTCACCTATTCGGATGACTCGAGGTCGATAATTTATCTCACCGATAATAAAAAATCGTATCATTGCAAGGGTCCCAATACCTATCACTTTAGATAGAGATTCCAAGTTTACCCTAGATTTTGAGCTAGCTCACCAAAAGGGAGTTATGCGATATTGAACCTTATCGTAGATGTCCCTTACGTCTGGATAGGCAATAAAAGGACGATATGAATATTTAAAGATACGATGAGAACATTCATGTTAAATCGAGGTGCAAGTGGGAACATGTTTTACCACTTATTAAGTTTACGTACGACCATAACTGTCAAGCAACGATTGACATAGCCACACGTGGCATTATATGGAAAGAAATATCGACCACCACTTTATTGTAATAAAGTAAGTGAGAGAAGGTATAAAGTCCTGACAGTAAATGAAATGATTAAGATATTGCCAAATGAGGCAAAGAATAAGAGAAGCTCGGGACAGACAAAAGTCTTACGCTGATATGCGTAGATCTGAATTGTATTTTTGAAATGCGAAAATAAAGCTTCTTAAGATTTCTCCATCGGGGGAATTTATAAAGTTTAAGGTGCAGGGAATGTTGAGATTACGTTTTATAGGACCTTACGAGGATCCTAGAAATAATAGGCCTAGTAGCCTATTGATTAGTACTTCCACCAAAAAAATTTGGGGAATGTACAAAATGTTTTTCCACGTGTCACAGCTAAAGATATATGAATATGACCCAAACCACGTAATTCATCATAATGACGTGATCTTTAACTCAAATATGAGTTGTGATGAACATCTACGACTATCTGATCGTATGATTCAATGATTAAGAACTAAATTGGGTCTTGATGAAAGTCCAATGGAGAAACCATGGACAAAAGGAAATCACGTGGAAATTTATGATGTTATGGTGCTAAGATGCCCCATACTTTTTGATGTATGTAAATTTCGGGACGAAATTTCTTTAAGGGGGGTGGAATGTAATATCTCGAATATTTAGAGCCCAAATACGATAATAAAAATCGTAAATTAGGGTTTCATCTCGATAATCGAATTAATAAAATATCGAATAATGATTTCGATTATTTTGGAATAATAAATTCCTATATTTTATTCACAAATGAATGTAAATTGAGAAATACGAATATGTAACGTATTTCAACTGTATTATTTCTACGTCGATTACATATCGATAATTGAAATCTCGCAATCTTTTCTAAGTTTTTAAGATTAAAATTAATTCCATTATTATTGGAATATATTTAATAGGGCCGTAATCAGCTTTATTTCGACCATTTTGAGATGAGTCGATATTTAACGTTTTGAGACGTTTCAAACGTTAACGTTAAGAGATGACTTGAAAATCAAGTCTAATGATCAAGGAATTATAATATTTAAATTCTTATGATTATTTTATGTATTTAAAATATTATTTTGGCATTGAAATAATGCTAGAGGATTAAGGAATAAAGATTAAAATTGTTCACCACATGCTATTAAATCTATTTTTGGAAAATTATACTACATTTTTTTTATAAAGGGAAAAGCAAAATACTTATTATTATAATATAAAATATGGACTAAAAGTCTTCCTTTTGGTCTTGCTATGACCGAGATATTGATAGTGAAAAAGGTAAAGAAAAGTTATTCTAATTTCCACCACATGTTTAATTCAACTTGTTGGAAATTATTAATATATACCACTAAAGTTAAATGGAAGGAGAAATATCTCCCTTATTTTCTCTATTGTGGCCGATCAAACAGAAAAAGGTAAGGAAAATGTGCTGGTTTATTTTTGGCCACAATTTGAATTACTTAGTTACTAAGATAGGGAGATATCACATAATAATTTCATTCTCCTCTCACCTCTCTCTCACTGCCGAGCATCGAAAAAACCGTTCTTCCTCAAATTTCAAGAACAAGCTAGATTCTTGATTTTTTTCAACAAATCAAAATCGATTAAGTAGATAACCTTCTAACCTCTTTATATATGTAAGAAAATTAAGATTTCAGCATGGTTTAAGCATGATGAAGTGTTCGACTACTTTTGGGAATTTTGAGGTCTTGTTTAAATAATTTAAGTAGTAAATTAATATGGTTTATATGATGATTTTGAGCTTATGTTTAAAGTTTTGTATAAGGTTGAGGATGTTTGATTTTCTTTCTAACATGACCGAAATATGTGAAGTATTATGGGTTGAATTTGTTTTCTTGTTTTGGTTGAATTGGTCATATATATATGATGTTAGGTACTAATGGAGTATGTGTATATGCACAAATTTTAGAAATTTGTATAGAATTTCTTTGAAAACAATGAGAGCCTCATGATATGGGTTTGTGGCAATTGATTGTTATATGTTAAATTTAATTACATATCTAGACTTGGGAGTATGTATAATGCATGATAGGAATGTATTAGATTTTTCTGATAAAATTTGAAAGTTTACTACGTTGAATCGCTTTTAATTAATGGTATAAAACTTAAGAACAAGAAATGTTATGCATGTTTTGTATCCATTTATATATGTTTGGGTGTGTTTAAGTACTAATGTGAAATTACAATATTTTTCGAGCATGTTCGGGTAGTAAACCCAAATTAGGGCCTATTATGATATTTACTCTTTATCGGGTTCCAATAATTGTTAAATGAAACTAAGTGCAAGAATGAGTTCGTTAATACATATTATGGATCATGTGATAATATAGAGCATTATGTGATTTTATAAGAATTTTCTAAGAAATTTGAGAATAAATTGTGTGATAGCCGAAAGCTAAGTTAAAGAATTTAGAGTATTAAATTATTTTTATCAAGAAAAATAATACATTATATGTCTAGAAATTATTTTAGACATATTAAGAATTTATGAAATTTTATAAACATAGTATAGTATGTTTACTTACTTAAACATTATATTAAATAACGTTAGAAATATAAAATAATGCTTAAAGTATTAAAAGATTAATATTGAAAGAAAATATTAATCAAGTTTATCGATTTGCGTAAAAATCGAGAATTGAAAAGAAATCGATTGAAAATCGATTTATATTAATTTTATACATTAAAATGTATTTTATTGAAATTTTATAACGAAAAGTCAAAATGGTTGACTTTCAAATTAACGTCTTTAAATACGTTCGTTAAATACACTAATACGTGAAAACGATTACTTTTATTTGAATATCTCAATTGTGAGAAAAGATTTCATAATTGAAATCATTTTATCAATAACGTTATTATATCGTTAATTATTTAACCTAAAGGTTAAAATGAGGCGTAGATCATATTACGCCTCTCGAAATACGAGAATTATTTTTATTGAAATACGCTGAAACGACGATTAAAGTTTATAAAACTTGAATTATTATTATTTATCAAAGTTGAATGAACTTTGAAAATCTCAAAAGCATGCCAACGCATAAACGTAAATTTTGCGTAAAGGTGGGACGTGAAAGCTCACACGCAACCGTGAGAGAGCACGCAGATCGAAAATCGAAGTTTAATAGTAAAGGTGGGCTTTACTATACTCAAACCGGTAGAATTTACCAAATGATTTATTTATGATGCTTTATTGCAAGCAAATATTTATGAACCGATTTATTTAATTACCGCCCAAATGTTTATGTTTTATGTATGTATCCAATTCATGATTGTTGATGCATAATGTTGGGTAGCTCCCACTTTATGACATGCTTGAATTCAGATTCTTGGAAGTACCCCAAGGATGATGGAGAATTCAGATCCTGTCGAGATGGCACGGATTTTGTGCACCGATTATTTTGTGACCGTGTCGAAAGGGTGCTCGGCGGTCATGGCGTGTGAGAGGAGGCCTCTCCAAGTGGAATTGTTGTGGAATGAATTATTGTGGTGGATATGGATCATACATACATGGAAAATGTCCGCCGATTTAATCTTTATGGAAAATGAAAGAAAATATTTAGTAAGCAGTATTTCAATTAAAACCTCGGTGTTATTCTTGTGATGGGCGTAGTAATTTAAACTTGATAAATTATTTCGCATGAGCCATCGAGTGCAAATCTTGTACTCACCCTGCATGTTTGTTTTTAAATGCGCAGTTGAGCGATGATGGATGGAGATGTGTCGGAGCGGTGGAACCCCTTTTGATTATGATATATTAGAAACTCAATACACATCGTCATATGTGTATTCACACGTTTTCCGCAATAGAATTAATTTATCTTATGATGTTGATTAGTTGAATACTTCGAACATATGAGTTTTTGTATATATATATATTGGTTAAAGCTTCCTTGATTATTATTCCAAGTATTAGTCCCTGCTAAATCGTACTTAAGATTTAGGGGCTGTTACAAGTATTTACGTTGTAAGTCGGCTTTTGGTTTCTTTAACTTAGGAACTCACGTTTGAGTATCATATTATTAATAGAAAACCATGAATTGTGTCTAATTTCGATTCTCTTTAATTCCTTCTTAAGTTATCAAAATTTGTTGATTTCGTTTGGATTCTCGTACATAAAGTACTATGTTGTTTACGTTTGAGGTTTTGTTTGTCGGCATAACGTAAATAAACCATACAACACCACCGTACACAACATATACCATACTAAAGCATTAGAAAACTATAATTTCTAACAAAATACACAATCATTGTGTATGTGTGCATGAGTGTTCCATTCATTCATCATAATCATATACCATTCATTCTAAACTTGTAGATTAACTATCATAGCATCATTTACAATTAAAATCAAACTCATACCTAACCATTTTGCTATATTTTCGATAATTAGCATAAGAATCCAATAAATTCAAACAAAATCATATTATGCTCCTATCATACTATAGAATTTAATTACCAACTCAATATCATCAAGTAAAATTTTAAACCATGAGTTAAAATAACCTAAAGTTTTTGATAATAATGATTTATTGAACATTGGTGTTCAATAAATTCCACAAAAATCATATCATGCTTATATCATATACTAAACATGAAATATTATCTCATATCATACATCAAAATTAAAATACATGTTTATTACTATATATATATATTTTCGGTAATCTCATTATATATATATATATATACACTCAATAAATTCTACTCACTTCACAACATGTTTATAATATGCACTAAACATGTAATATTAACCTTAAACATCAACTAAATATTTATAATATGAACTAAATGCTTAGAATTCTTTTTATCCCCACACATATATTACATATGTGTTCAATAAATTCCCAACAATGCATAATAGGTTCATATTATTTCTAAACATCATATATTATATTATTTTCAACAAATAAAAATCAAATAAATCTTAAAATATATGTGTATAATTTCGGTCCTCTACAAAAAATAGGAGTAGTGTCTCAATAATTTCAAGATTAATATATGATTTTCATATCATATATTTAACACTATTTCAACTCTTTTCAACAAATGAAATCAAAATAAATCTCAAAATTATATATATTTTTGTTATTTCTAGGAAAATAGGAGAAGTATTTCAATAATTTCAAGATTAATACATAATATTCATATCATATATTAAACACCATTTCTCAACTATTTTCCAACAAATAAAATCAAAATAACCTTAATATATATATATATATATATATATATATATATATATATATATATATATATATATATATATATATTTCGATCCTTTGAAGAAAAATAGGAGAAGTGTTTCAATAATTTCAAGATTAATATATAATGTTCATATCATATATTAAACACTATATCTCAACTATTTTTCAACAAATAAAATCAAAATAATGGCTTAAAAGCCATATAAGTTTCGGCCCTTTCACAAAAAATACAAGAAAAATTCCAAAAATTCTCATATTTATTCTACATACTCCTAACACCTCGAAAAACAATAATATGAACTAACATTCACAAAAACATGTTTTATCTTCTATAAAAAGAGTTCTAACAAAAATTAAAAAATACCAAACATGCTCCAAAAATTTCTAAACTTTAAACACAACCTTAAAACACATTTCTAAGCATATTTTATTCATGACTTGAGAGCATTTGGTGGCTCAAAAGCCACGAAAATGGGGGAGGTCGAAACTAGGGTTTTAATTGAAAAAAAAATTATAAGAAAAATTCCACTCCATTAGGATGGAAGAGGATAATGAATACTACCTTTGTATGATCTTATAAACCAATTTTGAGAGTTGGAATGGTTGGAATGGATGATTAAAGATTGGAGAGAAGGTGAAAAAATTTGAAAACAAAGAGAAGACTTTGTTCCAAAGAGAGAGAGAGAAATGACACAGTTTGCTATTGTAGTATGCTGAAAAAAGAGTTGTCGTAAGCCTATATAGGGTGTCCATTTATGGTAGTTGGGAGAAGACTAGCCAAAATTACCCGATTTGGTACGTTAATACCGATTTTTTAAGTTTTATCGCGCTTTCGATTGATTTCTCGGAACCTTAATGTTTTATTTTCTTAAATAGCCTTAAAAATACTTATTTCATATTTTATAATAATTTCATGAAGTTTGGATTATATCCGGTAAGAATTCTGGATTATCGCGAAAAAACAGCTTCCAGCGATTAAATTATGTTCATTCGAATTTCTATCGAATTTTTTAGCTTTCATATTTAATTTGAGTCACGCAAAATACCCGAAATCCGAATATCCGATCCGAACCAAACCGAAATTTAAAATTCGGTTCGATTTTTCGGATTTTCGGTTCGGATCGGATTGACATTTTTCAAAATTTTGGATTTTCGGATCTGATTGGATTTTTGTAATCCAAAAATTCGAATTACATATAATTTATATATAATAGTAATAATTTTATTTAAATATTTTTAAATTTAATATAAATATATATAAGAATTAAAAAAAATGGTTTTGGATTTTCGGATTTTTCATAATTTCGGATTTTTCGGTTCGGTTCGGATATTTTTATAAAAATTTTGGATTTTCAGATATCGGATTTTCGTATATTCGGTTCGGATCGGATTATTTTTCTCTCAAAATTTAGATTTTCGGATCGGTTCGGATTAGGCAAAAATCCGAACCGAAATCCGAATGCTCACCGCTAATTTGAGTCTTATAGATCATTTCTTATTTATTTAGACTCTTGGTTTGAGTTTCGGATCAGTTTATGGTTTTTTCGATATATATTCCCGGCGTTCGGTTAAGTTTTTCAGAAATTTCGTTCAGAAATTGATTCTTATGAATTATAAATTCATAATAATATATTCCTTCATGATTTTAATTATTCTCATTAATTTCAATGATTAGCACGGACTGGAATTTGATCCGGTTCATGAATAATACTTTTGAGACAGATCGGGCAAGTCTTCCCGAAAATTCTAATTCCTTGGCTTCTCACATGTTTTCGTGAGACGATTCTATAAATACAATCTTTTTGTTAATATTCATTCTAGATCCTTCATTCTATGTTCAGGCTATTCAGGAAACCCTAATTCGGTTGGACTAGTCACTTGTTTTTGATTTCTCTAGTTTTCGACCTCCGAATCGATTCTAATTCGTTTCGTTGGTTACCTTAAACATATTTAAGGTCTTAGCATCACAAGTAATTGGTTTAATCATCACTAATAAAAGTTTTAAATTTTTTGGGTTATTACATACTTATTCAGGTTCCCCAAACTGATAAAAGACAGAGTCCAACCTCCTGAGAAAAATTCTCGGAGCATTCTCGACTGAGTCAACCTAAAGTCAACATACTAGAAAAATACGGAGTCAACTCAACTGAAGAAATACGAAGTTATTTAAGCTTTGAGCGTTTGACTCGCCACATGTCATAGCGAATCTGCAGAAGATCTTAACATGCCAAATTCTCTTTTCAAAGTTGCAGAGCTACAATGTACGATGATACAGATCTTGACAGCGACGTATGAGGATTCAAATGAGAAGAATTCAAACGACAAATGAAATGGATGTGATTGGTGCTCCCTCCAACGTGCCATTCATTACCCCCTCTATAAATACGCTCGGAATCCAACATTTGAAGGTTATATCTGAAATGATGTGCATACAAATATTCTAAAGCAATCAAAGCTCATATTTTAAGATTCAATACCCAACAATTTCGAAGAAGGAAGTTTAGAAAGTGTTATCAGAAAAACTTTAAAGTTCAAATACATTATCATCTCAAAATTTCAGTAAATACTCCCTTAAATTTTAGAATATTTTCTTTATCTCAAGCCTAGAAATATTGAGTCTATCACCTGTGACAACTCAACTTTTAGTTGAAAAAACCTTTACTCAAAATCCCAAGTTGAAGTAGAAGTTAGGCAATTTTTGGCAACGAAGTGTTAGTTGCTGAAAGTTTGGTTGTCTTGCATCTATAAGAAAGAAGTTAGGTTGATTGCATGCCTAAGTAGTAGAGGTTTCCTAGCACCAGTAAGCGTAGGGGAATGCTAAGTTCGGTGGGATACAGAAAATGTTAAAGTCTATATCTAAGTTTATATTTGTACTTGTAAAAAAGACAAAATTCTACTTAGTGGATTGACTGAGCAATCAATTTGTGGATGTAGAAGCTAATCTCTCATAACCACGTAAAAACTAAGTGTTCCGTATATTCAGTTCTTTACTTTCAGTATCGAATTTATTTTGCATATTATTGAACTGAACATCACCAACACACGCAACACAACACTGTTTTGAAAGACTCTATCAGTATCAGTTTGATACTAAAGAGATAAACTGAAAACTGACTAAGCTAATATTTGAATAAGTATTTTCTATCAGTTTGAGTTTTCAGTAAAGTCAAAAACATAGCCACTACATTCCGCAAGCACATAAGTTATCGGTCCAACTGACCAGCTACCTCAACAGTGAGTAGGTTTGCTAACTGATATCACTCTGAACAAGACTCATCTTATTTGAACTGATCAAGAGATCGACATTAGTCTCGAATCGACTTCGCTAACTAACATTCTCGCCAAAGTAGACAATCCAATCTTATCCAATCATAAGAAAGGAAAAAAATTTAATTTATCTAAACTGGTGTATTCTCACCTACACCCGTATGAACTCCCACGAACCATCATTATTATTAATAATAAAATCAACATCCAACTAATAATATACTGGCAAATGTAGGAGACACACCAACAAAGGAAAAATGGCATTCTCAACACATGCGTGGGGAAGAAAACAAACTCACAGTTCTATGGTGGGTGAGCTTGTTAAAGGTGTCATGAGTTCAAATTAATATGTGTATGCGTGTGGTTGTGGTTTTCGTTTTCTTTGTTTTTTATTTTCTTGAGATTCTCTTATGGGTAATTTCATAGGGATATAGGAACAAGATTTAAATAAAAGTATCAATATATATATATATATATATATATATATATATATATATGAATGTAATTCGGTCAATCTATTTAGTTTCGAGCTAGATTTATTGATTTGTTGGATTATTCGTTTGTGGGTCATTTTTCAACTAATTTCTCGATCATAATCCTATATTTTCAAGTTTCGAGCTAACACGTCGAGCTATTTCGGAAAAATTAACCTACAAAAGCAAGAACAAATACATACAAACAAGAGATAAAATGAAAATAATCATTTTGTTATTTCTAAAGTTCCTACAGCTTTATATAATTGATTCTATTAAAATTAGTGTTATTATAATATAAGATTATATATATAATATAATATAATAAGATCCTTTCAATATTATTGCTTATCTATTAAAAGTATACAATTGATTTCATCTTCGTTTAATTATTGCCTATCTATTAAAAAAAATATTATTATAATACAATACAATTAGATAATTTAAGATTTGATAATGAATATAATATTATCATCTGAAGGATAAGAGTGAAAGAAAAAAAAAACGTCAAATTCGAATTTCAAAAAGTAGCAGAAAGATCAATAATTGTTACAAATTTTAGTTTCAACTTAAAAATATTTATAAATAAAATTTTCTATATAACGCCAACTATTTATAGGCTTCTTGACATTGATAAATTCAAGAATTTATGGAGTAAATGGAAAAATATGTGACTCGTTAATTTATTTATGATCACAATTTAAATATTCATAACTAATTTTGAGATACATAGCATATGGGAATCTATGAATTCTATATAGCAAAACATATTGGAGGCACCACATTCATCCTCAATCCTATGTGGAATTACTACAATTTGTATTCTTAATTTTCTAAATTCTTCATTATGTCTTCTAATCATCTACAATCTCACATTGATATTTTATGAAACATAGCCAAATGAAAACTTATATAAAATGATATTTCTATTCTTGAAGTCTCAACCAAATTTTCATTTTTAATTGGTGGAGTAATTTATATTAATTATATCAAACAAACTATAAAACTAATAGTTTATTTAATTTAATTTGACCAAATAAATAATTTTTAATTTAATTTAGAAACATATTTATTTTCAAAATTCATCATTTTATACATTCTAATCACACTATAATCCCACATTGATTTTTATTAAACCTAGCCAAATGAGAAAACTTCTATAAAATGATATTTATATTCTGTAAGTGTAACAGCCCATAAATCCTAAGTACGATTTACTCTAAACGGGATGAATAAACAGGAGACCATTTAACATTAAACTGTAATATATATCAAGTATGTTTTGACTTTACTACATAACTTATGTTCTTGCAATGAAAACATGTGATATGTACATATGACGATGTACTATCAAGGTATAAACTTTTCAATGACAACATTCCTATTGCTCAACATCGCCCATTGCATCATCACTCAATCGCACATTTAAAACAAATATGCGGTGAGTACAAGAATGCACTCGGTGGACTCATGTCAAAACATTTTACCATCTTTAAATTACATCGCTTATTATGGTAAGACAAGGGTTTTATTTGAAAGGCCTTGTGCTTACTAAACATTTTCATCATTTTCATAAACCTTCGTCTGGCCAGACATTTTCCTTGTATGTATGATCCATATCCCTTTCATTTCATCATAACATTATCATTTACGCCGTAGAAGGAGGCCTCCCTCTACGTCGCTGTGACCGGCCGTGAATTGTCCTTACAGCACATAGTCACCATTAGGTGTACACGTTAATCCTAGCCAGGTATAAGCCTTCCGGCATAGGATCCGATATCGATTTCATTCATAAGTTGGAAGCGACCCAACAACATTCATCATTCATTCATTCATGGATAGGATACATACATAAAACATAAGCATTTTGGCAAGGTGTAATTTCATAATCATTTCAAAAGAGAGCATCATAAATAATTACTTTTCTTTTCAAGAAAGCATCATAAATAGAGCATTTTATCCTTGAGGATAAGAAAAAGCCCACCGTACATAAAGCTTTCTTAATTCGCTTTCCTTTACGCCAACGATCGCATCCGCGTCTCACCTTTACGTAAAAACGATTTCAAGACGTCATCACGTTGAGATTTTCAAAGTTTAAAATAAACTTTGATAACTTATACTAATATAATTTGAATTCCTTAATCTAATTCAATACTGCTCAATCGCAGATCTTAAACTAAGCATTTCGTGCTTTGATAGAAACGAGATATGTTCAACAATTTATTTTAACCTTTAGGTTAAACGCTTAACGATTCTCACGCTTTTCGATACAAATATTTCAATTATGAAATCTTTTCTCACCAACGAGATTTCTTTAAATAATTAATACGTTTTACACGTATTAGCGTATTTATCGAACGTATTTCATACGTTAATTTCAAAAGTCAACAATTTTGACTTTTCTTAATAAATTCTTTAATAATTCATATTTTTAATATCTAATTTCCATATAAATCGATTTTCAATCGATTTCTTTTCATAAAACCCTAATTTCGATTTTCACGCAAATCGATAAACTTTATTAATATTTTCTTAAATATTAATTAACTTATTCATTAAACATTATTTTTCATTTCTAACGTTATTTAATATAACGTTTCGACATAAACATAGTATTCTATGTTTATAAAATTTCATAAATTCTTAATATGTCTAAAATAATTTCTAGACATATAATGTATTATTTTCTTGATATTAAGGAATTAAAATCCTTAATATTCTTATTCAAACTCACGCCCTTAAGCTTTAATTTTCAATCTTCTTCCAAAATTCTTCTAAATTCATATAGTGTACTATTTTATCATAGTATCACTAATATGTATTAACATTAACTATAGAAAAATTTGGGCATCACCTATTTAATTTCATAGGTCACGGTTTTTCTTAGAAAATTGTCCAATAAATTTTCTAAAATTCTAATTAATTTATACAAGGCCCCAACATTAATCTATAACATAATTATAACTTATAGTTCAACATTTTAAATTTCTACACCAAGGATATAATGTTAAAGGCTCACGGTTTCTCCATCATATACACTAAACATTTTTAAAAATTCCAACAAAATTACACAATGCTTATATACTATAGTGTAGCAATATTACATCATAGTATTTACTAAAATCAACCAAATCATCATGTATCAAAGCTTGAAGCTCTCGGTTACTTTGAAAAATTTTGAGCAAATAAATTGAAAAATTCTTGATAAAATCATGTAGTACATAACTAAGGCCCTAGATCAATATTATGTCATAACATTTCCTAAATAAAAATTGTACAACAATTTATAATCCTTCATCATTTTCGGTCACATTGAATAAAATAGCATAGGATTTTTTTTAAAATTCCCAATAATTTACTATGAACTCCTACAACATCATATATCAATAATCCATCCTTAAATTGTTCAGGAAAAATTTCGATCATATTCTAAGATTTCATAACATGTTCAAATTCAATTTTAAACATGATATATGCTTCTATAACATCATACTACATATTATTAATGAACAACTATTATGCTAACATAATTTCATACTTAATAACACATGCTAACATATGAATCGAACCATTGAAAAATTAAAATCTTAGTGTATAATCGAAGATCGCTCGATTTCTAACCTTTAACGGTATTGATTTATCGTGCAATGATTTAATATCAAGCTTTGCTAAGGAAAATGCAAGAACACTCAAGGTATTTTCAAAGAGAAGCTCACGGTATTTCACTGAACGAGAGAGAAAATGTGACTTTGATTTAATAATACCTATTACTTATGTAAATGAATGAAACACTCTATCTTCTCTCACTCTCTCTCTCTCTGGTCACTCTCACAAAACAATTGAGAGCCTTTTCAAAATAGCTTTGTGAGTCATCAATGAATACCTCACTATATTAACTATGTCTTACACATTATTTTGAACAAAACAATTATTCTTGCTTTATTGAACAACCACCGTCAATTACCAAGCAAAAACACACTACATTTCAATTTTAGGTGATGACTCATTTTGCATATGTCATGGGAGTAAGTATTTGCATAAATTTTTTTGATTAAAACAAAATAATTCCTTTTGCTTTGACTAAAGGAAGTCGGCTACCATGCATACAAGAGAAAGAAATTTTATTCTTATGTTAATACCATGTATTTAGTCAATAATACACTTCCCCAAAAGCAATTCACATCATCACATAAGAGTTGTATCAAAGCTTCTTTCCTCTTATTCAACCCAAAATACACGGTTCTTACATCACACACATCACTTGATTCCATCTTCATTTACTTTACTTGATAAAAGTGCAATTTATCCCACTTGATTCATTTAATCACATAACATAGTGAACCTAGCATGAAACTCACGTAAATCACTTATTTCAATACATAAGTCACGGCATTTCCATAATGCAATAGGTACATATTTTATTTTCATGCCATTTATAGATATATATCATAATATATGTTTTAGATGATAAATTATATCATAGGAAAAATTATTAGTATCATTTCATGTGAGAAAACCCTAATTTCGAAAATTAGGGTTTTCGAAATTGCTAATTCTATTCAATAATCATTCCTTAATTATCTAGCATTGTTTTAATGCTAATTAATACCCTAATTACATAAAATAATCATAGGAATTTAAATATTATAATTCCTTGATCATTAGACTCATTTTCTAATCGCTCTAAACGCCGACGCTTGAGACGCCTCAAACGCTCATTATCGACCTATCTCAAAAAAGTCGTAATCACTTTATAAAATTATTCCATTAATAATGGAATTTAATTCTAAGTCTCATTTGCTTAGAAAATTTTTACGAAATTTTAACTATCGATACTCAATCGACGTTAAAATACTACCGCCGAAACACCTTATATTTATATTCCTTAATTCACAATCCTTAGTGAATATAAAATAGGAATTCATTATCTCGTAATTAATCAAAATTATTATTCGATAAATGTCACGACCACACTCGTGATAACCCGGGTGAGCGGACTATCTCGGAATAGTATTCATGGATACGGAAGACTGTCACGATAAGACTTATCACACGAGAATATAGAACTTAGGATTAAACATACACTTATAACATTTCGGATAAAATGGTTTAAGCCACACCCAAAGGATATGACGATCCAAGGACTTCATAGTTCACATTATCTTATCATTCAACATACAAATAAAAACAGTTCGAGTTGCGGCGGAAGTGTGTGAATACATATATGACGATATGTATTCAAGGTTAAGAATTCCTAACAAACATCAGGACAAAGGCTTCTCAACACTCCTCCATCATCAAGATCCGAGCTCAACCTCGCACATTTAAAACAAACATGCAGGCTAGTACAAAATTTGTACCCACTTGACTTATGCCGAAAACATTTTATTTTCATTGAATTACTCGCCAATATAATGGTAAGACACGGGTTTTATTTGAAATGCCTTGTGCTTACTAAAATATTTTCACGAGTTTATAATAGTTGCTCGCAAGCATTTTCTTGGTGTACGTACTCTATATCCCTTATTATCATTCCATCACATTATCATAGTCGAAAGTCGTGAAGGAGGCCTCTTCTACGACCCCGTGACCGCCGTGAATTGTCCTTACAAAGACACAATCACCATCGGTGTACACGTTAATCCTAGCTGTATAAGCCTTCCGCATAAGATCCGATATCGATTTTCATTCATAAGTTGGAAATAATCCAACAACATCACATTATTCACGGATAGATACGATACACAAAACGTAAACATTTTGGGTGTAATCATTTAAACAATTTTATCAATAGTTGAAAATCAATCGTAAACAAAGCGGTTGAAAATAGCGACAAGGTGATTTTGTTTTAGTAATAAAGCCCACCGAAATTATTGATCGTCTTTAACGTTCGCTACTCGCCAACGCCCGGTTGGTGTCGTCGTCACACCTTTATATAAAAGGATGCTTTAGTACGTCGCTTACGTAATTCGAGACTTACAAAGTCTATAATAAGATTCGATATTCCATATCGATGTGAATCAATTTTAATGAATTTAATTCGCTTTCAAACGCCAGATCATCTTAACATTTCTCGCTCTTCGATGAGACGAGATATGTATTAAGAATTACCAATTTATCCTCTTGGTAAATGGTCCAACGTTTTCTCGCGTTTTTCGATTTCACGACTTCAAATATGAAATACTTTCATATCAACATGATGTCATTAGCAATTGATGCGCCTTACGCCGCATTAGCGTATTTATCGAACGATTTCAGACATTGATTTCAAAAGTCAACAATTTTGACTTTTCTTAGTAATTTAATTACTAAGTCATACTTTAATATAAAATTCTTTCAAAATCAATTTCAAATTGATTTCTTTTATAAACTGTTTTAATATGTTTAAAAATAATTTTAAACATATAATTCATTATAAATAATGAATTTAAGGATTTAAAACCTTATTCCAATTTTAAAAATAGCTCACGGCTATTTTGTGTTTTATCAATCAATTATCTTCTAAAATTGCCCATAATTTCCAAATGTGTCTAAAATAATATTAGACATATAATTTATTAATAAAATTGATTAAAAGGATTTAAAAATCATTAGAAATTCTTTAGAATTTCTCGTAATTATGAAAATTACCAAAAATGTCCAAATTTTTTCTAATATTATATAGTGTATTAATATACACTATGGTCATTAATATGTCATAAAATCAACTAAACATTAATCAATCATCACCTTATTATTTTTATAAGGTCTCGCATTTTAGTAAAATGCCCAACAATTCTCTAAAATTCCAATAAATTAACACAAGGTCTAAACCTTAGTCCATGACATTTTATGTCACATAATTCATTATATAACAATGTTATATCATACAATCATCATCATAGCTCTCGGCCTCTTAATCATTTTCATCAAACAATATTGTACAATTTTCCAAAAATCATTACATGCTCATAAGCTATAGTGTAACAATGTAACACCATAAAATACATCAAGAACAATTTTATTCATCACCAAGTTGAGCTCAAAGCTTTCGGTTTATTTGAATAAAAATTGTAATTGATTCTTAAAAATTTTAACAAAAACATAGGATGCATAAAACATATCCTAGATCAATAAAACACCATTGCATGTTACAAATCAAAATCATACATCAACACATAAATACATATTTGCTTCGGTCCTTTTTAAGAAAATGGTATAAAATTTTCCAAAAATTCCCAAACAATTTATATGAAATATATGTATCATCTTGAATCAACAATATATGCTTGCATGTTCTAGATGAAAATCATATATCAACTTATATATATATAGCTTGTTCTTTCTAAAAGAATAGGTAGACATTTCCAAAAATTTCCAATTAAATCATAGGGTATAAAGTTCATGCTCTAGAGTAATAAAACATCATTGCATGTTATAAAATAAAATCATACACATATATATACATATATATGGTCCTCGGTCATCTTTGAAAATTAAGGGTAGGAATTTTCTAAAATTTCAAATAAAAGGCTATGTATTCACATAATATCATAGATTCACTAGATGTAATCGCATGTCTTAAATAAAATCAATCATCATTCAAATATGTATATATAAGTTTCGTCATCATAAAAAAATAGCAAGAGTGTTCTAAAATTTTAAAATAAATTATATGCATTCTCAACACATCATAAATCCATAATATCACATTGCATGTACAAAAATAAAATCATACACCCACTTAGAATTCTTATGCTCTCGGTTTCAAGAAGAAATTGGGCATGGATTTTTCTAAATTTTCAAGATAAATACTATGGATACATATAATATCATAGATCATAAATTCATGCTCAAATGCTCCTTATAGCTCTCGGTCCTCACTACATTTTTCACCCATGGTTCGAAATTTTTAAAACATGTATAAACCTCAAACTATCATGCTACATATTCTTGGTACACAATATACCCATTGCTTCAAAATTTTAAACAAAAATTGGACATGCAATACATTTTGAAAAAAAACAAGAACACATACCCAATCCTTTATCATTTATACACATGCAATAGCAAAACATCATCAACAAAGTTCTTCAAGAACACATGCATGAACTTAAGCTATTTTTCGAAAACTTTTCAAAGATTCAAGAACAACCAAGCCTTTGTTTCGATTCCTACCTTGGATATAGGGTTTAATGGAATAATGTCCAAGGTTTTACACTTGATATGGAAGAAGAGAAGAAGATTTAAGCTTGGCTATGGGAGAGGGAGCTCTCGGCTGTTTCAGAAAAATGGGGGAAGAAGGAGAGAGTTTTGAGAGAGAATTGTGGAGAGTTGAGAGAGAAGGAGAGTGTGATCAAGTGTTGAGTGTGTAAATGAATGAAATAAACAAAAATCTGATCTCCTCTCCTCCCTATAGCTCACGTCCCAGCCCTCTCTCTCTTACACAAGAGAGACCTTTCATATATCTATAATATTTTATGTAGATAGTGGGCACTCTCATGAGTGCCTACACATTGAAATTCTGAAAATAGGATATATATCTATACATATAATGGAGTCTTAGTAATAAAATCTGAATATATATCATTTATATATGCATGTGAGATTGATAGAATTAAAAATACACTTTGTTATACACACATGCATTACACACGGCTTTTATGCCTTAAACACATTAAATAATTTAGTTCCATGCCAAAAATACATATATATATCATATAATATAATTTAGATGGTAATTAATATCATAGGTTAATTAAATAGCATAAGAGAAGAATATAATTCAAACTTAGGTACAAGAAAACGGCCATCGGCCATTTGGATAAACCATGGGTTAAAAATTTTATTTCATATTATTCATAGGTATGTGCACCTTGGTATATGATTTAAATGATAATTATAGCATAGGATAATTAAAAGGCATGATTTTTCAAGAAAACCCTAATTTTGAAATATTAGGTTTTCAAACTAACTTTGAGATTTTTATTAATTCTAATGTTCAAGCATTAATTAAATTCTTATTAGTACTGTAATATCATAAAAATATCATAAGAAATAATTATCTAAAGTTTCTTGATCATTAAAACCATCGCTCGCTTCATCTCTAAACGCTGACGCTTGAAAACGCCTCAAGACGTTACGTATCGCCTCATCTTTAAAATGGTCGTAAGTACTGTAATCCCATTATTAAATTATTCCACTAATAATGGAATATAATTCCAAGCTTGATTGCTTAGAAAATATCGTGACATTTCAACAATGATATGCATTCGACGTTGAAAATGTATTCACGATAAAAATTTAAAACTTTCGAATCCTACATTCACGAGTTTGAGTGAATGTGACAGAAATCATTCCTATGTAATTAATTGAAATCATATACGATTTCATATTTAATTTGATTTCACGGCGAAATTTTATTTTACGGGTTTTCAAGACCGTAATTAGCTTTTAAAATCATGGTTATTACATCCTACCCCTTAAAAGAAATTTCATCCCAAATTTGTATACCTTTAAAGAATAATCTGGGCACCGCCTTCATCAGTATCTTCTAGCTCCCACGTAGCTTCTTCTCGTCTGGTGATTCCACAACACTTTGACCAAATAAATTGATTTGTTTCTCAATTGTTGAACTTTATGGTCTATTATTGCGATAGCTCATCTTCATAACTCATGTCCGAGTTGAGAACTACGCCTCGACGGATCACGTGTTTTGGATCGTATACATAATTCCTTAGTCGAGATACGTGAAAACATTATGCACATTTCCCAAGTGTGGCGGAAGAGCCAACTTATAGGCTATCGGGCCTATTCTCTCTAGGATCTCATATGGTCCTATGAAACGGGTCTTAGTTTTCCTTTCACACCAAATCTTGTGATTCCTTTCATGGAGAGACCTTGAGAAATACTTTGTCTCCAATTTCAAATTGCGGCCCGATCTCACAGACAGTCAGAAGATTTTCGCTCATCTTGAGCTTCTTTGATTCTTTGCCTAATCTTGGACGATTTCAATCATTTCATTCACCGCTTCGCCCTATTATTTTCCTTTCACCCACCTCATCCCAAAGAAAGTGGTGATCTACACTTCGCCATACAAAGCTTCAGGGGCCATATCAATCGTTGCTTTATAACTATTATTGTAGGCAAACTCAATAAGAGGTAAAATGTCTTCCCATTTTGCACCTCGATCCAAATTACTACGTTCTCAAAGATATCTTCTAATGTTTGGATTGTCCTTTCTCGATCGTCCATCGCTTGTGGGTGAAATGTCAGATCAAGTTTAACTTTGTTCCCAATTCTCTTTGTAGGCTCACCCAAAATTTCGATGTAAACTTGGAGTCTCTATCCGATGTAATGGATTTTGTACTCCATGTAGTCAGATAACTTCCTTTACATATATTTGGGCTAGTCTATCCGCTCCATATGTATTTTGAATTGGTAGAAAATGAGCGACTTGGTGAGTCTATCCACTATTACCCATACGGTAGTGTTTCCTTTTCTGACTTGGGTAAATCAGAACTAAATCCATCGTTATTTCATCCCACTTCCATTCGTGTATACCCAACGGTTGTAACTTCCGTAGGGACGCTGGTGTAAAGCTTTTACTTGTTGGCAAACAAGGCAACGCCCCACGAAAAGAAGCTATGTCTCGCTTCATTCCTTCCCACCGTAACTTTTCTTTTAGGTCTTGGTACATCTTCAGACACCGGGTGGGCGGTATAAGGTGTATCATGAACCTCACTCATTATGTCGTTCAATCTCAAAGATCATCAGAACACATATTCTTCCTTCGAACATTAAAGCATTATCTGATACTTCCTGGAAATTTTTCAATTCGCCACTCCTCACTCTTCCTCTTATCTTTTCCAACTTTTCCTCCATCCTTTGTCTCTCAATGATCCTTTTTCTTAGATTAGGTGCCATGGTGAGTGTAGCAATACAATTCATGATCGTCTCTGGCTGTTTAATCAATTCAATTCTTAATTTGCTGAACTCCTCAATGAGTTTATCTTCTTGTGTAAGGAGACATCCCAAATTAGTTTGATTTTTACGACTCAAGGCGTCAGCTACTACATTCGCTTTACCTGGGTGATAGTTAATACCACAGTCATAATCTTTTACTAGTTCGAGCCATCTTCTCTGCCTCATGTTTAGATCTCTCCGTCAAGAAGTATTTCAAACTCTTATGATCTGCAGATAGATTTCACATCTCACCCGTAGAGATGATGTTCCATATTTTCGTGGCATGAACCATCGCGCTAATTCTAAATCATGTGTTGGGTAGTTCACCATGTGGTCTAAGTTGCGCGACGCTGTATGCTATTACTTTTCCTCTTGCATCAAGACGCATCCTAGTCCGCTCTTCGAGGCGCCAAGATAAACCACATATTCCTTATCCGATTCGGGACCGCTAATACCGTGCACTTGTTAACTTTTCTTTGAGTTCTTGAAAACTCGCCTCATTCCTCAAATTCAAGTGTACTTAACTCCCTTTCGAGTAGTTGGGTCATTGGTCTTGCTATTTTGGAGAATCCTCAATGAATCTCCTATAATAACCAACCAACCCTAGAAAACTCCGGATCTCATTCGAGTTCATGGTGATTTCCACTCTGCACCGCTTCCACTTTGGTCGGATCTACTTTGATTCCATCACAGACACGATGTGTCCTAGAACATTACTTCCTTCACTAAAATTCGCATTTGCTTAACTTAGCAAATAATCTTTCATTCCTCAGTGTTTGTAACACCATTCTTAGATGTTCCTTATGGTCTTCCTCATTTTTCGAATAGATGAGAATATCATCTATGAAAACCAAGACAAACTTGTCTAAGTACGGATGAAACACTCGGTTCATGAGGTCCATAAATACAGCTGGTGCATTAGTTAATCCGAACGGCATAACTACAAATTCGTAATGGCCATATCTTGTTCGGAATGCAGTTTTAGCTATGTCTTCAGGTCGTACCTTGAGTTGATGGTATCCTGACTTGAGGTCAATCTTTGAAAATATGCCTGCTCCTTTCAATTGATCAAACAAATCGTCGATTCTTGGTAAAGGATATTTGTTCTTGAGCGTCATCTTGTTCAACTCTCGATAGTCTATACACATCCTTAAAGATCCATCTTTCTTCTTAACAAACAATACAAAGCGCCCCAAGGCGAAACACTAGGTCTAATGAAACCTAGGTCCAACAGCTTGGATTCGATTTTCGCTCTTCCAATTCCTTTGGGGCCATTCTCAGAGGGTGCCTTTGACATCGAGCCGATCCTCGGTTCCAAGTCGATGGTAAATTCCAATTGTCTATCGTGAGGTAATCCTGGTAGATCCTTAGAAATACATCCGAAATTCCCCGACAATTTCTATGTCTTCTACCTTCGCCCGGCTTTTCTTCCGCTCGTATAAACGAGAAAAGCATGGTATCCTTTCTTATTCATCATTTTCCTCGCCTTCAATGCGGACACAATCGGACTCTCTTTCCCATGCTTATTCCATGGAAATGCGTTGTTTCTTGTCCGTGAAAGTGAAATGATATTTTCCTTTCCTTGCAAAGAATCGTGAAGTGGTTTGCGCTACCATCCATTCCTAGATTATATCTACGCCACCCATGGGTATTATGTTCAAATTATTTGCCGTAACCCTAAGTGATCCTAAGTTCAACTCTAGGTTCGAGCGTAATGTGTACGATCCATAATCCCTCCTATAGGTGAAGAGATTCTCATATCCCGTTGGCTTTTATAGACTAAGTCCCAACAGATTCACGCATGATTTTGCTATGAAGGAGTCGGCACCAGATCGAACAATACTATAACAGCATGTTGAGAAGGATTCCATACCGCCAGTTTCCCGGTCCTGTTCGCTTTGTCGCCGGCAAAGCATACGCCCTAGCTTGAGGTAGCTGCGGTCAAGTGGTGCTTGCTCACCGGGTCGTTGTCGTTGTCTGGCCGCTGTTGCCATTGACGCCGCCGTAGTGGTTGTTGTCTTCGTTCTGTCGGGTAGTTGCCACCATCGTTGTTGTACTTCTGCTGTGGTCCGCAGCTTGTTGTGGAGGTTGTTGCCATTGTTGCGGCCAGTAGTTGCTGAGGTTAAATGAAATTGATAGCCCTCGCGGTTGACATTACCGGTTGGTTCGGCCTTCGACTGCTTCCGAACGCACTTCGACAAAAGTTTGCATAATGTCCTTTCATACCACACCTAAAACAGCTCACGCCCGCCATGCACATTCCTGTGCATCTTCCGCATTTTGGGCACGGAAGAGCCCTTCGTTGCTCTTGTGGTCCTCTTGTTGGAGGAATAAATGCCGGCTTCCTCCATCCTCGCCTCGACTCAAGGCTCCTTGCCACCGTTGTTTGTTATTTTGTTTTCAAAATTTCCCTCAAGTTACTAAAACTAGTATCCCATTTTCTTTCCCTATCCATGGTATTCTCGTGATCTAAGTCGATGTCGACTTATCATCCGGCATTGCTACCTCAATGTCCAAAGCTCTTGAAGAGCCTCAGATAAGTCATGTCTTCAAGACCAAAGAGAGACATTCTTATTTCTAGCCTTAACCCCGACTCCAAATTTTTCTCGCCATCTTTAAACCGTGTCCACTTTATCCAAGGCATATCTAGACATTTCGCAAAATGTGCGATCGTAGTCGCCATCGACATCTTTTCCTCGCTTAACAAGAAAATTCATGTTCCTTCTTCTTCTCAACTTTTCGGTACATACTTATCATACACTTCCCTTATAAAATCTTCCCATGTCAACTCTTCCATCCGCTCACTTGTGAAAGTTTTCTTTCCGCCTCCCACCGTAAATCGCAGACCCATTTAACCGAAGGCTACACATGATAGTCTCTCTGTGTTGTGCACCTTAAAATGTGAAAATTCTCTCGATAGTTCTCATCCAATCGCTCAAAGATCTTCCGACTACCTTCCCATTGAAAGTAGGAGGGTTTTGTCTTAAGAATAATTCCTCTATCCTACGGTCAGTCGAGGTGGAGGTGGTTGAGGTATAGCCTGCTCTTCTTGCTCGTGAGTTCTACCTCTTCTCCTAGGTCCGCCTCCGCCTCTTACTTCTCGGTCGTGGTCTTGTCTAGAGGCATTTTGTTGTGTAAAATATATCATTAGCATCATGCATCATTTTATAACTTGAATATGTACAAATTTCATTTTGCCTTTTTAGAAACAATAACTTAAATAAAACATTTCATTCTTGTCATATATAAATTTGTTGCAAGAGCCTCTCGGTCATATATACATATAATTGCAAAAGCACCATAGATAACGATTTTGCAAACAAAGGTCATTACATCAAGGATTTCACATGCTTGCTTCTAAAACATTTCAAAAGAAAAGGCCATACACATATCGGCCTTAAAGCTTTACAAAATTAAAAGTCATGCACAAATGGCTTTATAGCCTTTACAAAATCCAGCCCTCATTGCTCAAGTTCTTCAAAACATAAATAAAACATACAAAAATAGATAACATAATCCTTCAAATTTTACATCAACATCAATATTAACATCAACTCTCGAATCTTCCTCATCCTCCTCGTGATCCTCTTCCTCCTCGTCCGAGTCATCACCCGCCATATACTCTGAGGGTCCAAATTTATTACTCTCTACCATAGGATGTCCCGCAGCGGACCATAATCCACACGAATCGGACTATAGCCGCCATGGATGGGGTTATACCCATCAAGAGTACCGCACACTAATCCGCGGCTTGTCGACGGAAACTCGATCGGGCGGTAGGGGTGCCGCCATCGGTGGTAAAGGCGGAGTGGTGAACGCACCGGTGTCCAAAATCGAGGTGGGAAAACAGGGGCTCCTAAAGCTCTAGGTCCGTCGCCTGTCTCTCGAACGAGTCTGCCTCAATCCTATATCGAGGCACCACCGGGTCAACTATCCGGGAACCTCGGTGTATAGCCACTGCGTGACTCATCACGCCATGTATACTCCCGTGGAGGAGATAAGGTCCTCTGGTGCGCGCCATAGATGCTATATACATACGCCGTGGTCGATGAACTCGGTAGATCGCTTATCAAATCATATCCTCCAACAAGACGGTAAATGTAATCTCCGTAAACTTCACGAGCATAATCTTCCCAATCACATGGAAGTATAGTAAGAAGACGTTTGATACCATCGTAATCCTTCACGCCATATACTCTAAAGATTCCTCCACAACAAAATAGTACATCAAAACTCTCCTAAATCCTCGCCGCACACATCCAAATTTTCCGGTAGATACGCTTTAAAAGCCTAATTACGGTCTTCAAAACCCAGAAATAAAATTTCGCTGAAAATCAAATTAAATATGAAATCGATATGATTTCAATTAATTACATAGGAATGATTTCGTCACACATTCACTCAAACTCGTGAATGTAGGATTCAAAGTTTTAAATTTTTATCGGAATACATTTTCAACGCCGAATGATATCGATCGCTGAAATGTCACGATATTTTCTAAGCAATCAAGCTTGGAATTATATTCCATTATTAGTGGAATACTTTAATAATGGGATTACGTAGTACTTACGACCATTTTAAAGATGAGACGACACGTAACGCTCGAGATCGCTTTCAAACGCCAACGCTTAGAGATTTAAACGAACGATGATTTTAATGATCAAGAAACTTTAGATAATTATTTCTTATGATATTTTTATGATATTAAAGTACTAATAAGCATTTAATTAATGCTTGAACATTAGAATTAATAAAATCTCAAAGTTAGTTTCAAAACCCTAATATTTCAAAATTAGGGTTTTCTTCTCAAAAATTCATGCCTTTTGAATTATCCTATGCTATAATTATCATTTAAATCATATACCAAGGTGCACATACCTATGAATAATATGAAATAAAATTTTTAACCCATGGTTTATCCAAATGGTCGATATTATTTTCTTGTGCACAAGTTTGAATTATATTCTTCTTATGCTATTTAATTAACCTATGATATTAATTACCATCTAAATTATATTATATGATATATATATGTATTTTGGCATGGAACTAAATTATTTAATGTGTTTAAGGCATAAAAGCCGTGTGTAATGCATGTGTATAACAAAGTGTATTTTTAATTCTATCAATCTCACATGCATATATAAATGATATATATTCAGATTTTATTACTAAGACTCCATTATATGTATAGATATATATCCTATTTTCAGAATTTCAATGTGTAGGCACTCATGAGAGTGCCCACTATCTACATAAAATATTATAGATATATGAAGGCCTCTCAGGTAAGAGAGAGGCGGGGACGTGAGCTATAGGAGAGAGAGAGATCAGATTTTGTTTATTTCATTCATTTACACACTCAACACTTGATCACACCTCCTTCTCTCTCAACTCTCCACAATTCTCTCAAAAAACTCTCCTTCTTCCCCATTTTTCTCGAACAAATGAGAGCTCCTCTCCCATACCAAGCTTAAATCTTCTTCTTCTTCCATATCAAGTGTAAAACCTTGACATTATTCCATTAAACCCTATATCCAAGGTAGAATCAAACAAAGGCTTGGTTGTTCTCGAATCTTTGAAAAGTTTTCAAAAATAGCTTAAGTTCATGCATGTGTTCTCAAGAACTTTGTTGATGATGTTTTGCTATCGCATGTGTATAAATGATAAAGGATTGGGTATGTGTTCTTGTTTTTTCAAAATGTATTGTATGTCCAATTTTTGTTTAAAATTTTCAAGAATGGGTATATTGTGTACCAAGAATATGTAGTATGATAGTTCGAGGTTTATACATGTTTTAAAAATTTCAACCATGGGTGAAAATGTAGTGAGGACCGAGAGCTATAAGGAGCATTGAGCATGAATTTATGATCTACGATATTATATGTATCCATAGTATTTATCTTGAAAATTTAGAAAATCCATGCCCAATTTCTTCTTGAAACCGAGAGCATAAGAATTCTAAGTGGGTGTATGATTTTATTTTTGTACATGCAATGTGATATTATGGATTTATGATGTGTTGAGAATGCATATAATTTATTTGAAAATTTTAGAACACTTTGCTATTTTTTTATGATGACCAAACTTATATATACATATTTGAATGATGATTGATTTTATTTAAGACATGCAATTACATCTAGTGAATCTATGATATTATGTGAATACATAGCCTTTTATTTGAAATTTTAGAAAATTCCTACCCTTAATTTTCAAAGACGACCGAGGACCTATATATGTATATATATGTGTATGATTTTATTTTATAACATGCAATGATGTTTTATTACTCTAGAGCATGAACTTTATACCCTATGATTTAATTGGAAATTTTTGGAAATGTCTACCTATTCTTTTTAGAAAGAACCGTTTATATATATATAAGTTGATATATGATTTTCATCTAGAACATGCAAGCATATATTGTTGATTCAAGATGATACATATATTTCATATAAATTGTTTGGGAATTTTTGGAAAATTTTATACCATTTTCTTAAAAAGGACCGAAGCAAATATGTATTTATGTGTTGATGTATGATTTTGATTTGAATATGCAATGGTGTTTTATCGATCTAGGATATGTTTTATGCATCATATGTTTTTGTTAAATTTTTAAGAATCAATTACAATTTTATTCAAATAAACCAAAGCTTTGAGCTCAACTTGGTGATGAATAAAATTGTTCTCGATGTATTTTATGGTGTTACATTGTTACACTATAGCTTATGAGCATGTAATGATTTTGGAAAATTTTACAAAATTGTTTGATGAAAATGATTAAGAGGTTAGAGCTATGATGATGATTGTATGATATAACATTGTTATATAATGAATTATGTGACATAAAATGTCATGGACTAAGGTTTAGACCTTGTGTTAATTTATCGAATTTTAGAGAATTGTCAAGCATTTTACTAAAATGCCGAGACCTTATAAAAATAATAAGGTGATGATTGATTAATGTTTAGTTGATTTTATGACATATTAATGACCATAGTGTATATTAATACACTATATAATATTAGAAAAAATTTGGACATTGTTTGGTAATTTTTCATAATTACCGAGAAATTTAAAGAATTTCTAAGGATTTTTAATCCTTTTAATCAATTTTATTAATAAATTATATGTCTAATATTATTTTAGACATATTTGAAATTATGGGCAATTTTCAAGATAATTGATTGATAAAACACAAAATAGCCGTGAGCTATTTTTAAAATTGAATAAGGATTTTAAATCCTTAAATTCATTATTTATAATGAATTATATGTTTAAAAATTATTTTAAACATATTAAAACAGTTTATAAAAAGAAATCAATTGAAATTGATTTTCGAAAGAATTTAATATTAAAGTACGACTTAGTAATTAATTACTAAGAAAAGTCAAAATTGTCGACTTTTGAAATCAACGCATTTAAATACGCTCGATAACACGCTTAATGCGCGAAGACGATCAATTGCTAACGACATCACGCTGATATGAAAGTATTTCATATTTGAAGTCGTGAAATCGAAAACGTGAGAAAACGCTGACCATTTACCAAGAGGATAAATTGGTAATTTAATACCTATCTCGCCTCTATCGAAGAACGAGAAATGTTAAGATGATACGCTTGAGAAAGGAATTAAATTCATTAAAGAATTCAATTCACATCGATATGGAATATCGAATCTTATTATGACTTTGAAGTCTCGAATTACGTAAACGACGCATTAAAGCATCCTTTTATATAGCGCGGACGCCGACGCACCACCGGACGCCGACGAGTGTTTAACGTTAAAGACGATCAATAATTTCCAGTGGGCTTTATTACTAAAACAAAATCACCTTGTCGCTCTTTTCAACCGCTTTGTTTACGAGATTTTCAACTATCGATAAAATTGTTTAAATGATTACCGCCAAAATGTTTACGCTTTGTGTATCGATCCTATCCATGAATAATGTGATGTTGTCGATTATTTCAACTTATGAATGAAAATCGACATCGGATCCTATGCCCAAGGCTTATACCGGCTAGATTAACGTGGTACACCGATGGTGACCGCAGTCGTAAGGACAATTCACGGTCGGTCACGGGTCGTAGAATGAGGCCTCCTTCACGACTTTCAACTATGATAATGTGATGGAATGATAATAAGGATACGGAGTACGACACCAAGAAAATGCTCGCCAAGCAACTTTATAAACTCGTGAAAATATTTTAGTAAGACAAGCATTTTCAAATAAAACCCTCAGGTCTTACCATTATATCGCGAGTAATTCAATGAAAATAAAATGTTTTCGCATAAGTCCACCGGTACAAATTTTGTACTTAGCCCCGCATGTTTGTTTTAAATTTGCGTCGAGCTCTGGATGTCAATGATGGAGGAGTGTTGAGAAGCCTTTGTCCTCGATGTTTGTTAGAATTGTTAACCTCAATACATATCGCCATATATGTATTCACACACTTTCCACGCAACTCGAACTGCTTTATTCAGATGTTGAATGATAAGATAATGTGAACTATGAAGTCCTTCGATCGTCATATCCTTTCGGGTCTGCTGGCTTAAACCTTTTATCCGAAATGTTATAAGTGTATGTTTAATCCTAAGTTCTATATTCTCATGTGATAAGTCTTATCGTGATGCCTTCCGTATCCATGAATACTATTCCCAAGATAGTCCGCTCACTCCGGGTTATCCTGAGTGTGGTCGTGACAATAAATTACTAATTCAATTATTTCGGCGAAACCTTAATTTACGAATTTAAATATAGTAATTAGGTATTTAATTCTTTGGGATATTATATTCTACCCCCCTTAAAAGAAATTTCGTCCCGAAATTTGCATTCCTCATAAAGTATGGGGTATCTTTGCATCATAATATCTTAAATTTTCCACTTGATTTTTTTGTCCATGGAATCTTCATTGGACTTTCATTAAAGACCCAAACTTGATTCTTTAATCGTTGAATCGTACGATCAAATTAGTCGTAGATTTTCATCACAACTCATCTGAGTTAAAGATCACGCCATCATGATGGTTTACGTGAATTGGGTCATTTTCGTATTTCCTTAACTCGTGACACGTGAAAACATTACGCACTTTCCCAAATTTGGTGGAAGTACCAAGCCATAGGCTACTAGGCCTATCATTATTAGAGCTCGAAGCTCCTATAAAACGTGATCTAAACATTCCTCAGATCTCGAATCTTATAATTTCCTAGATGGAGAAATCTTAAGAAACTTTAATTTCGCATTTAAAATGCAGCTCGTGTTTACGCAGACGTCGTAAGACTTTTTTCTCGTCTCCGAGCTTTTCTTATTCTTTGCCTCATCCGCGATATCTTAATCGCTTCATTTACGACTTCAGATCTTATACCTTCTCTCACCTACTTTATTACAATAAAGTGGTGGTCGATACTTTTCCACGAATGCCTCATAAGGCTATATTGATCATCGCTTGACACCTATGTCAGACGTGAACTTACCAAGTGGTACTACATGTTCCCACCTGCACCTTGATTTAACATTAATGTTCTATCGTGTGCTTAAACGTTTGGGTTGTCCTCTCTGACTGTCCATTTATCTGTTAGGGGACATTTATATTAAGGTTCAATCTCGTGTCTAACTCCTTTTGGTGAGTTAGTCCAAAATCTAGGGTAAACTTAGAGTCTCTATCTGAAGTGATAGGTTTTTGGTACCCCTGTGAATATACGATTTCCTTTATGTATGACTGAGCTAACTTATCGGATCTACGAGTCATCTGAATAGGCAGAGACAAACATAATTGGTGAGTCAATCCACTACTACCCATATAGCAGTGTTACTTCTTTATGACCTTGGTAAAAACCCGTCATAAAATCCATTGTTATGTCATTCCATTTTCATTTGTGTAGCTCTAGAGATTATAACCTCTTATATAAAGCCATTGATACAATGCCTTCACTTATTGGTAACCGAGACACTGCTCGATAATATGGTTATATCTCATTTCATTCCTTACTATTTAACTTTTCTCGTAAATCATAATATATCTTAAAGTCGCTTAGGTGGGCGGTATGAGAATGGTCATGAACTTCATTCATGATTTCATTTCTAAGCTTATTGTTGCTTGAAATATATATATATCCTTCCTTAGATAATATGACATTGTCCAAAGGTTCTTAAAATATCTTTCACTCTTCATTCCTTATCTTAATTGTATTCTATTCCCATCTTCATCCTTTCTCTTTCGCTTATCATCCTTTTCTTTAGTCGATGTCACCTTGAGTGTGAGAAAACAACTTACGCCATCCCCGATTGCCCAACTATTTCTGTTTCATTTTCTTAAACTCTCCAATGAGTTTTCCTTTTTTATAAGGACATATCATGATTTAGACTGAATTTTATAACTTAGGCATTAGATTCTACATTAACCGTCCGTAGGATGATAATTTATATCATAATTGTAATTTTTTTCTGATTCGAGCCATCTTTTCTATCCCGCATCCAAATTTCTTTGCTCGAAGAATAAATTCAAACTTTTGTAAATTGTGAAGGATTCTTAACTTATTGTCATAGGAGTGAAGTCTCCAGATTTTGGTACTTATACTATTGTTACTATTTCAAGTCGTGAGTTGGGAAATTCTATTCATGTGGCCTAAGTCATTGTGATTGGAATATATTATCTTTCTCATATTAATACATAGCCTTACTTTTATTAGACCATGTAAATTTGATTCCTTTTTGGGGTAGCTATGTTATTTGCCTTGCTACTTTAGAGAGTCCTCAATGGCTCTCTGATAGTAGTCAATTAATCTAAGATATTCCTGATCTCATTTTAGGTCATTGACGACTTTCATTCTTAATTGATTTATCCTTTGCCAGCTCTACTTTGATTTCTTCTAAAGACACTATGTGTCTGAAAAATATTTCTTTAAGCCGAAATTCACTATGCTATACTTGGCAAAATTTGCCCGGCTCTTAAAAGTCATAAGACGGTCCTTCGACGTTCCTTATGTTCTTTCTCATTCTTCGTATGGATAGGAATGTTATTCATAAAGGTTAAGACAAAATTGTCTAAGTATGTGTGGAACACTCGATTTTGAGGTTCATGATCGTATCGGTACATTTGTTAGTCCGAATGGCTTAACTATTATCTCATAGTAACCATATCTTATTCGAATAATTGTCAGATATCGGATACCATTTTACAAAGACCATAAAATATATTACATCAAATGCCTCGTTGAGGACTTTTCATACATTAATTACGAGGGTCGCTTCTATCAAGTCGATCGATTACAAGGCTGCCTAGTCCTTTTTACACTCAAAAATTTTGAAACCATTTTAACATATTCACAAAATACCCAAACTACGCTTATTTTACATATTCTAACCACACCATTTTCATCATAAACCATTATCTACATATAAGTCTCATGTTATCATAGGATTCTATATCTCTGAGTGACCTTCGTCTGAATCGTACTCCTCATTTGGAAATTTGCCCTTTTCCGAGTACGTTGTTTCCTCATCTCTCCGACGGTCCATCTCTTTCACAGAGCCGTGGTCTCATTGCTCCCTGCTTCTTCTTCCGCACTGTAGGTTTGTATTACTTTTATCAAAAAGTAAGGTCGAGTTGGTAGCGGTAATTCTCCTAATCCGCGAGGGCGTGAAGATCCTCCCTTGGCCATTCTCATCCCTTTCGTGTATAATTGACGCACAGACGGGGCGGTGTTTCGAACATCGTGGTACAATCATTCCTTTATATAATGTCGTGAAACTTGCCGGACCAGACAAGTGCTCATCGGTGCTGCCCATACGCATAATATGTGTGCTTGAGCCGTTGACAAACTCGTAAGTCCGCCCAAGTCTTGAATTTTTCTACATGCGTAAGATATTCTTTTGATACTTTTTTGCAAACTTTGCCACTGTCATAAACGATTTAATAAGCCTTTGGATACCATCCTCATCCGTAACTCCATAGTTACGAGCATCCTTCCAAAGGTGCGTAATTCCTCCAAAACTGCCCAAAATCCATGCCCGCTTTATAATAAAAGAGCCGATATACGCCTGTGTGAGTTCTAAAGCTTGTAGCCTCGTGGTTATCTTCTTACCCGTAATACTCTTTTTTCCTAAATCTGTAAATGATATTTCTAGATAAGTCAGACTTAAATCAAAACAATAGAGGAATTTTTTTTTATTTTTTTCAAGAAGGATCTCTTAAAGAATTAAACACTTTAAGTGTAATATCCCAAAGAATTAAATGCCTAATTACGATATTTAAATTCGTAAATTGTGGTTTTACCGAAATAATTAAATAGTAATTTATCGAATAATGATTTTGATTAATTACGAGATAATGAATTCCTATTTTATATTCACTAAGAATTGTGAATTAAGGAATATATATTTATAAAGTGTTTCAAGAAGATAATTTTAACGTCGATCGAGTGTCGATAGTTAAAATTTGTAACATTTTCTAAGCAATGAAGCTTAGAATTAAATTCCATTATTAATGGAATAATTTACTAAAGTGATTACGACTTTATTACCACCATTTTGAGATGAGTCGATAATTAACGTTGAAACGCTTCAAACGTTAACGCTTTGAGATTAATAGAAAATGAGTTTAATGATCAAGGAATTATAGTATTTAAATTCCTATGATTATTATATGTAATTAGAGTATTATTTAGCATTAAGATAATGCTAGAACATTAAGGATTAATTATTGGACAAGTTTAGAATTTTCGAAAACCCTAATTCGAAAATTAGGGTTTTCTCACATGAAATGATACTAATAATTTTTCCTATGATATAATTTATCATATAAGACATATATTATGTCATATAGCTATTAAATGCAATAAAATAAAATATTTAGCAATTGGGAGCTCAAAGTGCCGTGAGCTTATTTTTTTATCAAGGCTCAAGGATTTGAAAATTTTGCTATCACATAGCATGTTACGTGAATAATGTGTAATATTTGGGATACTTTTGGTACACAATAAACAAGGAATTAAATGAGAGAAATCAAGTCGATATGTTTAGATTGAAATAGCCGTGTATTATGCTTAGATCGAGGTTGAAGATTTGTCGAACACCTTTTCGACTTTGCTTCCACATACTTAATGCCTTAGATATTATATCATGTATAAGACACATGATTCATCCTCTTTGTACAAAGGGAGCCGACGGCTCTTACATCACAAAAGCAAGGAATCATTTTGAATTGTTCAAAATTGTGTAAGAGCTTTTAAATTGTGTAAGTGATATTTTTACTTTAGTGATGTAATATTTGTGAGTCATAAAGCTTTGCAATTGTGATGCTTGTGACCGAGAATTGTGTAGCATAAAATTTGAGTAATTATTTATGATGCTCTCTTTTGATAAATGATTATGAAATAATGATGAAATTACCTACCCAAAATGTTTATGTTTTATGTATGTATCCTATCCATGAATGAATGAATGAATGAATGATGAATGTTGTTGGGTCGCCCCAACTTATGAATGAAATCGATATCGGATCCTATGCCCAAGGCTTATACCGCTAAGATTAATGTGTACACCTAATGGTGATTGTGTCTGAAGGACAATTCATGGTCGGTCACAATGACGTGGAGAGGCCTCCTACGGCGAATGATAATGTTATGATGAAATGAAAGGGATATGGATCATACATACAAGGAAAATGTCCGCCGCATTTAACGCTTATGAAAATGATGAAATGTTTAGTAAGCACAAGGCCTTCAAATAAAACCCTCAGTCTTACCATAACGTAAGCGTGTAATTTAAAGAAGGTAAAATGTTTTCGCATGAGTCCACCGAGTGCATTATTTGTACTCACCGCATATTTGTTTTTAAATGTGCGATTGAGTCAGTGATGCGATGGAGCAAAGGTTGAGCAATAGAAGGGTTGTCACGAAAAGTTTATACCTTGATAGTACATCGTCATATGTACATATCACATGTCTTCCAACGAAAGAACATAAGTTATGTAGTAAAGTCCAAAACATACTGATTTATGTATCACGCTTATTGATAAATAGTCTTTATGTTTATTCATTCCTGCTTAGAGTAATAATCCTCGCTAAATCGCACTTAGGATTTAGGGGCTGTTACATTAAGACATATATAACTTGTAGACAACTTACGACACGACTCATGACACTTATCTTAATACTCATTTTACGTTTTACACCTTCAGTCGTATATCGCTCTAAATTTATTCGCATAAGCAAATAGTGGGTGCTAAAATCCTGTCGCGTAAAACCTCTAATGAATAGACTAGGCCCTGGTCACTAATAGCGTGAATGGCATCCATTTTCGAAACTTCTTGTTTCTTGAATTATATCTACGTTCCATATAGATATAATTATCCAAATCATTGGATAGAACCTTAGGTGATCCTAGGTCCAATTCTAAGTTTGAACAACACGTGCGACGGTCATAATCCTCATATAGGTGAAGAAATTTCCATTTCTTGATTCCTTTATCCCGAATTAGGTTCTATCGTTTCTACACATACTTGTGCGATGTTAGAACATGAAGCACCCATATCGAACAAAAAATTATAGGTAAAGAAAATATTATAGATATTCTGAGAAATCTTTCTCATACCTATCAGGCCTTCTTGGTTTTTGCTCGTTCACTTTTCGGTGTGAAGTATAGGCTTTAGTCTACGGTGTTCCCGTCTATTCAAGTAAACATCTATTTCGTATATCATTGTCCTTTCCATCGAACATTATGTTCCTCATATGGCCTTCGTCATCCTCATTCACCCTATACTTCTGCATCGCATCGCTATATTTTACCAATAGCATTCGTGGTTAGGTCTACATCAACCTATCCTTTGATATTAATATTTCGATAATTAAATCTTATCGTAGAGATTGTCATGTTCTATCACTATCATTCATTCCTAATCCAAGATGAATGATTCAATTCCTTTTCACTTTGTCCATCTTAGGAATATATTTCATATATCCTTACTTTAAACTCTTTTCAAGAGAAATCTTTATTTATCAAGTCATATGTCTCTCAAGCTTATATCATGTCGTGGCTATCTTATCATTGTATAGCTCATAGTTTCTTCATTATTTCGACTTTTGTCCTTTTCTCGATCATGGTATCCGAAAGTAATATTACTTCTATACTTGGTTCTCACATTCTGTATTAGAACCGCTATTATTATCAGATGGTTTGGTAAGGTAGTACATTCAGACACCATAACTTAAATTCCAAGCATCTCATTTCCATGTCTCGCTTTGGAGATATTTTCTCCATACTGATTTACATACTAGGGCTATCCTAGTCGCTCACACAATCTCAAGGATTATGATTCCTCAATCTCATTATCGCTTGTTTAACCAAGTTTCAATTACATGGAATCGATTATGCTCAAGCATAATCTCATTGATTGAGGTATAAGGTGAGAGATTTATTTTCCGAGATGCTATCATTTCTTTATATATATATTCTTTGAAAAGAATATCTTGCATGCATCTTTATTCTTTAAACATGTCCAACCTACTAACGAGGGTTTAGGGACAAACAACTATCTTAAAGATAAGTTGTAATCTCTCTTGTTATGACATGGTGAGTGAGTTATATCCTCAGATATCATATATTTTTCTTTACTTTTACTCTCGCATTCAATGCTAAAGAGTATCTTATTCATAACTTTATTATCATAATACATATAAGGTATAACTTCATTGTTATCAATCTTTGTAAAGCCCATCATGGTCATCACATCCATGTGCATCATAGGAAATATCTCGCCTCATCGAGATTTTCTTTACATCAAAATTTTGATGTCATCACTTTATCGGTCTCGAAACTTGTGGGTGATCAAATAAGTCAACCCATTTCACGCCCGATGTTTATCGCTTATCGATTCGCACTTAGGTGACAAGGTAAGTCAATTTTCATCATACTTGATGGTTTCAAGAATCGAGGAGAAATTATCACGACTACTTACAAGAGGTACTATCTCACAACTCAAAATAACATCTTTAATGATCAATCTATATCCTCTTCGACCTCGAATAATTGGGATCTAGGTCCAAGACCGTAATGACGACTCATCGAGATTTCTTTGGTCATATGGGTGGCGCACCCACAATTATTTTCTCATCACACAAGGCTTGGTTTCAAATAACACTTTATAAGGTTTCGTGTTATAAATTTTCTTCGTAAAAGTGAGAAATTCAAATGATTTCTCAATAAACTAGTCATAGAGTTAAATTCAATGACGTAAATTGGGTAATGAATAGAATTTGAAACCTTATATACTGTAATAGGTCGTCAACAAAGGTTCTTATGTAGGTCATGGCTCTACTTGCACATCGAAATCTTACTTTCTTAGTAACATTCTAAGATTCTTATCATACTATAACGTTTTACTCTATAAAAATCATAGAACCAAATTCAACTGTTTCTCATAAATTCTGGAGTAGGAATCAAGGATTCGGTCCTTCATAACAAATAAATTACAGTGTGTTAGGAGTACGTAGGCGAAAACCGTACGTAAATCGGAGTTCAAATGAAGGAGAACGGGTCAAGACAAAATCACTGCGCAGTGCAGGAAAAATTCGCGCGCTTGCGCCGAGATCGTAGGCGATGCCGACACCGAGGTCGTGCATTCCGTGGTCGAAGTCGAGTCGCGTATGCTGAAGTCATAATCGAGTCGCACATGCTGAAGTCGTAATCGAGTCGCACATGCCGAAGTCGTAATCGAGTCGCACATGCCGAAGTCGTAATCGAGTCGCACATGCTGAAGTCGTAATCGAGTCGCACATGCCAAGTCAAGTCGAGTCGCATATGCCGGTCGTAATCAAGTCGCACATGCCGGTCGGTCGAGTCGCACATGCCGAAGTCGATTCGAGTCGCACATGCCAAGTCGATTCGAGTCGCACATGCCGGTCGTAATCGAGTCGCACATGCCGAAGTCGGTCGAGTCGCATATGCCAAGTCGTAATCGAGTCCCACATGCCAAGTCGGTCGAGTCGCATATGCCAAGTCGTAATCGAGTCGCACATGCCAAGTCGATTCGAGTCGCACATGCCAAGTCGTAATCGAGTCGCACATGCCAAGTCAAGTCACACATTTTCACATTCGCCTTTTCGCTTTCCAAGCTCGAGTCTAACTTTAATTTCGCTTCTTCATGTCGCTCTTTTGTTCTTGTAAGGGAATGAAGTTCGATTTCATGTTATTTTGCAACACGTGATCATGCTTCTTATATCGCCTATGTTCTTCTCGAGATGACATATCATTTGTCATAATCATCTCGAGATTTGAAACTAAAGTTTCAAATAATGAAAACATAATTCATTTATACATGCACATTTCTTTGAATTTCAAGAATTCATCATTCCAACTTTGGCCATTCACGCTCATTTCTGCATATTCATTCATTATACATAATCTTGAAATTTGAACTAATTTGGTTATGAAAACATTGAAAATTCGTTCAATTTCATAACATACTTATTGAATGCATGTATTATTGAATTTTGTAAATTCAACATTTCATTATCGCACATTTTGCCCATTATCAATCATAAGCATTCATTTCTAACTTGATCACTTTGCATAACTTCCCTTCTCAACATTTTTCATAACTTCCATTTCATATCACTCATCTTTCACATCTTTCATTCCTTTTGAAGAATCATCTCGATCCTTTTTCTCTTTCAACTTTTCATTTTCAAAAATTTGAAAAGGAATCATTTACCTCATTTCGGTTGAGCTTGATGTGATGGAGTGTTGAGCATTGTCAGCTGACCTTTAGAAGTCTAGTGACTCAATCTAGATTTAACCTTAAAAGAGATTTTGGGTTCAAAGAGCGAACCGCCTCGATACCACTCTAATGCCCCTAAATCCTAAGTACGATTTTGTCACAGCCCCACAATCCTAATTACGGATTAGCGGGGACTATAGTTGTATACATGAAAGAATAAACATGGAGACTCTCATTAATAAGCAGAATACATATGTCAAGCATGCTCTTGGACTCTAGTACATAAATTAGGTTCTTGCAGCGAAGACATGTGATAAATACATATGACGATGTACTATCAAGGTATAAACTTTTCAGCGACAATAATCCTATTGCTCAACACCGCCCATCCATCATCTGCTCAACCTGCACATTTAAAAACAAACATGCAGGGCTGAGTACAAGAATGCACTCAGTGGACTCATGCCAAAAACATTTTATCATTTGTAGATTACACTGCCACATCATGGTAAGACACAAGGGTTTTAGTTGAAAATGCCTTGTGCTTACTAAAACATTTTCATCATTTCTCAAAATCATCGCTCGCCGGCATTTTTCTCGCGTATGATCCGTATCCCTTATCATCATTTCATCATATCATCATAGTCGAAAGTCGTGAGGAGGCCTCCTCTACGACCCCGTGACCGCCGTGAATTATCCTTACAAAGACACAACACCTTAGGTGTACACGTTAATCCTAGCTGTATTGTCCTTCCAAAGATAGATCCGATATCGATTTCATACATAAGTCGGGAGTGACCCAACAACATTCATAACATTTCATAGATAGGATACATACACAAAACATAAACATTTTTGGTGTAATCATGTAAATATTTTATCAACAGCTGAAATAAGCATCGTAAATAAATATTTCAAAAGCATTTTATTTTTGAGAAGAGTAAAGCCCACCGGATCCGTAGATCGCTTTAATCCCATTTCTCGGACCTGTAAGTCCCAGCTTTAGCCTATCTATTCTTGGCCTTGAGGTTTTGGAGTCGAAAATCCATTGGGTCTTAGAACCCATATTTCTATTTTAGTGTATATCATGGTATGATATACACTCAATTGACCATGTGGTAGAAGACTCTAGTCAAATATTTCACGTTAAGGTATGCTTTTGTGAAAATATCGATCATGATGTTTTATCATAATTGTACATCTTATAATGCTCTATCGCACTCATGACATAACATAATGAATGCATCGATTAATAGCATGTTAGTCACATAAGGCATACTTCACATAGGGTTTCCAACACTTAGTCAAATTTCAAGTGTTTAATTTCAGCAAAAACAGCTTGAAACAACCCAAGTGACATACTTTGACGATCCATAACTCTCGATTCAGAATACGTATGGTCGCACAAAGATACATTCTGGAAACCTCTAAACATGTACTACAAGTTCTAAGAAGGAATTAAATCCAAAAGAGTCGTGGTTCGGGAGATATAGGGTCTCAAAGTGGGCAACTCAAACTGACTTCTATACTTAGAAAATTTTTAAGAATTTTCAGTTTTAGCTTAACGACGAGGGGTTTTGCGAGGCTCGTAACTTTTGACTCACAATACCAAAATGGCTGCAGGCTACCAATTTCGAAACCTTGTAACAAGTACTACATATTTCATGAAGACCATACTGGAAAATATCTGACACATCGAGAAATACATAAGCTCAAGTTGACTAGTTGGAAATGGACAGTTTCCAGTAGGTGACTTTGGGTCAGTGAAAGGTATACCTATAAGAGTTGGTTTGGGATGAAACTTTCCAGATCATAACTAGACATGGTGGGGAACATTTCTTATGAAGAAACCCAAGTCCAAATCGGACTAAAATGTCTTGAACACCTCACGTAAAAGTCATACTCGAACAGCCTATTAACATAGAAATTTTCTAAGGCAGTTTGTCCAAAAAGGCTTACTGAAATGCGTCAACTTTAAAAATTCACCGTGAGTTCATTATAAGGAATATGGAAATGCAACCAATTATATTGAAAAGCCACTTAGGTCTAGTTTAATCCAGAAAAAGCCTCACTCAATGATTCACAATAGATTGGGAGCTAAAAATATGTTACCACAAGCTATCACTCCCGTGACAGTTTTGTGCAGTTAACTTATAAATCTGGAATAAATAGTAAGACTTTTTAGAAAATTCTGAAAATGGACATACATCTTCTAGACATGCTGAATTATGTTTCTGCCAAATTTCAGAGTTTTATCATTAGCCAAACTTAAAACGAAAGCCACGGATTATGGGTGATGAACACGGCGATTTCACAGATTTGCGTGATGCTTTTGAAAAATACGATTAAAATAGCAAATCATGTTGGATGGACTTGAAATTTTACAGAGGCATATTAGACACATATATTTTCAACATATTAAAAATTCATAATCATCGGACCACTGTAACTTAGTCAAATAAATTCGTTAAGTTGCTGTTCGTCCAGGTAAATCAACATGCAATCACTTATGCTTATAAATCTAGCACATTCAAGCATATATGTGTACATGCATGTATGTAGCTCCAACACTATTGAGTCCAAGGTTTAGATTCTTCACCTTGGTGTGAAATTCAGTGGGGAATCAAGGGGTTGGCTGAGGAGAGGCTTGTAGCCTGAAAGGCTTCGCTGTCCATCTTTAGTTAGGAGGTTATGTCCACTTTTTTTGAATGGTGGAGTGGCTGATCTTGGAGCTGTTCTTGGAGGGGGGGGATGGACGAAAATGGGGGAAAGAGCGAGAGAAGGGGGACGGCAGAAATGAGGGAGAGAGTGGCTGGAGTTTGGGGGGGGGGTATGTGGTAGTGGTGTGCTTGTGGGTGACATTTGTCATCCCTAGTACATGCATAGAAACAACACACATGCACACACTCTTGCACTCCCTCTCTACACACACATATATGCACGATTTTTGTGCATATATATATATACATTTCAGTATTTAATTGTTTAATTATGATATATAATTAATCACATTGCCACTTAATAGATACATGTAATAGGAAAATCAACAACACACTTTGTTACACCTTCATGGTTTTCGCTATTACACATAAACCATAGGTCAAATTTTTATTTTCTATGCCCAACATTGATATATGTTATCACATATAGTTTAGATGATAAATAATATCATAGGATAAATTAATGGCATCATTTTATGCGATAAAAATCGAGTTCAATAATTGGGTTTTCGAACGCTTGAAAAATTGGTCACTATCAATTTTGTTGATCTAGCATTGATTTAATGCTTAATAATACTGTAATTACATATACTAATCATAGGAAATTAATTCCTATAATTTCTTGATCGATTAAAACGCTGCTTCATCTCAAAACGTTAACGCTTGAAAACGCTATGAACGCTCATTATCGACTCATCTCGAAATGGTCGTCATTACTTTAATAAATTATTCCATTAATAATGGAATTTAATTCTAAGCTTAATTTCTTAGAAAATATCATGAATTTTAACTATCGACACGCGATCGACGTTAAAATAATACCGCCGATATACTTCATATACTTTTTTCTTAATTCACAATTCTCGTGAATATAAAATAGATTTCATTCCTTCGTAATTAATCAAGTCATTATTCGATATCATTCGATTGAATATCTCAATGAAAGCTTTGATTTACGGTTTTTAAATACCGTAATTAGCATTTAATCATGGGTATTACATCCTACCCCTTAAAAGAAATTTCGTCCCAAATTTGCATACCTCATAAAGTATGGGTATCTTAACATCATAACATCATAACTTTCTATGTGCTTTTCTTTCGTCCATGGTTCTTCCATTGACTTTCATTAAAAGACCCAAATTTGCTTCTTTAATCGTTACATCGCACAATCAAATTAGTCGAGATTTTCATCATAACTCATTTGAGTCAATGGTCATGTCATCATGTTGGTTTACGAGAATCGGGTTATTTTCGTATTTCAAAGCGCGACACGTGGAAAACATTTCGCACTTTCCCCAAATGTGATGGAAGTACCAAGCTATAGCTACTAGCCTATCATTGCTAGGAGCTCGTAAGGTCCTATAAAACATGATCTCAACATTCTTGTATCTAAACTTATAATTCCTCTAGATGGAGAAATCTTAAGAAACTTTAATTCCGCATTCAAGAATGCAGCTCGGGTTTACGCGTACAAAGTGTAAGATTTTTCATCCGTCTGAGCTTTTCTTATTCTTCGCCTCGTTAGCGATATCTTAATCGCTTCATTTACAACGCCAGACTTTTTACCTTTGCTCACCTACTTTGTTACAATAAAGTGGTGGTCAATACTTCTTTTCGCAATATGCCTCATAAGGCTACATTGATCGTTATTTGGTAGCTATGGTCGTATGTAAACTTACCAAGTGGTACAATACGCTCACTTGCATCTTGGTTTAACACTTATGTTCTATCGTATCCTTAAACGCTCATACCGTCTTTTCTCGAGTGTCTATCCGTCTGTGAGTGGACATCTATGTTAAGGCTTAACCTCGTATCTAACTCCTTTTCGAGTTAGTTCAAAATCTAGGGTACTCTTGAGTCTCTATCCGAGTGATAGGTTTTGTTACTCCTTGTAAATATACGATTTCCTTTATGTATAACTGAGTTAACTTATCGGATCTATGAGTCATCTGAATAGACAGAGACAAAACATAATTGGCGAGTCAATCCACTACTAGCCATATAGTAGTGCGACTTCTTTATGACTTTGGTAAAATTTGTCATAAGATCTATTTCTATATCATTCTATTTTCATTCGTAGTTCTAGAGATTATACTCTTTATAAGGCCTTTGATAAAATGCATTTACTTATTGGTAACCGAGACACCGTCATCGATATGGTTATATCTCATTTCATTCCTTGCTATCTAACTTTTCTCATAAATCATAATACATCTTAATAATGCCTGGTTGGGCGGTATGAGTAGGATCATGCACTTTATTCACGATTTCATTTCTAAGCTTATTATTGCTTGAAATATATGTATATCTCTTCCTTAGACAATATAACACTGTCCAGCGCTCCTTAGAATCCTTCAGCTCTTCATTCCTTATCTTAATTCGTATTCTATTCCCATCTTCATTCTCTCTTTTAGTCATATTTCACCTTGGTTGTGGGAATACTACTTACATTCGTCCCCGATCGCCCGACTATTATCGTTCTCGCTTTCTTAATCTTTCCAATGAGTTTTCCTTTTCTATAAGGACATACCATAATTTAGACCGAATTTTATAATTTAGGCATTAGATTCTACATTAACCTTCCTTAGGTGATTATTTATCACATTTATAATCTTTTACCGATTCGTGCCATCTTTCCTATCCTCGTATCCAAGTTTCTTTGCTCAAGAATAAATTCAAACTTTGTAAATTGTGAAGGATTCTTAATTTATTGATATAGGAGTGGAATTTCCAAGACTTTGGTATTTATACTATCGTTACTATCGAGGTAATAGATTTTGGCACCGTGAAGTCGATAATCTCCTTTACGCATACCGGGCTAACTTGTCGATCCATAAGTACTTTGGATTGGTAGGAAGTGAGCACTCTTGGTGAGTCTATCAACAATTACCAATATAGCGGTGTTCCTCTTTTTTGATTTGGGTAAGTTCGTAACGAAGTCCATCGTTATTTCATCTCATTTCCACTCGGGTATTTCCAACGGCAGTAACTTTCCGTATGGACGCTTGGTGTAACGCTTTCATCTCACGGCAAACAAGACAAGGTTCTACTAAAGAAGCTATGTCTCGCTTCATGCCTTCCCACCAAAACTTTTCTTTCAGGTCTTGGTACATCTTAGTACTATCTGAGTGAGCGGTGTAGGGTGTATCGTGAGCCTCACTCATTATTTCATTTTGATGTTTTGCGTCGTCTGGAACGCATATTCTTCCTTCAAACAATAAGGCATTGTCCGACGCCTCCTGGAAGTTCTTAAATCCTCCAGTCCTTACCCTTTCTGGATCTTTTCTAACTTTTCCTCCATCCTTTCTCTCTACGATCCTTTTCTTAAATCGATTCGTCACTATTTCAAGTCATGAGTTGGGAAATTGCTCATGTGGCCTAAGTCATCGTGACACATAAGTTATTATTTATCTCATATTAATACATAGCCTTACTTTTATTAATCCGTGAGAATTGTGACTCTATTTTGGGGTAACTATCTTATTGGTCTTGTTACCTTAGAGAGTTCTTAATGGATCTCAATAGAAGTCAATTAATCTATAAAATTCATGATCTTATTTTAGGTCATTGACGCTGCTCATCTTTAATTGTTTTGTCCTTTGTCGATCTACATTGTTTTCTTTTAAAGACACTATGTGCCCGAGGAATATTTCTTTTGTCGAAATTTACAAAATCAGATTGGCAAAATTCACCCGACTCTTAAAAGTCGTAAGACGACCTTCGATTTTCTTTATGTTCTTTCTCGTCCTTTGAATAGATAAGAACATCATCTATGAGGATTGAGATAAAATTATCTAGGTATGTGTGAAACACTCGATTTTGAGATTCATAAATGTATCGGTGCATTGGTTAGTCCGAATGACATAATTATTATCTCATAGTAACCATATCTTATTCGTAATCGATTCATTTCGTATTTTGGATATCATTCTTCAAGACCATATAATATTACATCATAATGCCTCAAAGGAGACTTTTCATACATTACTTACGAGGGTCGGTCTCACCGAAATGACCGATTACAAAGGCGCCTAGCTCTTTTTACACTCAAAACTTTGACACTTCTTCACCATATTCATAAATTCTTCCAAACCACGCTTATTTTACATATTATAATCACATCATTTTCATCATAAACCATTATTTACATATAAGTCTTATAGATCCTAAGATTCTATGTCTCGAGTGACCTTTGTCGAGTCGCATTCTCCTCGAAACTTGCCTTTATCCAAGCACGCTTTAGTTTTCATACTCCGACGATCATTCTCTTTCGCAGAGCCGTGGTCATGCTGTTCCGCGCTTCTTCTTCAATACTAGAAGTTGGTGTTACTTTTATCGTAGCATGGTTGGGTTGGTAGCGGTAATTCTCCTAATCCGCGAGGACGATAAAATCTCGTCCTTTTGCCATTCTCGCCTCTTTCTCGGTACAATTGACGACACGGGGCGTGGGGCGCTCGAACATCGTGGTACAACCATTCCTTTATACCGTGTGGTGTAACTTGCCGAGGTCCGTGACAAGTACGTCAGAGGTGTCGTCCCATACGCATTATATGTATACTTGGGTATATTGACAAATCCTGGTAAGTCTACCCAGACTTTGGAACTTTTCTCATGGAGAAAATATTCTATTGATATTCCTTTTGCAAAATTCTGCCGATCTGTTGGTAAATGACTGATAAGTCGTTGGATACCATCCTCATTTGTCACTCTATAATTACGAGCATCCTTCCAAAGATGTAGGAACTTCTCCAAAAACTGTCCTAAATCCATGCCTAGTTCATAATAAAAGAGCCGGTACGCTCGTGTGAGTTATAATCTTGTAGGCCTTGGGGTTAACTCCTTCTTTTTCTTTTTCTTTTTACTCGTCAGACCCCTTTTATGACCATCTGTAACCATATAGTTCTAGATGAGTCCGACTTAAATTAAGCAATGGAGGGAATTTTTAATAAGAATGATCTTTTAATGAATTATACACTTTAAGACGATATAACCTCGTAGACTACTTGTGACACGACTCATGACACTCATCTTAATACTCATTTTACGCTTTACATTTTCAATCGATGTTGCCTTAAAGATATTCGCATAAGCTAACAAAGGTACCGATATTCTATCGTAAAACCTCTAACGAAAAGGCTAGCCCCTATCACTAATCACATGAATGACAACCATTTCCAAACTTCTTGTCTCTAAAATTATATCTACGTTCCACATAGATATAATGATCCAAATCATTGGATAGCACTTTAGGCGATTCTAGGTTCAATTCTGAGCTTGAGCAACATTTGCGATGGTCAAAATTCTCGTATAGGTAAGGAGATTTTCATTTCTTGATTCGCTTACCCTGAGTTGGGTTCTATCGCTTCTACGCATACTTGTGCGATGTCAAAAAGCGAAGCACCTAAATTGAACAAAATCTTATGGCTATTCTGAGAAATTTTTCCTCATACATATTCTGCCTTTTGGTTCTGTTTGTTCTGTTTTCGATGCAAGGTGTAGGCTTTGGTCTACGGTGTTCCGCTTATTCAAGTAAATGTCTATTTCATATGTCATCGTCTTTCCATTGGGACATTATGTTCCATTGCTATGGTCTTCGTTGCCTCATTCACCCTATACTTCTCGGATCGTCCCATTATGCTTTTACCAATAGCATTTGTGATTAGGTCTACATCAACCTATCTTTTGATATTGATAACTCAATAATTACATCTTATCGTAAAGATCGTCATGTCTCTATTACTATCATTCATTCTAATCCAAGATGAATGATTTAATTCCCTTTTCACTTTATCGATCTTAGGAATATATTTCTCATATCCTTACTTTAAACTCCTCTCTAGAGAAATCCTTGTCTCGGCCTTTAGCGCCATCGTTGTAATATCCCTTTTGGATATAGTCATTTCTTCTTAATCTTTATTGATTCATCATGCAATTTCGCATAAGATAAAATCCTTTGTCCACTGGGGATGTATTATACTTTGCTTTGACGTCAAATATCTTTACCATTTTCTCGACATTCAATGATTTCTTCACTTCCATGTCAGAGATACTTAATACCTCACTTTATTGATCGTCACAAAAATATGGGGTAAGATTTACAATTAGGTCCACCTTAAGATCCTTCCATGTGAATCTTTTCTTGTTCTCTTGGATGTATTTCCTTTGCAAGATCTATAGAAACTATCTTGCTTGTTAACTATTAAGTTACAAGAGACAAGCGCTTTGTGTCATTATAACTTAGGTATTAAGATTCATTTCAAAATAATGAATCTGCTTCTTAATCCGCTTTACTTCCAAGGAATTACCTTACTTATCAAGTCATAACATCTCTCAAGCTTATATCATATCATGAACTATCTAATTGTATAGCTCATAATTTCTTCCATTATTTTTACTTTTGTCTGCTTTCATGAGCATGGTATTTGAAAGAATCTTACTTTCGTATACTTGCCCACTTTCGTGACTAGAATCGTTATCATTGTCATATGGTTTGGTAGGTAGTACATTCGTGCATCTATAACTTAAATTCTAAGCATCTCATTACCATGTCTCGACTTCGAGTTATTTCCTCCCTACTTAGTTCACATACTAGGGATATCCTAGCTATTCACACATCTCAATGATTATGATCTTTAAATCTTATTATCATTCGTCCAACCATGTTTCAATTATTTAATCGATTATGCTCAAGCATAATCTCATTGATTAAGGTATAAGGCTAAAGATTTATTGTCCGAGACGCTATCATTTCCTTATATATATATATATATATATATATATATCTTTGAAAAGAATATCTTCATGCATCTTCATTCTTTTTTTTATTTTTAAAACATGTCCAACCTACTAACGAGGTTTCAAGGACATCCAACTATCTTAAAGATAAGTTGTAATCGCCTCGTCATGACATAATAAGGAAATTCATATCCCACGATATCATATACTTTTCTTTACTTTTACTCTTTGCATTTAATGCTAAAGAGTATCTTATTCTTAACTTCGTTATCATAACAGTCATATGAAGGCATAACTTCACTGTCATCAATCTTGGTAAAGCCCATCAAGGGTCATCACATCAGTGTGCCATAGGAAGAATTTCTCGTCTCATCTAGATTTTCTTTACATCATAATTTCTTGATGTCTATCACTTTACTGATCTGAAACTTTTAGGTGACTGAGATAAGTCAACCTATTTCATGTCTAATATTGATCGCTTTACTAATTCGCATTTAGGTGACAAGGTAAGTCAACTTTCATCTTACTTGATGGTTTCAAGAGTCGAGAAGAGATTATCACGACTACTTACAGGAGGTACTGTCTCACCCATCAAGATAACATCTTTTCAATGATTGAATCGATATGTTCCTCGATCGAATAAATGGGGCTCTAGGTCCAAGACCAAAATGACGACTCATCGAGATTTCTTTGTTCATATGGGCTGGCGGACTGGCCACAATTATATTCTCAATCACGCAAGGATTTGGGTTCAAAAGGACACTTTGTAAATTTTTGAGTTGGAAGTTTTCTTGGTAAGAAGTGAGAAACTCGAATGATTTCTCAATCGAACTAGGTCATGAGTTAAATTCAATGACGTAAATTAGGTAATGGATATAATTTGAAAGCTTATATACCCGTAATAGGTCATCAACAAAGTTCTCATGTATGTCAAGGTTCTACTTGTACATCAAGATCTTACTTTCTTAGTAACATTCTAGGGTTCAGATCATACTATAATGCCTTACTCTTTTCAAATCATAGAACTAACTTCAACTGATTCTCATGAATTGTGGAGTAGGAATCAGGATTTGGTCCCCATAAGAAATGAAGTACAGTGCATTAGGAGCACGAGGCGAAAACCATACGTAAATTGGAGTTCACACGACCGAGAACGAGTCAAAAGTAATCACCGCGCGGTGCGTAGAAATTTACACGCGTCGCGCCGAGTCATAAACGATGCCGACACCAAGGTCGTGCATGCCGTTACCGATGCCGAGGTAGTACAGAATATTGCCGACACCGAGGTCGGACAAACTACCCCACCGATATGTCAAAGGCGGTGTTATAAATGCCGATTTCAAGTCGACAATCGACATGCCGATGTCGGGCCGAGGTCATACATGTCGAGGTCGAACAATTTCAGATAAATCTTTCACTTTTCTTCACTCAAGATGGAATGAAGTTCTCAAATCCATCACTAATCTTGTTCTTGTAATTGAAGGAAATTCTTACTTCTATGTGTCCTTTCGTAAAAGGGATCATGCGTCCTATAAAGTCTATGTTCTGTTTGAACTAGCATGCTCATCATCATAATCAACTTTGAGATTGAAGTAAAACTTCGAATATTCCTACGTAGCTCATTTGTACGCACGTATTTCGTTGAATTTAAAGAATTCAACATATCATATTTGACAATTCAATGTCCAATCTCAATCATTTTAAAACGTGAAAAATCATAACTTTGTTCATAATAATGAACCATTAGTACATTTCAGAAATTCAAACATTTCATATTTGGCACATCATGCCAAAACTTTCTCATATCATTGTCATCATCTTTCTTATATCTTCCTTCCTTTCATAACTTTCTTTGACAAATCATTTGTCACAACATTCACAAATTGGGGATAACCCAACAACATCACATCATTCATTTCACTTAAAAATTTATTTCACTTTCAACTTTTCGTTTCAAAACCGAGAAAAATAATTTCATAAACATTCGTCTTGGCCAAGCTAATTTTTCAAAACTTTGAAAAAAGAGTCATTTACCTCATTTCGGTTGAGCTTGATGTGATGGAGTGTTGAGCATTGTCAGCTGATCTCTAGAAGTCTAATGACTCAATCTAGACTTAACCTTAAAGAAGATTTTGGGTTCAAGAGCGAACTGCTCTGATACCACTCTGTCACAGCCCCACAATCCTAATTACGGATTAGCAGGGACTATAGTTGTATACATGAAAGAATAAACATGGAGACTCTCATTAATAAGCGTAATACATATGTCAAGCATGCTCTTGGACTCTAGTACATAAATTAGGTTCTTGCAGCGGAAGACATGTGATAAATACATATGACGATGTACTATCAAGGTATAAACTTTTCAGCGACAATAATCCTATTGCTCAACACTGCTCCATCCATCATCTGCTCAACCTGCACATTTAAAAACAAACATGCAGGGCTGAGTACAAGAATGCACTCAGTGGACTCATGCCAAAAACATTTTATCATTTGTAGATTACACTGCCACATCATGGTAAGACACAAGGGTTTTAGTTGAAAATGCCTTGTGCTTACTAAAACATTTTCATCATTTCTCAAAATCATCGCCTGGCCAGGCATTTTTCTGGGTGTGTATGATCCGTATCCCTTATCATCATTTCATCATATCATCATAGTCGAAAGTCGTGAGGGAGGCCTCCCTCTACGACCCCGTGACCGGCCGTGAATTGTCCTTACAGCACACAGTCACCTTAGGTGTACACGTTAATCCTAGCCAGGTATTGTCCTTCCAGCATAGGATCCGATATCGATTTCATACATAAGTTGGGAGTGACCCAACAACATTCATAACATTTCATAGATAGGATACATACACAAAACATAAACATTTTTGGCAGGTAATCATGTAAATATTTTATCAACAGTTGAAATAAGCATCGTAAATAAATATTTCAAAAGCATTTTATTTTTGAGTAGAGTAAAGCCCACCGGACCAGATCGCTTAATCCCATTTCTTGACTGTAAGTCCTAGCTTTAGCCTATCTATTCTCGCCTCGAGGTTTTGGAGGAAAAATCCATTGGGTCTTAGAACCCATATTTCTATTTTAGTGTATATCATGGTATGATATACACTCAATTGACCACGTGGTAGACTTAGTCAAATATTTCACGTTAAGGTACGCTTTGTGAAAATATCGTATAATGATGTTTTATCATAATTGCACATCTTATAATGCTCTATCGCACCTTGCGACATAACATAATGAATGCATCGATTAATAGCATGTTAGTCACCTAAGGCATACTTCACATAGGGTTTCCAACACTTAGTCAAATTTCAAGTGTTTAATTTCAGCAAAACAGCTTGAAACAACCCAAGTGACATACTTTGACGATCCATAACTCTCGATTCAGAATACGTATTGTCGCACAAAGATACATTATGGAAACCTCTAAACATGTACTACAAGTTCTAAGAAGGAATTAAATCCAAAAGAGTCGTGGTTCGGGAGATATAGGGTCTCAAAGTGGGCAACTCAAACTGACTTCTATACTTAGAAAATTTTCAGAATTTTCAGTTTTAGCTTAACGACGAGGGGTTTTATGAGGCTCGTAAATTTTGACTCACAATACCAAAATGGCTGCAGGCTACCAATTTCGAAACCTTGTAACAAGTACTACATATTTCATGAAGACCATACTGGAAAATATCTGACACATCGAGAAATACATAAGCTCGAAGTTGACTAGTTGGAAATGGACAGTTTCCAGTAGGTGACTTTGGGTCAGTGAAAGGTATACCTATAAGAGTTGGTTTGGGATGAAACTTTCTAGATCACAACTAGACATGGTGGGGAACATTTCTTATGAAGAAACCCAAGTCCAAATCGGACTATAAATGGCTTGAACACCTCACGTAAAAGTCATACTCGAACAGCCTATTAACATAGAAATTTTCTAAGGCAGTTTGTCCAAAAAGGCTTACTGAAATGCGTCAACTTTAAAAATTCACCGTGAGTTCATTATAAGGAATCTGGAAATGAAACCAATCATATTGAAAAGCCACTTAGGTCTAGTTTAATCCAGAAAAAGCCTCACTCAATGATTCACAATAGATTGGGAGCTAAAAATATGTTACCACAAGCTATCACTCCCGTGACAGTTTTGTGCAGTTAATTTGTAAAATATGGAATAAATAGTAAGACTTTTTAGAAAATTATGAAAATTTACATACATCTTCTAGACATGCTGAATTATGTTTCTGCCAAATTTCAGAGTTTTATCATTAGCCAAACTTAAAACGAAAGCCACGGATTATGGGTGATGAACACGGCGATTTCACAGATTTGCGCGATGCTTTTGAAAAATACGATTAAAATAGCAAATCATATTGGATGGACTTGAAATTTTACAGAGGCATATTAGACACATATATTTTCAACATATTAAAAATTCATAATCATCGGACCACTGTAACTTAGTCAAATAAATTCGTTAAGTTGCTGTTCGTCCAGGTAAATCAACATGCAATCTCTTATGCTTATAAATCTAGCACATTCAAGCATATATGTGTACATGCATGTATGTAGCTCAACACTATTGAGTCCAAGGTTTAGATTCTTCACCTTGGTGTGAAATTCAGTGGGAATCAAGGGGTTCGCTGAGGAGAGGCTCGTAGCCTGGAAAGGCTTCGCTGTCCATCTTGAGCTAGGAGCTTATGTCCACTTTTTGAATGGTGGAGTGGCTGATCTTGGAGCTGTTCTTGGAGGGGGGGATGGACGAAAATGGGGAAAGAGAGAGAGAAGGGGACTGCAGAAATGAGGAGAGAGTGGCTGGAGTTTGGGGGGATGTGGTAGTGGTGTGCTTGTGGGTGACATTTGTCATCCCTAGTACATGCATAGAAACAACACACATGCACACACTCTTGCACGCCCTCTCTACACACACATATATGCACGATTTTTGTGCATATATATATATATACATTTCAGTATTTAAATGTTTAATTATGATATATAATTAATCACATTGCCACTTAATATATACATGTAATAGGAAAAATCAACAACACACTTTGTTACACCTTCAAGGGTTTTCGGCTATTACACATAAACCATAGGTCAAATTTTTATTTTCTATGCCCAACATTGATATATGTTATCACATATAGTTTAGATGATAAATAATATCATAGGATAAATTAATGGCATCATTTTATGCGATAAAAATCGAGTTCAACAATTAGGGTTTTCGAACGTTTGAAAAATTGGTCACTATCAATTCTTGTTGATCTAGCATTGATTTAATGCTTAATAATACTGTAATTACATATACTAATCATAGGAAATTAATTCCTATAATTTCTTGATCGATTAAAACGCTTTTCGTTTCATCTCAAAGCGTTAACGTTTGAAAACATTGCGAAACGTTCATTATCGACTCATCTCGAAATGGTCGTCATTACTTTAATAAATTATTCCATTAATAATGGAATTTAATTCTAAGCTTAATTTCTTAGAAAATATCATGAATTTTAACTATCGATACGCGATCGACGTTAAAATAATACTGCCGATATACTTCATATACTTTTATTTCTTAATTCACAATTCTCAGTGAATATAAAATAGATTTCATTCCTTCGTAATTAATCGAAGTCATTATTCGATATCATTCTCGATTGAATATCTCAATAAAGCTTTGATTTACTGTTTTTAAATACCGTAATTAGCATTTAATTCATGGTATTACATCCTACCCCTTAAAAGAAATTTCGTCCGAAATTTGCATACCTCATAAAGTATGGGTATCTTAACATCATAACATCATAACTTTCTATGTGCTTTTCTTTCGTCCATGGTTCTTCCATTGGACTTTCATTAAAAGACCCAAATTTGCTTCTTTAATCGTTACATCGTACAATCAAATTAGTCGTAGATTTTCATCATAACTCATTTGAGTCAAAGGTCATGTCATCATGTTGGTTTACGAGAATGGGTTATTTTCGATTTCAATCTGCGACACGTGGAAAACATTTCGCATTTTCCCCAAATGTGATGGAAGTACCAAGCTATAGGCTACTAGGCTATCATTGCTAGGAGCTCGTAAGGTCCTATAAAACATGATCTCAACATTCTTGTATCTAAACTTATAATTCCTCTAGATGGAGAAATCTTAAGAAACTTTAATTCGCATTCAAGAATGCGCTTCGGTTTACGCAGCGTGCAATGTAAGATTTTTCTGTCTCCGAGCTTTTCTTATTCTTTGCCTCGTTAGCGTATATCTTAATCGTTTCATTTACAACGTCAGACTTTTTACCTTTGCTCACCTACTTTGTTACAATAAAGTGGTGGTCAATACTTTTTCACAATATGCCTCATAAGGCTACATTGATCGTTATTTGGTAGCTATGGTCGATGTAAACTTACCAAGTGGTACAATCGCTCACTTGCATCTTGGTTTAACACTTATGTTCTATCGTATCCTTAAACGTTCATACTGTCCTTTCTGATTGTCTATCTGTCTGTGAGTGGACATCTATGTTAAGGCTTAACCTCGTATCTAACTCCTTTTTTGAGTTAGTTCAAAATCTAGGGGTACTCTTGAAGTCTCTATCTGGAGTGATAGGTTTTGTTACTCCTTGTAAATATACGATTTCCTTTATGTATAACTGAGTTAACTTATCGGATCTATGAGTCATCTGAATAGACAGAGACAAAACATAATTGGCGAGTCAATCCACTACTAGCCATATAGTAGTGCGACTTCTTTATGACTTTGGTAAAATTTGTCATAAGATCTATTTCTATATCATTCTATTTTCATTCGTGTAGTTCTAGAGATTATACTCTCTTATAAGGCCTTTGATAAAATGCCTTTACTTATTGGTAACCGAGACACTGCTCGTCAATATGGTTATATCTCATTTCATTCCTTGCTATCTAACTTTTCTCATAAATCATAATACATCTTAATAATGCCTGGTTGGGCGGTATGAGTAGGATCATGCACTTTATTCACGATTTCATTTCTAAGCTTATTATTGCTTGGAAATATATGTATATCTCTTCCTTAGACAATATAACACTGTCCAGCGCTCCTTAGAATCCTTCAGCTCTTCATTCCTTATCTTAATTCGTATTCTATTCCCATCTTCATTCTCTCTTTTTAGTCATATTTCACCTTGGTTGTGGGAATACTACTTACATTCGTCCCTGATTGCCCGACTATTACTGTTCTCGTTTTCTTAATCTTTCCAATGAGTTTTCCTTTTCTATAAGGACATACCATAATTTAGACCTGAATTTTATAATTTAGGCATTAGATTCTACATTAACCTTCCTTAGGTGATTATTTATCACATTTATAATCTTTACCGATTCGTGCCATCTTTCCTATCCTCGTATCCAAGTTTCTTTGCTCAAGAATAAATTCAAACTTTTGTAAATTGTGAAGGGTTCTTAATTTATTGATATAGGAGTGGAATTTCCAAGACTTTGGTATTTATACTATCGTTACTATCGAGGTAATAGATTTTGGCACTCGTGAAGTCGTATAATCTCCTTTACGCATACCGGGCTAACTTGTCGATCCATAAGTACTTTGGATTGGTAGGAAGTGAGCACTCTTGGTGAGTCTATCAACAATTACCAATATAGCGGTGTTCCTCTTTTTGATTTGGGTAAGTTCGTAACGAAGTCCATCGTTATTTCATCTCATTTCCACTCGGGTATTTCCAACGGTCAGAACTTTCCGTATGGACGCTGGTGTAACGCTTTCATCTGGCGGCAAACAAGATGCGGTGTTCTACTGAAGAAGTTATGTCTCGCTTCATGCCTTCCCACCAAAACTTTTCTTTCGGGTCTTGTACATCTTAGTACTATCTCGAGTGAAGGTGTAGGTGTATCGTGAGCCTCACTCATTATTTCATTTTGAAGTTTTATGTCGTCTGAACGCATATTCTTCCTTCAAACAATAAGGCATTGTCCGACGCCTCCCGAAGTTCTTAAATCCTCCGGTCCTTACCCTTTCTCGGATCTTTTCTAACTTTTCCTCCATCCTTTGTCTCTACGATCCTTTTCTTAAATCGATTCGCCACTATTTCAAGTCATGAGTTGGGAAATTCTGTTCATGTGGCCTAAGTCATCGTGACACATAAGTTATTATTTATCTCATATTAATACATAGCCTTACTTTTATTAATCCGTGAGAATTGTGACTCTATTTTGGGGTAACTATCTTATTGGTCTTGTTACCTTAGAGAGTTCTTAATGGATCTCTAACAGAAGTCAATTAATCTATAAAATTCATGATCTTATTTTAGGTCATTGACGTCGTTCATCTTTAATTGTTTTGTCCTTTGTCAGATCTACATTGTTCTCTTTTAAAGACACTATGTGCCCGAGGAATATTTCTCTTGTCGAAATTTACAAACCCAGATTTGCAAAATTCACCCGGCTCTTAAAAGTCGTAAGACAGCCTTCGATATTCTTTATGTTCTTTCTCGTCCTTTGAATAGATAAGAACATCATCTATGAGGATTGAGATAAAAATTATCTAGGTATGTGTGAAACACTCGATTTTTGAGATTCATAAACAGGGCTGGTGCATTGGTTAGTCCGAATGACATAATTATTATCTCATAGTAACCATATCTTATTCGAATCCATTCATTTCCGTATTTTGGATATCATTCTTCAAGACCATATAATATTACATCATAATGCCTCAAAGAGACTTTTCATACATTACTTACGAGTCGGTCTACCGAAATGACCGATTACAAAGCGCCTAGCTCTTTTTACACTCAAAACTTTGACACTTCTTCACCATATTCATAAATTCTTCCAAACCACGCTTATTTTACATATTATAATCACATCATTTTCATCATAAACCATTATTTACATATAAGTCTTATAGGATCCTAAGATTCTATGTCTCCGAGTGACCTTTGTCGAGTCGCACTCTCCCTCGAAACTTGCCTTCTCCAAGCACGCTTTTAGTTTTCATACTCCCGACGATCATTCTCTTTCGAGAGCCGTGTCATCTTGTTCCCGCTTCTTCTTCAATACTAGAAGTTGGTGTTACTTTTATCGTAGTATGGTTGGGTTGGTAGCGGTATTTCTCCTAATCCGCGAGACGATAAAATCTCGTCCTTTTGCCATTCTCGCCTCTTTTCTCGGTACAATTGACAGCAGACGGGGCGGCATGCTCGAACATCGTGGTACAACCATTCCTTTATACTGTGTGGTGTAACTTGCCGAGGTCCAGGACAAGTACTCGTAGGTGTCGTCCCATACGCATTATATGTATACTTGGGTATATTGACAAATCTCGTAAGTCTACCTGGACTTTGGAACTTTTCTCATGGAGAAAATATTCTATCGATATTCCTTTTGCAAAATTCTCGCCGATCTGTTGGTAAATGACCGATAAGTCGTTGGATACCATCCTCATTTGTCACTCTATAATTACGAGCATCCTTCCAAAGATGTAGGAACTTCTCCAAAACCGTCCTAAATCCATGCCTAGTTCATAATAAAAGAGCCATGCGCTCGTGTGAGTTATAATCTTGTAGGCCTTGGGGTTAACTCCTTCTTTTCTTTTTCTTTTACTCGTCGACCCTTTTATGACCATCTCAGAACCATATAGTTCTAGATGAGTCCGACTTAAATTAAGCAATGGAGGGAATTTTAATAAGAAGGATCTTTAATGAATTATACACTTTAAGACGTATATAACCTCAGTAGACTACTTGTGACACGACTCATGACACTCATCTTAATACTCATTTTACGTTTTACATTTTCAATCGTATGTTGCCTTAAAGATATTCGCATAAGCTAACAGTGGGTACTGATATTCTATCGTGTAAAACCTCTAACGAAAAGGCTAGGCCCCGGTCACTAATCACATGAATGACAGCCATTTCCTAAACTTCTTTCTAAAATTATATCTACGCTCCACATAGATATAATGATCCAAATCATTGGATAGCACTTTAGGCGATTCTAGGTTCAATTCGAGCTTGAGCAACATTTGCGATGGTCAAAATTATCGATAGGTAAGGAGATTTTCATTTCTTGATTCGCTTACCACAGAGTTGGGTTCTATCGCTTCTACGCATACTTGTGCGATGTCAAAAGCCAAGCACCTAAATTGAAAAAAATCTTATGGCTATTCCGAGAAATTTTTCCTCATACATATTCGCCTTTTGTCTGCTTTGTTCTGCTTTCGATGCAAGGTGTAGGCTTTGGTCTACGGTGTTCCGCTTATTCAAGTAAATGTCTATTTCATATGTCATTGTTCTTTCCATTGGGACATTATGTTCCTCGCTATGGTCTTCGTTGCCACATTCACCCTATACTTCTCAGTATCGGTCCCATTATGCTTTTACCAATAGCATTTGTGATTAGGTCTACATCAACCTATCTTTTGATATCGATATCTCAATAATTACATCTTATCGTAAAGATCGTCATGTCTCTATTACTATCATTCATTCTAATCCAAGATGAATGATTTAATTCCCTTTTCACTTTATCGATCTTAGGAATATATTTCATATATCCTTACTTTAAACTCCTCTCTAGAGAAATCCTTGTCTCGCCTTTAGCGCCATCGTTTGTAATATCCCTTTTGGATATAGTCATTTCTTCTTAATCTTTTATTGATTCATCATGCAATTTCGCATAAGATAAAATCCTTTGTCTCATCGGGATGTATTATACTTTGCTTTGACGTCAAATATCTTTACCATTTTCTCGACATTCAATGATTTCTTCACTTCCATGTCGAGATACTTAATACCTCACTTTATTGATCGTCACAAAATATGGGGTAAGATTTACAATTAGGTCCACCTTAAGATCCTTCCATGTGAATCTTTTCTTGTGTTCTCTCGATGTATTTCCTTTGCAAGATCTATAGAAACTATCTTGCTTGTTAACTATTAAGTTACAAGAGACAAGCGTTTTGTGTCATTATAACTTAGGTATTAAGATTCATTTCAAAATAATGAACTGCTTTAATCCGCTTTTTACTTCCAAGGAATTACCTTACTTATCGAAGTCATAACATCTCTCAAGCTTATATCATATCATGAACTATCTAATTGTATAGCTCATAATTTCTTCTCATTATTTTTTACTTTTGTCTGCTTTCATGAGCATGGTATTTGAAAGAATCTTACTTCTATACTTGATTTCACTTTCGTGACTAGAACCGCTATCATTGTCATATGGCTTGGTAGGGTAGTACATTGCATCTATAACTTAAATTCTAAGCATCTCATTACCATGTCTCGACTTGAGTTATTTCCTCCCTACTTAGTTCACATACTAGGATATCCTAGCTATTCACACATCTCAATGATTATGATCTTTAAATCTTATTATCATTCGTCCAACCATGTTTCAATTATTTTAATCGATTATGCTCAAGCATAATCTCATTGATTGAGGTATAAGGCGAAAGATTTATTGTCTGAGACGCTATCATTTCCTTATATATATATATATATATATATATATATATATATATATATATATATATTCTTTGAAAAGAATATCTTTCATGCATCTTCATTCTTTTTTTTTTTTTTAAAACATGTCCAACCTACTAACGAGGTTTCAAGGACATCCAACTATCTTAAAGATAAGTTGTAATCGCTCTCGTCATGACATAATAAGGGAAATTCATATCCCACAGATATCATATACTTTTCTTTACTTTTACTCTTTGCATTTAATGCTAAAGAGTATCTTATTCTTAACTTCATATCATAATAAATCATATGAAGGCATAACTTCACCGCCATCAATCTTGGTAAAGCCCATCATGGTCATCACATCGCAGCCATAGGAAGAATTTCTCGCCTCATCTAGATTTTCTTTACATCATAATTTCTTGATGTCTATCACTTCATCGATCTGAAACTTTTAGGTGATCGAGATAAGTCAACCTATTTCATGTCTAATATTGATCGCTTTACTAATTCGCATTTAGGTGACAAGGTAAGTCAACTTTCATCTTACTTGATGGTTTCAAGAGTCGAGAAGAGATTATCACGACTACTTACGAGAGGTACTTGTCTCACCCATCAAGATAACATCTTTCAATGATTGAATCGATATGTTCCTCGACTCAATAAATGGGGCTCTAGGTCCAAAGACCAAAATGACGACTCATCGAGATTTCTTTGTTCATATGGGCTGGCTGCACCGTCACAATTATATTCTCATCACGCAATGATTTGGGTTCAAAAGGACACTTTGTAAATTTTGAGTTGGAAGTTTTCTTCGTAAGAAGTGAGAAACTCGAATGATTTCTCAATCGAACTAGGTCATGAGTTAAATTCAATGACGTAAATTAGGTAATGGATATAATTTGAAAGCTTATATACCCGTAATAGGTCATCAACAAAGTTCTCATGTATGTCAAGGTTCTACTTGTACATCAAGATCTTACTTTCTTAGTAACATTCTAGGGTTCAGATCATACTATAACAATCTTACTCTTTTCAAATCATAGAACTAACTTCAACTGATTCTCATGAATTGTGGAGTAGGAATCAGGATTTGGTCCTTCATAAGAAATGAAGTACAGTGCATTAGGAGCACGTGGCGAAAACCATACGTAAATTGGAGTTCACACGACCGAGAACGAGTCAAAACAGAATCACTGCGCGGTGCGTAGAAATTTACACGCGTTCGCGCGAAGTCATAAACGATGCCGACACCAAGGTCGTGCATGCCGCTACCGATGCCGAGGTAGTACAGAATATTGCCGACACCGAGGTCGGACAAACTACCCCAATGATATGTCAAAGGCGGTGTTATAAATGCCGATTTGAAGTCGACAATCGACATGCCGATGTCGGCCGAGGTCATACATGTCGAGGTCGAACAATTTCGTATAAATCTTTCACTTTTCTTCACTCAAGATGGAATGAAGTTCTCAAATCCATCACTAATCTTGTTCTTGTAATTGAAGGAAATTCTTACTTCTATGTGTCCTTTCGTAAAAGGGATCATGCGTCCTATAAAGTCTATGTTCATTTGAACTAGCATGCTCATCATCATAATCAACTTTGAGATTGAAGTAAAACTTGAATATTCCTACGTAGCTCATTTGTACGCACGTATTTCGTTGAATTTAAAGAATTCAACATATCATATTTGACAATTCAATGTCCAATCTCAATCATTTTAAAACGTGAAAAATCATAACTTTGTTCATAATAATGAACCATTAGTACATTTCGTAAATTCAAACATTTCATATTTGGCACATCATGCCAAAACTTTCTCATATCATTGTCATCATCTTTCTTATATCTTCCTTCCTTTCATAACTTTCGACAAATCATTTGTCACAACATTCACAAATTGGGGATAACCCAACAACATCACATCATTCATTTCACTTAAAATTTATTTCACTTTCAACTTTTCGCTTCAAAACCGAGAAAAATAATTTCATAAACATTCGTCTCGCCAAGCTAATTTTCAAAACTTTGAAAAAGAGTCATTTACCTCATTTCGGTTGAGCTTGATGTGATGGAGTGTTGAGCATTGTCACCGATCTCTAGAAGTCTAATGACTCAATCTAGACTTAACCTTAAAGAAGATTTTGGGTTCAAGAGCGAACCGCCCGATACCATCATGTACGCCCCACAATCCTAATTACGGATTAGCGGGACTATAGTTGTATACATGAAAGAATAAACATGGAGACTCTCATTAATAAGCGTAATACATATGTCAAGCATGCTCTTGGACTCTAGTACATAAATTAGGTTCTTGCAATGGAAGACATGTGATAAATACATATGACGATGTACTATCAAGGTATAAACTTTTCAAATGACAATAATCCTATTGCTCAACACCGCCCATCCATCATCTCGCTCAACCCGCACATTTAAAAACAAACATGCGGTGAGTACAAGAATGCACTCGGTGGACTCATGCCAAAACATTTTATCATTTGTAGATTACATCGCCACATCATGGTAAGACACAAGGTTTTAGTTGAAAATGCCTTGTGCTTACTAAAACATTTTCATCATTTCTCAAAATCATCGCTGGCTGTGCATTTTTCCGGTGTGTATGATCCGTATCCCTTATCATCATTTCATCATATCATCATAGTCGAAAGTCGTGAGGAGGCCTCCTCTACGACCCGTGACCGGCCGTGAATTGTCCTTACAAAGACACAATCACCTTAGGTGTACACGTTAATCCTAGCTGTGTATTGTCCTTCCAAAGATAGATCCGATATCGATTTCATACATAAGTTGGGAGTGACCCAACAACATTCATAACATTTCATGATAGGATACATACACAAAACATAAACATTTTTGGCGGTGTAATCATGTAAATATTTTATCAACAGCTGAAATAAGCATCGTAAATAAATATTTCAAAAGCATTTTATTTTTGAGTAGAGTAAAGCCCACCGGACTGTGGATCGCCTTAATCCCATTTCGACCTGTAAGTCCTAGCTTTTAGCCTATCTATTCTCGCCTCGAGGTTTTGGAGTGGAAAATCCATTGGGTCTTAGAACCCATATTTCTATTTTAGTGTATATCATGGTATGATATACACTCAATTAACCATGTGGTAAGACTTAGTCAAATATTTCACGTTAAGGTATGCTTTCGTGAAAATATCGTATCATGATGTTTTATCATAATTGTACATCTTATAATGCTCTATCGCACCTTGCGACATAACATAATGAATGCATCGATTAATAGCATGTTAGTCACATAAGGCATACTTCACATAGGGTTTCCAACACTTAGTCAAATTTCAAGTGTTTAATTTCAGCAAAACAGCTTGAAACAACCCAAGTGACATACTTTGACGATCGATAACTCTCGATTCAGAATACGATGGTCGCACAAAGATACATTCTGAAACCTCTAAACATGTACTACAAGTTCTAAGAAGGAATTAAATCCAAAAGAGTCGTGGTTCGGGAGATATAGGGTCTCAAAGTGGGCAACTCAAACTGACTTCTATACTTAGAAAATTTTAAGAATTTTCAGTTTTAGCTTAACGATTTAGGGTTTTGCGAGGCTCGTAACTTTTGACTCACAATACCAAAATGGCTGCAGGCTACCAATTTCGAAACCTTGTAACAAGTACTACATATTTCATGAAGACCATACTGGAAAATATCTGACACATCGAGAAATACATAAGCTCGAATTTGACTAGTTGAAATGGACAGTTTCCAGTAGGTGACTTTGGGTCAGTGAAAGGTATACCTATAAGAGTTGGTTTGGGATGAAACTTTCCAGATCATAACTAGACATGGTGGGGAACATTTCTTATGAAGAAACCCAAGTCCAAATCGGACTAAAAATGTCTTGAACACCTCACGTAAAAGTCATACTCGAACAGCCTATTAACATAGAAATTTTCTAAGGCAGTTTGTCCAAAAAAGGCTTACTGAAATGCGTCAACTTTAAAAATTCACCGTGAGTTCATTATAAGGAATATGGAAATGCAACCAATTATATTGAAAAGCCACTTAGGTCTAGTTTAATCCAGAAAAAGCCTCACTCAATGATTCACAATATATTGGGAGCTAAAAATATGTTACCACAAGCTATCACTCCCGTGACAGTTTTGTGCAGTTAACTTATAAATCTGGAATAAATAGTAAGACTTTTTAGAAAATTCTGAAAATTGACATACATCTTCTAGACATGCTGAATTATGTTTCTGCCAAATTTCAGAGTTTTATCATTAGCCAAACTTAAAACGAAAGCCACGGATTATGGGTGATGAACACGGCGATTTCCCAGATTTGCGCGATGCTTTTGAAAAATACGATTAAAATAGAAAATCATGTTGGATGGACTTGAAATTTTACAGAGGCATATTAGACACATATATTTTCAACATATTAAAAATTCACAATCATCGGACCACTGTAACTTAGTCAAATAAATTCGTTAAGTTGCTGTTCGTCCAGGTAAATCAACATGCAATCACTTATGCTTATAAATCTAGCACATTCAAGCATATATGTGTACATGCATGTATGTAGCTCCAACACTATTGAGTCCAAGGTTTAGATTCTTCACCTTGGTGTGAAATTCAGTGGGGAATCGAAGGGGTTGGCTGAGGAGAGGCTCGTAGCCTGGAAAGGCTTCGGCTGTCCATCTTGAGCTAGGAGCTTATGTGCACTTTTTGAATGGTGGAGTGGCTGATCTTGGAGCTGTTCTTGGAGGGGATGGACGAAAATGGGGAAAGAGAGAGAGAGGGGGACTGCAGAAATGAGGAGAGAGTGGCTGGAGTTTGGGGGTATGTGGTAGTGTTGTGCTTGTGGGTGACATTTGTCATCCCTAGTACATGCATAGAAACAACACACATGCACACACTCTTGCACTCCCTCTCTACACACACATATATGCACGATTTTTGTGCATATATATATATACATTTCAGTATTTAATTGTTTAATTATGATATATAATTAATCACATTGCCACTTAATAGATACATGTAATAGGAAAAATCAACAACACACTTTGTTACACCTTCAAGGGTTTTCGGCTATTACACATAAACCATAGGTCAAATTTTTATTTTCTATGCCCAACATTGATATATGTTATCACATATAGTTTAGATGATAAATAATATCATAGGATAAATTAATGGCATCATTTTATGCGATAAAAATCGAGTTCCACAATTAGGGTTTTCGAACGTTTGAAAAATTGGTCACTATCAATTCTTGTTGATCTAGCATTGATTTAATGCTTAATAATACTGTAATTACATATACTAATCATAGGAAATTAATTCCTATAATTTCTTGATCGATTAAAACGCTTTTCGTTTCATCTCAAAGCGTTAACGTTTGAAAACGTTGCGAAACGTTCATTATCGACTCATCTCGAAATGGTCGTCATTACTTTAATAAATTATTCCATTAATAATGGAATTTAATTCTAAGCTTAATTTCTTAGAAAATATCATGAATTTTAACTATCGATACGATCGACGTTAAAATAATCTGCCGATATACTTTTATACTTTTATTTCTTAATTCACAATTCTCGGTGAATATAAAATAGGATTTCATTCCTTCGTAATTAATCAAGTCATTATTCGATATCATTCGATTGAATATCTCAATGAAAGCTTTGATTTACTGGTTTTAAATACCGTAATTAGGCATTTAATTCGCTGGGTATTACATCCTACCCCTTAAAAGAAATTTCGTCCCGAAATTTGCATACCTCATAAAGTATGGGTATCTTATTATCATAACATCATAACTTTCTATGTGCTTTTCTTTCATCCATGGTTCTTCCATCGACTTTCATTAAAAGACCCAAATTTGCTTTTTAATCGTTACATCGCATAATCAAATTAGTCGAGATTTTCATCATAACTCATTTGAGTCAAAGGTCACGTCATCATGTTGGTTTACTTAGAATCGGGTTATTTTAGTATTTCCTTAATCTGCGACACGTGGAAAAAAAACATTTCGTACTTTCCAAATGTGATGGAAGTACTAAGCTATAGGCTACTAGGCTATCATTGCTAGGAGCTCGTAAGGTCCTATAAAACATGATCTCAACATTCTTGTATCTAAACTTATAATTCCTCTAGATGGAGAAATCTTAAGAAACTTTAATTCGCATTCAAGAATGCGCTTCGGGTTTACGCTGCATCACGTGTAAGATTTTTATCCATCTGAGCTTTTCTTATTCTTTGCCTCGTTAGCGAGATATCTTAATCGTTTCATTTACAACGTCAGACTTTTTACCTTTGCTCACCTACTTTGTTACAATAAAGTAGTGGTCAATACTTCTTTTCACAATATGCCTCATAAGGCTACATTGATCGTTATTTGGTAGCTATGGTCGATGTAAACTTACCAGTGGTACAATCGCTCTCACTTGCATCTTGGTTTAACACTTATGTTCTATCGTATCCTTAAACGCTCATACCGTCCTTTCGATTGTCTATCCGTCGTGAGTGGACATCTATGTTAAGGCTTAACCTCGTATCTAACTCCTTTTTTGAGTTAGTTCAAAATCTAGGGGTACTCTCAAGTCTCTATCTGGGTGATAGGTTTTGTTACTCCTTGTAAATATCGATTTCCTTTACGTATAACCGAGTTAACTTATCGGATCTATGAGTCATCCGAATAGACAGAGACAAAACATAATTGGCGTAGTCAATCCACTACTAGCCATATAGTAGTGCGACTTTTATGACTTTGGTAAAATTTGTCATAAGATCTATTTCTATATCATTCTATTTTCATTCGTAGTTCTAGAGATTATACTCTCTTATAAGGCCTTTGATAAAATGCCTTTACTTATTGGTAACCGAGACACCGTCAATAATATGGCTATATCTCATTTCATTCCTTGCTATCTAACTTTTCTCATAAATCATAATACATCTTAATAATGCTGGTTGGTGGTATGAGTAGGATCATGCACTTTATTCACGATTTCATTTCTAAGCTTATTATTGCTTGGAAATATATGTATATCTCTTCCTTAGATAATATAACACCGTCAGTCTCCTAGAATCCTTCACTCTTCATTCCTTATCTTAATTGTATTCTATTCCCATCTTCATTCTCTTTTTAGTCATATTTCACCTTGGTTGTGGGAATACTACTTACATTCGTCCCCGATCGCCCGACTATTCATCGTTTCGTTTTCTTAATCTTTCCAACGAGTTTTCCTTTCTATAAGGACATACCATAATTTAGACTGAATTTTATAATTTAGGCATTAGATTCTACATTAACCTTCCTTAGGTGATTATTTATCACATTTATAATCTTTTACTTGATTCGTTGCCATCTTTCCTATCCTGTATCCAAGTTTCTTTGCTCAAGAATAAATTCAAACTTTTGTAAATTGTGAAGGGTTCTTAATTTATTGATATAGGAGTGAAATTTCCAAGACTTTGGTATTTATACTCATCTATTACTATCGGAGGTAATAGATTTTGGTACTCAGTGAAGTCGTATAATCTCCTTTACGCATAATTTGGGCTAACTTGTCGATCCATAAGTACTTTGATTGGTGAAGTGAGCACTCTTGGTGAGTCTATCAACAATTACCAATATAGCGGTGTTCCTCTTTTTGATTTGGGTAAGTTCGTAGAAGTCCATCGTTATTTCATCTCATTTCCACTCGGGTATTTCCAACGGTCAGAACTTTCCGTATGGACGTTGGTGTAACGCTTATCTCACTGGCAAACAAGACAGGTGTTCTCTGAAAGAAGCTATGTCTCGTTCATGCCTTCCCACCAAAACTTTTCTTTCGTGTCTTGGTACATCTTAGTACTATCCGAGTGAGCGGTGTAGGGTGTATCGTGAGCCTCACTCATTATTTCATTTTGAAGTTTTGCGTCGTCTGAACGCGCATATTCTTCCTTCAAACAATAAGGCATTGTCTCGACGCCTCGGAAGTTCTTAAATCCTCCAGTCCTTACCCTTTCTCGGATCTTTTCTAACTTTTCCTCCATCCTTTGTCTCTCTACGATCCTTTTTCTTAAATCAGATTCTGTCACTATTTCAAGTCATGAGTTGGGAAATTCTGTTCATGTGGCCTAAGTCATCGTGACACATAAGTTATTATTTATCTCATATTAATACATAGCCTTACTTTTATTAATCCGTGAGAATTGTGACTCTATTTTGGGGTAACTATCTTATTGGTCTTGTTACCTTAGAGAGTTCTTAATGGATCTCTAATAGAAGTCAATTAATCTATAAAATTCATGATCTTATTTTAGGTCATTGACGTCGTTCATCTTTAATTGTTTTGTCCTTTGTCAGATCTACATTGTTCTCTTTTAAAGACACTATGTGCCTGAGGAATATTTCTTTTTAAGCGAAATTTACAAAGCAGATTTTTAAAATTCACCCGGCTCTTAAAAGTCGTAAGACAGCCTTCGATTTTCTTTATGTTCTTTCTCGTCCTTTGAATAGATAAGAACATCATCTATGAGGATTGAGATAAAATTATCTAGGTATGTGTGAAACACCGATTTTGAGATTCATAAATTGGTGGTGCATTGGTTAGTCCGAATGACATAATTATTATCTCATAGTAACCATATCTTATTGAGCGATTCATTTCCGTATTTTGGATATCATTCTTCAAGACCATATAATATTACATCATAATGCCTCGATGAGACTTTTCATACATTACTTACGGGGTCGGTTCTCGAAATGATTCGACACAAAGTTGCTCAGCTCTTTTTACACTCAAAACTTTGACACTTCTTCACCATATTCATAAATTCTTCCAAACTACGCTTATTTTACATATTATAATCACATCATTTTCATCATAAACCATTATTTACATATAAGTCTTATAGGATCCTAAGATTCTATGTCTCCGAGTGACCTTTGTCGAGTCGTACTCTCTCATGAAACTTGCCTTTCTCCAAGTCGTTTTAGTTTTCATACTCCGACGATCATTCTCTTTCGAGAGCCGTGGTCATCTTGTTCTCGCTTCTTCTTCAATACTAGAAGTTGGTGTTACTTTTATCAGAAAGTATGGTTGGGTTGGTAGCGGTAATTCTCCTAATCCGCGAGGACGATAAAATCCTGTCCTTTTGCCATTCTCGTCTCTTTCTGGTACAATTGACGGCACAGGACGTGGGGCGGCGTTCGGAACATCAGGGTACAACCATTCCTTTATACTGTGTGGTGTAACTTGCCGAGGTCCAGGACAAGTACTCGTAGGTGTCGTCCCATACGCATTATATGTATACTTGGGTATATTGACAAATCCTGGTAAGTCTACCCAGACTTTGGAACTTTTCTCATGGAGAAAATATTCTATTGATATTCCTTTTGCAAAATTGCGATCATTGGTAAATGACCGATAAGTCGTTGGATACCATCCTCATTTGTCCTCTATAATTACGAGCATCCTTCCAAAGATGTAGGAACTTCTCCAAAACTGTCCTAAATCCATGCCTAGTTCATAATAAAAGAGCAGCACGTGTGAGTTATAATCTTGTAGGCCTTGGGGTTAACTCCTTCTTTTTCTTTTCTTTTACTCGTCGGACCCTTTTATGACCATCTCAGAACCATATAGTTCTAGATGAGTCCGACTTAAATTAAGCAATGGAGGAATTTTAATAAGAAGGATCTTTTAATGAATTATACACTTTAAGGCGTATATAACCCAGAGACTACTTGTGACACGACTCATGACACTCATCTTAATACTCATTTTACGTTTACATTTTCATCGTAGATGTTGCCTTAAAGATATTCGCATAGCGAGCAATTAGGTCTTGATATTCGTCGTGTAAAACCTCTAACGAAAGGCCAGGCCCCCTTGTCCTTAATCACATGAATGACACCATTTCGAAACTTCTTGTCTAAAATTATATCTACGCTCCACATAGATATAATGATCCAAATCATCGGATAGCACTTTAGGCGATTCTAGGTTCAATTCGAGCTTGAGCAACATTTGCGATGGTCAAAATTTCGTATAGGTAAGAGATTTTCATTTCTTGATTCGCTTACCACGAGTTGGGTTTTATCGCTTCTACGCATACTTGTGCGATGTCAGCGGCACCTAAATTGAACAAAATCTTATGGCTATTAGAAATTTTTCCTCATACATATTCTCGCTTTGGTTTCGTTTGCTTGCTTTCGATGCAAGGTGTAGGCTTTGGTCTACGGTGTTCCCGTTTATTCAAGTAAATGTCTATTTCATATGTCATTGTCCTTTCCATTGGGACATTATGTTCCCTTGCTATGGTCTTCTGTTGCCTCATTCACCCTATACTTCTCGGTATCAGTCTCATTATGCTTTTACCAATAGCATTTGTGATTAGGTCTACATCAACCTATCTTTTGATATTGATATCTCAATAATTACATCTTATCGTAAAGATCGTCATGTCTCTATTACTATCATTCATTCTAATCCAGTATGAATGATTTAATTCCCCTTTTCACTTTATCGATCTTAGGAATATATTTCTCATATATCCTTACTTTAAACTCCTCTCTAGAGAAATCCTTGTACTGGCCTTTAGCGCCATCGTTTGTAATATCCCTTTTTGGATATAGTCATTTCTTCTTAATCTTTTATTGATTCATCATGCAATTTCGCATAAGATAAAATCCTTTGTCCACTGGGATGTATTATACTTGCTTTGGCGTCAAATATCTTTACCATTTTCTACATTCAATGATTTCTTCACTTCCATGTCAGAGATACTTAATACCTCACTTTATTGATCGTCACAAAAATATGGGGGTAAGATTTACAATTAGGTCCACCTTAAGATCCTTCCATGTGAATCTTTTCTTGTGTTCTCTTGGATGTATTTCCTTTGCAAGATCTATAGAAACTATCTTGCTTGTTAACTATTAAGTTACAAGAGACAAGCGTTTTGTGTCATTATAACTTAGGGTATTAAGATTCATTTCAAAATAATGAATACTGTTTCTTAATCCGTTCTTTACTTCGATGAATTACCTTACTTATCGAAGTCATAACATCTCTGAAGCTTATATCATATCATGAACTATCTAATTGTATAGCTCATAATTTCTTCTGTTATTTTTTTACTTTTGTCTGTTTTCATGAGCATGGTATTTGAAAGAATCTTACTTTCGTTATACTTCAGTTTCCACTTTCAGGACTAGAACCGTTATCATTGTCATATGGCTTGGTAGGGTAGTACATTCGTACTCCATAACTTAAATTCTAAGCATCTCATTACCATGTCTTGACTTCGGAGTTATTTCCTCCCTACTTAGTTCACATACTAGGGATATCCTAGCTATTCACACATCTCAATGATTATGATCTTTAAATCTTATTATCATTCGTCCAACCATGTTTCAATTACTCGGAATCGATTATGCTCAAGCATAATCTCATTGATTAAGGTATAAGGCGAAGATTTATTATCGAGACGCTATCATTTCCTTTATATATATATATATATATATATATATATATATATATATATATATATATATATATTCTTTGAAAGAATATCTTTCACGCATCTTCATTCTTTTTTTTTTTTAAAACATGTCCAACCTACTAACGAGGTTTCAAGGACATCAACTATCTTAAAGATAAGTTGTAATCGCTCTCGTCATGACATAATAAGGGAAATTCATATCCAGAGATATCATATACTTTTCTTTACTTTTACTCTTCGTTGCATTTAACGCTAAAGAGTATCTTATTCTTAACCGTTATCATAATACCATATGAAGGCATAACTTCATCATCAATCTTGGTAAAGCCCATCATGGGTCATCACATCGATTGCCATAGGAAGAATTTCTCGTCTCATCTAGATTTTCTTTACATCATAATTTCTTGATGTCTCATCACTTTCGATCACGAAACTTTTAGGTGGTGAGATAAGTCAACCTATTTCATGTCTAATATTGATCGCTTTACTAATTCGCATTTAGGTGACAAGGTAAGTCAACTTTCATCTTACTTGATGGTTTCAAGAGTCGAGAAGAGATTATCACGACTACTTACGAGAGGTCTTGTCTCACCCATCAAGATAACATCTTTTCAATGATTGAATCGATATGTTCCTCGACTCGAATAAATGGGGCTCTAGGGTCCGAAGACCAAAATACGACCTACGAGATTTCTTTGTTCATATGGGCTGGCTGGACCGTCACAATTATATTCTCGATCGCAATGATTTGGGTTCAAAGGACACTTTGTAAATTTTGAGTTTGAAGTTTTCTTGAGTAGAAGTGAGAAACTCGAATGATTTCTCAATCGAACTAGGTCATGTAGTTAAATTCAATGACGAAATTAGGTAATGGATATAATTTGAAAGCTTATATACCGTAATAGGTCATCAACAAAGTTCTCATGTATGTCAAGGTTCTACTTGTATTCAAGATCTTACTTTCTTAGTAACATTCTAGGGTTCGTATCATACTATAACAGACCTTACTCTTTTCAAATCATAGAACTAACTTCAACTGATTCTCATGAATTCGGGTAGGAATCAGGGGATTTGGTCCTTCATAAGAAATGAAGTACAGTGCATTAGAGCACGTAGGCAAAAACCATACGTAAATTGGGTTCACACGACCGAGAGCGAGTCAAACAGAATCATGCAAGCAGTGTAAAGAAATTTACACGCTGTCGCACCGGTCATAAGCGATGCCGACACCAAGGTCGTGCATGCCGTTACCGATGCGAGGTGAGTGCAGAATATTGCCGACACCGAGGTCGGACAAACTACCCGTACCGATATGTCAAAGGCGGTGTTATAAATGCGATTTGAAGTCGGCAACAAGACATGCCGATGTCGGCCGAGGTCGTGCATGTCGGTCGAACAATTTCAGATAAATCTTTCACTTTTCTTCACTCAAGATGGAATGAAGTTCTCAAATCCATCACTAATCTTGTTCTTGTAATTGAAGGAAATTCTTACTTCTATGTGTCCTTCGTAAAAGGGATCATCGTCCTATAAAGTCTATGTTCTCGTTTGAACTAGCGTGCTCATCATCATAATCAACTTTGAGATTGAAGTAAAACTTGAATATTCCCACGTAGCTCATTTATCATGACGTATTTCGTTGAATTTAAAGAATTGAACATATCATATTGACAATTGATGTCCAATCTCAATCATTTTAAAGCGTGAAAAATCATAACTTTGTTCATAATAATGAACCATTAGTACATTTCGTAAATTCAAACATTTCATATTTGGCACATCATGCCAAAACTTTCTCATATCATTGTCATCATCTTTCTTATATCTTCCTTCCTTTCATAACTTTCTTTGACAAATCATTTGTCACAACATTCACAAATTGGGGATAACCCAACAACATCACATCATTCATTTCACTTAAAAATTTATTTCACTTTCAACTTTTCGTTTCAAAACCGAGAAAAATAATTTCATAAACATTCGTCTTGGCCAAGCTAATTTTTCAAAACTTTGAAAAAAGAGTCATTTACCTCATTTCGGTTGAGCTTGATGTGATGGAGTGTTGAGCATTGTCGGTGATCTCTGAAGTCTAATGACTCAATCTAGACTTAACCTTAAAGAAGATTTTGGGTTCAAGAGCGAATCGCTCGATAACACTGTCACAACTGACCACAATCCTAATTACGGATTAGCGTGGACTATAGTTGTATACATGAAAGAATAAACATGGAGACTCTCATTAATAAGCGTAATACATATGTCAGCATGCTCTTGGACTCTAGTACATAAATTAGGTTCTTCTGCAGCGGAAGACATGTGATAAATACATATGACTTTATGTACTATCATGATAAACTTTTCGGCGACAATAATCCTATTGCTCAACACCGCTTACTCAAGGCTCACACGTATCATGTATTCGATAACATTGACAATTAATAAGCTACGCTATTAACCGACAACTAGATATGCATCAAGATTGATCGTAATCACACATATAAATAAGCACAATCGAATCATGAATCAATGCTCGAAGGTAAATAACGCAGCGTAACTCACAACATATAGGATTGAATCATGCAAACCCTAGGATTAGAATAGAAAACTAGCTATATAATAAACGGAATGAAATACGATTTAACCATAAAGACAGAATTGAATATATAAAACCCGAGGGAAGGCTTGATGAACAAAGGTTGGTCTCTGAATCCAATTCCAAGCAACGAACGGAAAACAAAGGAAAACGATCGGACAAAACGTCCGATCGATAACGAACGATAAACTAAACTAGAATAACGAAAAACAATACTAGAATTAAACTAAACGAAGACTAAAGCTAAAGAATGTAAAACCGGGAAAACTCAAGAAATAGGTCGGCGTGATTGGGGCTCCGGCGGGTGTGCCAATATAGCACACCCCAAACCCTATCTTCCGCTGCCTCCACCACCTTAGCGGTCGCCAGTGGTCGCGAGGTAATCCTCGCTTCTCGCCCGCTGTCGCCTTGCGCCGCCGTACCGCGACCGACCAGGTCGCTAGCCATACTCAAGTGGTCGCGAAATCGCCCATTGCTTAGGCTTCGCCAGCTGCTCTGGTCGCGGTCTGGTTCTCGCTGTTTCCTACGCCACCTAGCGACCCAGTCTGGTCGCTGAAACACGCCAGCAGTAGTGGCTCGTAGGCTGCTCCTCGCTTCATTTTCAACATATAGACTACACAACACCAAAAGAACACCCAAGAGCAGATCTTCTAAAATAGATAAAACATTAGGAATCGATACGTAAACGCACATTAAACAGCTAAACTCATCTTCAAATATCAACTATAAACGTAAATGCTTATCACCCACGACTGGCGGACCCGGAGGCGAGGGGGGCAAGGAGCAAGAGGTGAAGAGCATCTTCACCGTAGTGAGCCGCTAGCTCAAAGATCACGAGTCATGCGAAGCATCGAGGGCATCTTCGGTCTTTCCTTCGTGATCCTCTTCTAAGAACTAGCCGACGCTGGTGTTGCCCCGAGTGAAACTTCAGGGAGCTGGGCCTGGCGCAATAGGTCCGACTTGGATGGCTGAACATGACTAGGGCCCGCTTCATTCCCTTCTTTGTCCGTGTCAAAATCAAAACAAGGCAAAGGCGCTCGAATACCGGCGTGGAATTGTGAAGGCCGCATTTGTACCGTGAGATATCGATCTCACTACTCTCCAACACGTGATCCCGCTTAAGACAATACACCCAATAATGCTTAAGATCGCCTTCAAACGCAGCAGATCGGCATGAGGACTTTGATCCCACGCAGGAACTCGTGATATCTAGAACAAGGGCCTGTATATCGGCATGATGAGATGGACCAGCCTGCGCGCTGCAAAGATGGTCGTTCACCGGACCATGACAATGAGTCAAGGTCTCGATATCGATAAAAGCTTCTCAAGCGATCTTCATCATCCCCGAAGGAACCCCATAGATGCACAGCTGTAATCAAAGAGGAAAGAACAAATGGCCTTTCTTCCTTTACGACACTCATCCACCTCGCATAAAATTTGAGCGCCACATTGATAGTCCTCCCGGTCTGCACAAGAGCAGAACATCCGCCTTCGTAAACAAGGGTATCACGGGGTGGGCAAATACGCTCTTAATGAAACGAGCCACACACGGGCCTCCAATCTAATGACACGGCTTTTATGGAGCACACCCGTGGAAAAGCCCACTGCTGTTCCAAGGTCACGCTCTTCTAGATCATCAACCAAGGAGTCTCTTCATGGCGGGAGGCATCATCCACATCATTCTCCAAGTTATAAAATCATTAATGGTTTCAAGAGAAACCACTAACTTACCCTCACCACAGCCGATAAACCTTCCTTATTCGCGATGAGTGATGTTTGCGAATTTTTCGACTAGAGGCGAATGGGGTGGAATTGCCGAAAAGACGCCCAACCATTGAGGGATATCAACCCAACACAAAACTGAGTTTCTTTAGATTGAAACCCTTTTCCATCCATAATTGCTTTGATTTCAGCGCTTAAATCTCTCAAACCCACCATGGCTCGAATTTCGGAATGGCTGACTGACCGACCGCCTTGCTGACGAGGGCTTGTCCACTCGCCTCTCGACTGAATAGCCCGGCTCGGCTTCCTCCGATAACTGGCTTTACCCTTATCATTCGACTATTTTTCTTAGAGAAGAAGGCCCAACAACCCACGGAGAAACCGTGAAACTTCCAGCGATATCTGCGTTTAAATGATAGGGGGTACCAGCTATTGTTCGAATAGACAATGGTACTGCTTCCTCGACCCTCAAGTCTCGCATGATAGCTAAACTTGGAGGAAAAGGTGAAGGAGATAAATAAATTCAAGAACCAAACAGAGCTTGAGAGAATGGAAGGACGTAAGGAGGGCAAACTCAAGAAGATGGGAGAAATAGGAGAAATGGTTGATTGTGGGTGGAAAAGAAAAGGGCACGCCCTTTAAACGAAAAGTCAACCCAATTTTCTCCCCGCCTTTTTACCAAAATAGCGTCGATATTTCGCTTTTTCTCCACCTCAGAAGTCCAAATCGAACGAAAATTAGCATGTGCTCGAGTTTTGCCCGTAGGTGACGCACATACCGCAATCTAACCTCAACACATCGTTAAAATAAAACCTTCATCCTTCTTAACAATACTATAAAAATTTATTAACAACCCAAAACAAAAGACGAACAGCATAAAACAAATATGTACAAACAAAACACTAGGGCTGCCAGCGCTGATCGCCATGGCAACCCATGTTACCCGTGGTCGCGCTTTCAAAGATGTTGAGGTCTTCTCGCGAACCACCTCGCCACCACAATAATGCTGACACCTGCCCATCGACTTGAAATTCTCAACCGACGCTCCTTCAGAATGTTATAGCACCAGGCGCCACTCGAGAATTATGAAAGGACCCACCATCGTGATTTCACTACGGAATAACCTCACCTGAATTGAACAACTACACCTATCGACCCGACAAGAACTCTCGCGAATATGTTGTTATCTTGCCATCTCTTTATTTCTCCTCAGATAATTTTGCATTCTCATAAGCAAACCAAATTCATCCATTTCACTTAATTGCAACAAACGAGCCTCCAAGCACTTTATGCTCAAAATTCAGCTTTATTACCCAATAGACTCGATGCTCAAGTTCCAGGGAGATGACAAGCTTCCCATAGACCAACCGGTAAGGTGACATCCCTAGGGTGTTTTGAAAGTGCTCAGAGCCCACACCGCATCATCCAATCTCATGGACCAATCCTGCATACCGGTTCACCACCTTCTCCAAGATACCTTTATTTCTCATTGTAGAGTTCCGCTGGCCATTTGTTTGCGGATGATATGCAGAGTAAATGTTATGTAATGTTATACTTAGCTAGGACAAGACTTACGGCCTTGTTGAAAAATGTGCCTCATCACGATGATCGCTCGAGAGTACCGGATCTGTGAATATGTTCTTTGTAGAACTTGATCACAACCTTCGATCATTAGTGGTACTCGCCACGCTTCCACCCATTTAGATACATAATCAACCGCCACCGTAATGTAGAGGTTACCAAACGAGGGTAGGAAAGGACCCATAAAGTCGAGGCCCCACACGCCAAAGAGTTCAATTTTAATAAAGTTCATTGGCATCTCATTTCGAGAAGATATATTTCCAACTTTTGACATCGATCACATTTTGCACAAAAGCATGGGCATCTTTAAACAAGGTCCAAAATATCCTCGATAAGATTAGCCGCTCTTGTCCGCAAAATGACCACCAAAAGAGTGGCAGACATCCCTCTAGAATTGATTCCACTTCTTCACGCGAACGCAATACCATCAACCCGTCAGAAGGCCAGTATAAGAATGGTTCATCCTAAAAGTAATGTTTGACCTCAAAGAACCTTTTTCTCGATGTGAGAATTCGTGACGCAGACTCACGACGAAGTTGACAAAGTCCGCATACCAAGGTGTACTAGTGTGATGCATGCTCATCAATTGCTCATCGGAACGCGCCCTAAATTTGGACATGAGTCTTGTCACCCTCTCGTCAGCAATGAGACATATGCCATTTGTTTTCTTCTCCTGTCTCGATTTCCGATCAAATTCTTCAGGAGCAAGATCCAACTAATTAGCCGTGCGCATCTTTATTAGCGACAAGATAAGATGGTCTGCGTCAGATAGACTATCACTTTCGACCCTACAAGGTAGCTCTAAACTTCTCACATGCAAATACCACATAAAGCTCTTTCTCCATTGTGGTGTAATTGATTTGGGCTCCACCGTGTTTTACTGATAATAGATGGAATGGAATACCTTCTCCTTTCGCTGACCCAAGACGCCCCCACAAATGAGTCACTTACGCACACATCACTGAGCAATGCCAGCTCGGACCAATAATTACGGGCGTGTCACAGAGCTCGTTCAACACCTCAAATGCCTTCAAACATTCGGAGTAAACCTCAAAGTGGCGATTTTGCTCAAAGAAGGCACATAGCGGCTTAGCAATTTTGAAAATCTTTTGAATGCATATAAAATCGATGCCCCAAGAAACTCCGCACCCTTTTACAAAGTAGGGGTGGCGGAAGTTTGTCTATCACTGATCATTACTCGATCCACTTCGATCACTCGATATGTGGTGGCCAGCACGATGCCCTCGCACCATGAAGTTGGCATTTTTCCCAATTTAAAACCAAGTGCTTGCTCACAACACTCTAGACCTTTCCCAAGTTACCGCATACCCCAAAGTATCTCCAACACGAGAAATCATCCATGAAGATTTCTATCGACTTCTCCACCATATCCGTAAATATGGCCATGCAACCGAACGTCAGTAGAGCATTACGAGTCCAAAAGGCATTCTTCTAAAAGCAAAAGTGCCATAGACAAGTGAAGGTGGTTTTGTGTTGATCATCGAGTGCAAGACAATTTGATGAAGCGTAATACCCATCTAGGAAATGAAAAACTCCTTACCGAGTTTGTCAAGCATTTGATCCATGAATGCAGAGGAAAATGGTCTTCTCGGTAGCCGTGTTCAATTTTTGTAATCCACACAAACACGCCATCCGTTATCACCCGAGTTGGAATCCTCGCCGATCATTAGAAATCACCGAACCCCACCTTTCTTAGGAACGACTCAACCGGCTTACCAAGAACTATCCGAGATCGGATAAATGATTCCAAGATCCACCATTTAATAACTTCCTTCTTCAACACCTTTCATTGTTGGATTAACCGGTGTCATGAAGTTGTGGCAATCTTCCAAAGAATATCTTATGCATGCCGAGAAGGGTCGATCCCTTGATATCGGCAATTGACCATCCAATAGCTCTCGTATTTCGCAAAGACCGTAAGGATTCTTCTTGACGTTTCGAGTAGTCAAATGATTATCGGAAGAGTGTTTTCTCGCCCAAATAAGGATATTTCGATGGTTTGGCAAGGTTTTCGACTTAACGTGAGGTTCATCAATTGAAAGCTTGATACCGGACGGCATAACTGCAAGCCCCAACGACTGGCAAGGCACGAGGTGCAGGCACTTTCGAAGAGGGATGCTTAGAAACCCCTACTTTGCTCTAACTCCATGAGGTTGGTATGTTCCTTATCATCGCCTTTCGATGCAAGAGTGCTCTGCATTGTATCCGCAATGACCGCCTAAAACTTAGATTACTAAGCATTCTTCCACTCGTCAGATACTTCAAGATTGAACACATAACGAACCTTTGATCATTCACCCTCATTGTGAGTTCGCCTCGAACATCAATCGAGTCCTTCCGGCAAGGAAAGGACGTCCCAAAATGATAGGCACCTCGTGATTCGCTTCATAATCCAAAATGATGAAATCAGAGAAAATGAACGTATCCACTTTTACAGACATCTTCAATTTTTCTTCTGGACGAGCCAAGATCGTCCACCAATTGCGAGGTCACTGTGGTCCTAGCTTCTCTATCCCGAGCTTCGAATATGAGAGCGCATCAAATTTATAGTTGCTCCCATCACATAGAGCACGCACTGTCGCGTCCTCCAATTGAGCATGGAATTGTAAAGCTTCACGATCTTTCAACTTGGTTGGATTTTGCTCTTTAACATGGTAGCGCTTCTGCTCGGTGCCACTATTTCCAACTCACCCAACGTCTCTTTTGTTAGGATGTCTTTCAGAACTTCGAGATAATTCGCATTTTTTCCAAAGCTCTGACCAATGGAATGTTAATATGCAATTGCTTTAAGAGATCTAGAATCTTCAAACCGAGTATCTTGTTGCTTCTTTTCAACCTCTCGGGAAAAGAGGTGGATCTGATATACCACCTCGTCAAGAACTTTGGCAATGAATTTATCTGCGCAGCTCCCCTGCAACGAGGTTGTTTGCTTCGCTTCGACACTTTGCCTGTTAGGCCGACTTTACCTTCTCTTCTGGTTCAAGAACCCGCCTTCGCATTTGCTTTCCACTCGTAGCGTGACAACCTGACATGTTCCTTGTCTTTTCGTGGGTTTCGTGTCACTTGACATTACTAAGTGGTCGATTCTCATCTCGTTAGCTAATTGTCCGATCTGACCTCCAAATTCCTTAGTAGTAGATCACTGCATCGTGCATCGTCTTGCCATATACTCCTTCATCAAAGTTTCAATAGATTTGGGCTATGTAGGTACTGTTTCCTTTTCTGAAAATTTGTCTTGGTATGTATTTTTCTCAAATTTCTACCACCACTTGTTCCGAACCTGCCTCCTATGAGAAATTAGGATGTTGTCGCCATCCGGATGTATGTTTGTGAATAAGGATTATTCCTCCGCCATTCGATTTTCGGTAGGACACCGAGGTTGGGTTTGATGAGCAACTATCAGTATGCCCTTCCCCACAATAAGCACGACACTCTCACTTGCATTGTGGGTGCGACCACCGAACACTTGTCGGTTGAGCAATTGATTGGCTACTTGCAAGCCTTTTAACATATTGCTCATGGATGCCACTTGAGCGCAATGCCGTAAAGGCATCAACCTCCAACACTCCACAATGATTTCTTCCCACTGAGACTACGAATTGGACCATTGGCGTGTTATTTGCAATCTTTCAGATCTCATATGTCTCATTTAGGATTTAGAGAAATAGCTCCCATTGAGGCATCGAGCACCAAGCATGTGGCGGTTTAGCCCATTATAGAAAGTCTCGTTGAATGCATCGGGATGCCGGTGAGGGCATTTCGTAGCATTTCTTATAACGCTCATGCCCCATGCGACTCATCATCATTTTGTTGAAATGATGTCATTCAAATGCTTGCATCTTTGTGGTGGAAAATACTCATCAAAATTTTTCCCCAGCTCATTCCACGTGATAGAGTTCGATGGAAGACCATTCACCATGCTTTTGCACCATCTCGCTCGAGAAAGGAATAGCCAAGTCTCGGTCTTGCCGAAACTCCGGTAATTTGAAGCGAATCACGACCTCCAAGAAAGACCGAGATGAAGGTGTGGATCCTATGTGGCTTGACCACCGATGCGCCCACTGCTTTGGAGCATTTGGAACATGACCGCCAATTAATCGATTTGTTGCACTCGGTCTTGTAATTCCGGGTTTAGCTATTAAATCTGGGTTAGCATAATCACGTATACCCACTCCCATCAAGAATGACTACGGCATTCTCCATTACCTCGTGCAGCCATTCTTGCACTCTGGGCTTTTCGACGCCTAAAGGTGCGTCGATCTCGGATCTAACGGTGTAATACATGCACTTTTGCCTTCGACATACCACAAGCCCGAGCCTATTTCACCAAAGGAAAATAACAAGGAACCATCGATATTATGAAACATAAAGTCTGCAATATCAACACAATTTATAATTGGCAATCGCAATGGCGCCTGAAAACTTGTTGTCTTGTGTATGTAACACAATTAAATGTACGCAAGTGACGTAATCAACAAGTAATAACGAGTATTCGAGATCGAATGCATAGGGATTGCAATGCACAGCGATAACAACTTTGTTTTATAAGAAAGATTAAAGGAAATTAAACAGAGGTGCTCCTAAAATAAAACACAACTATGAACTTAAATTAAAAGGACTTGCAAACCGAGGTAAACACCAAACACAAATTATGAGGAAAACATCGATATCGAGGAAGACAAATCGAATTGATCTCGATTCCACCCATGTTTCGTTAATAATGCTACAAGATTATCGTTTCATCGCTATGACATGAACTTCTCCAATTCTTAGTATTTTTCTAAATCTAAGATATATTACTGCAAGTCCTCTCATATTCCTATATCGAACTCCTCTTAGAATACTTTTACCAATCCAGTTCATCTTTGCCACGCAAGGTAAACACATATTCTATGCTATTACACACATAATATTAAAATCATGTTCTTCGCCACTCTCTTGTGTTCCACTCTATAAGAACTTCCCGAATTATAGAACTAAAATCTCACTAATGGTGATCAAGCACAAGTAAGATAAAATAATCCCAAAAAGAGAGATAGCGATTTTAACAAGATACGCGTAGAGATAAGTTCGCAACAGAGCATGGGTTTCATCAAGAAATCAAGTCATACAAGTTTAGCTCATAGCGATGTTCACAGATATTCGGACAAACAAATGCCATAACAAACTAAGAAAAATTAGGAAATGAAATTACAACTAGTGTGAATTCAGCGTTGCTCTGGATCGCGTCTCTTGATGACTTCTCTCCAAGAGATCATGCCTTGATTTTCTCGCAGATGATTCTGCTTTTTACCTCCAAACCCGAATTATCCCTTTTCGATTGTCTCCCTTTAATAACAACCCGCGCTTTTTGGGTGCATCGCACGCCACCCTTCATCCTCTCGGTTTTCCTTTTCCGTTCGCTCAGGAATGCGCGCCTCCTTTCTGTGTCGTGGCTAGCTGCCACGTGGTTGTGGTCCTGGGATCTCCCGCCTTCGGCCAAAACCTTCCCGCTATCGTTAGTTTTCTATAACACGGCCTCTTCACTAGCACGAGCTCTTCTACTCATTTGCACAAGCACGAGCTCGTCTTTCTTATGAACTGACTTAGCCACGAGCTCAACCTCTCTGAGCTCGACCACGTGACTTCGCTTACTTGCTTATGAGTCGACTCACACGAGTCCGGCCTCTTATGAGTCCGGCCTCCACGAGTCCGACTCGCCCAGCATCTTCCAGATCATATGTTCTCTTGAGGTTCAGTCTTCCGTTCCATCAGCAGAGCTTTTCCGTCACGAGCCAACTTACATGAGTTCGACCAGGTTACGAGCTCCGATCGATCGCGACTCGACTTTGGCGACGCTCTTTTGAGCTCGGCCGAGACCTCGCCAGATCCCTCGTCCACTTTTCCTTTAAGCTTTGACTTGCTTTCGAGCTCGACCTCTCCCGCATCACTCCGCTGTTCTGCCTGGCGCTATTTCTCCTCTTTTGAGTCAAGCTCACCACGAGTTGCCTCGCCACGAGTTGGCCCGGAGCTTGCTCACACCGACTTCGGCATCGCTTTTACGCTTCCCTTACATGCCATAGATTAATTAAATAAAGCTTAAAAGAACATAAACCCTTAAAAGCACATGACTCAATCCTACGCACACACCAAAGCATAACAAAACATACCAAACAAAGCAAACATGTACAACACAACACTCGCTATTATCATCAAAGTGGTCACATAATAACTCTTTTACAAGAGTTATCATGTCCTTGTTTTTAGTTGATCTTTGAGATCTCTTGCATCAAGGTGTCTTGGGTCACACATGCATTGCGGACTCCTCTTATCTCGCTTTTGAACTTATCAAGGTCTCGCACCAGTCCTTTCTTGTGTAGCTCTTTCGACCTGCACTATCTGGCTAAAGAGGTGAGCTTGAGATGGGTTACGCTCGAGGTGCTTGATAGTGTGTGCCTCCGCTACCTCAAGTTCTCATGATTTTCCATGGTTGGTTGATGGGTCAAGGCTTGACCTTGAGCGCTTCCTCCACCACCGTTGTTGACATGCCCAAAGGTATTCACCTCTTCTTCACCACTTGTGACACCGTCCGTGTTGGGTGGGTAAAGCAAAGTGACATGTTTACATTCTTCTGCCACATGGTCTCAACAGTCCATCATTTGTTTCATCATGGCCTTCGATCCTTCATGTCGATCTATCTCAAGTGGTGGCTTGGGTGCATCATCTCGACCATTGCGTGGCATCATCTCAGACCTCCCAAGTCTGCAGTAGTTTGAATGCCTACTGGGTTGTTTGTGAGGATGGACCCTCACGCAACACTCACAGCTGCCTCAGTCGCCCTCAAGCCATTACATAGTATTGAATCAAATCTGGATCGAGATTTGATGATTGGGACACTTTGCCAAGATGGACTTGAAGCGACACCAATAGTCGACACCGCCTCACCATTCCCCATCGAGGGAACTCTCCTTTCCTCACGCTTTGTATCCTCGAGACTGGGATAGTATCTCTCAGAGGAACTTCTGAAGCCCCGCCAAGTAGTGACACCACCAGGCAAAGTGTCATACCCACCTCGAGCACCGTGTGAGTGAATGGAAAGGATATGAGTCAGGTGATCGCTTCTCGACTTCATCCGACACCTTATGGTTCTACACACCATTTGGTCATGGAGATGGCGGGGGTCCTCTGGCATATCAAGCTTGGCAAGATCTCGCATGAAAGAGTGCCTCGCCGCCTTGTCCTCGATCTCGGGCAAAGTGAGGCCCAAAGGGCGAGACCTGTTCGGAACATAATTTCAGCCGCGCTTTTCGAGATGGTGGGTTTTGTGATTCCTTTCTCCATGTTGTCTTGCCTTGGTCGTGCCACCCAAGACGGAGGCTTCTCGCCTTGCCTCTTCTTCTCTCGAATGGTTCTCTCAACTTAGGTCAAACAGAGCTCTTCGTCGCAAGGTTAGGTTGAGCATGCAAAACCAAACAAAAATAAAAAGTGAGTAACAATACTAGAATATCACGCCTCCCAGAACGCGCTTAATGGACGACCGCCGAACCCGTGGTCAAAGGTCCTAGCACGCTCAGATATCTGATTTATATCTCCTCCAACTTGAACACATAGTTCAGATATGGCAAGTTAAGGGTCGAACCCAAGAGACGGTCTGTATTGTTACCGAGTTGTCACATTTGAGTAGGAGGTTGCCTCGAGGGCAAGGTGTCGCTATGTCGGTCTCGAGAGACGATCGAGAGATAGATCTCGAGTAAAGAAAACTAAAAAGTAAACACAAGGTAAAGAGTTAAATAACAAGCATGCGCGAGGTTCCACACATTGAGATCGGTCAAGGTGTCGTCATAGGTTCAATGGTTATCACCATGAGTGTATTTCGTTGGTAGCAAGGGTAGGCGCCTTTTGGTTGTCACATACATCGTGCCCCACACCTACCCTTAGGTTTTAGGAAGAAATGCAGGCCCTTGCCGCCTCGCAGACGGTCCCCAACAGGTTATCCCCCCAACAGAGACTCACTCAGCCACTAGCCGAGGCGGAAGGAGTGGCTCGCACCTTGCCCAAGGCCGATGTCTACAATCACCCACCCGGCCGACTTCCCGACAAAGAGACACTCGATGTCTTACTCCATATTGGCTACCCTTCCCCAAGGCTACCGCCGAGTTAACGCTCAGGAAAGGAATAACATGGGTATAAAGGCCTGAGCTCGAGAACACCCACCAGGTTCTAAGGATGTTTAGACCTCTGACTCTCATGACTCGACTCAACGTGTTTCACCCGAGCCCAACCAAACCGACTACTCACACATAATCGATACAAAAATAAAAGTAATAAACAAGAACATAATCGAAACCATACTTGAATATGAAATCAAATGCAAGGAAATGTCGCTCGATAGCGGTCGAGCAGATAAAAACACATAATATAAATGTTTTCCATAGGACTTGTTTTCTTCCTCACCAATCACTCATGAAAACCAAGAGAAATAAAGAAAAGGCAGAGAATTTCGGACTGCGCCTTTCACCTCAAACCGATTCTTTGAGTTGTTGTGAAATCTTCTCCGAGCCTAAGTGTACCCTCTTTGTCTTGGTCGACGTATCTCGAGATGGCTAGAGGCAAGAAGCCTGGTCAGGGACACCGATGGAACTCCCGCTTCACGCGACGTTTGTCTCTTCTCCACCTGCCCTTTGACCTTTCCTTTTCGGTAAAAATCAAACAGCGGCAGAGAAGGATCTTACCGAATCTTCCCATTTTGCATCGCAGAGTTTGTCTGCCTCCTAGTCGCTTTCTCGACTTTACCTTTGTCCCCTGCATAGTTCCTCGCTTTTTCCGCCTTCCTTATCTCGATCATTCTCTTGCTTCACGTCAGGCTCGCTTGGTCGGGGCTCAACCTCGTGCTGCAGTTCTTGGCAAGATGTCGAATGCCTTGCCAGGTAATCTTGGATTTTACCTCTCACGAGGTGCGACCTTGCCCAAGGTCCGCTCTCAACCCGAGACCCCAAGCTGCTCCCGCACACAAACACACAAAAGAACACACAAAAATGTACTCTTTCTAGGGCTAGACTACCCCAAAAGAACACTTGAGCGATGCTATGAGAAGAATATGACACCTTTGTTTCGGCTAATTTTCCGACTCATGAACCTTTGAGGATTGATCAAATAGGGTATTCCAAAAGCATCAATATCTGCGTCAAAATAGTAGGCACACAACAATAAGGAGACACAAAATTTTAGCGTGGAAAACCTCTTAAAAGAAAAGAGAAAAAATCACGGACTTATAGAGTCGTTTAAATCCACTATAATCAACAATGGAACAATACACAATCTTTTATAAATTATATTGAGGCATACAAAATATCATACACTCAAAATAAGCACATCAAGATGTATGAAATCAAAATCGAGCAAAGATCAGAAAATATTACCACAAATTCTCCTCTATTGATTGACAAAACCGACCTTGAAACTCAAAATTTGATCTCCACCGTTCATAACGTTGGCTCCATGTCGTGAAGCTTCGCCTAAAAATCAGTGATCTAACGGTTCAATCCCTAGAAAAAATGATTTTTCAGCTACGACCGAAAATTCGAGAAGAAAAAAAAGGTTACAATTTTTTGTTTGGCTACTTAATTTCTCCTTCAAAATGGTGGTAACTTTTCATTCTTATAACCTTCTTATAGCTTTTCTCAGGGTCAAAATATAAGAAAATCCAACAATAACAATTTTGTTTTAATTTTTAATTATTTCGGATTAAATTTTGAATTGGGCTTAATATAATACATAACGCGAAGAAAAGTTGTTGCTTACCGGAGCCTGCGCCTACCCTAGATCCGCCTATGGTTATATGTCCTCATACATATAACTCAACTTCCTTCTACACACTCGACTTGAATTATTATTATGTGATTATCGTAATGTGGAAAAACCCCTTTCAGGACTAAAGTCTATCTACGAATATCCATCTCATTATTCCATTTATTGATTAAGCTTTGAGTATTTAAGCACATTAGTTGGGGACATTTTAGTTAGTATTTATGTTTTATTCTAGGATGACAAGGACTAGATCTACAACAAGAAGTACAGCACAAGACCCCTACGATGACAACGGATCAATTCTATGAGTTCGAATGGAGGAAGCTCGAGCTAGTAGAATTTCTGATAGATTTGTTGAGTTATGGATGCGGTTGGGTTAAGGTGCATGGGACGACATCATGCGATGGTACGAGTTTTACCTTGTAGATTGCAGAAGGGCACGTATGTGCCTGACATACATTGTCGAATATCGTAGCAAGAATTTCAGATTTGTAGATATTATCCGAAGACAATATCATGCTACCGAGTCCACCTCTTGGTAACTACCTCCGTGGAAGGTTTTATTTTGCCATCCATAATATCTTATCATCCGACATTTCTATCAAAGTAATGAACCTCGCTGAGGTAGCGAATCTAGTACTTCGCCGTAGTAGATTCGGCCGCTTCGAATCTTTGATGGAGACGATCTTCTCTTTATGAAGACCAGATTGTACCGGATACTACCACCTCATCCGATCGCTCTACTTGATGTCCCTAGCTTCTTTGGAGCTTAGCCTATTGTTCGTGACAACTATCTAACTCTTCTGAAGAGTTTCCTCTTGAAAGCCTATTTCACCGGACTATGATATGGATGCCATCAATTTGAGATGGTATGATCACTTAATTGCCATAAATGTCTCTCCACCGTGGCGCACCTTATGAGTCTCCTCACGAAACGAGGTGGATCATCTAGACCACGGAACCACGCGATCTTTTAAGTATGAATACAATTTTTACAACCCATTGGTACTAGCCAATTGAAGCCTCTTTAGCTAAGTGACATGCCATTTATCACGGATCCTTCTCTAGACATTGAGATCGTTATTCTTATCCTACCTCGCTAATCATTCTTCCGAACTTCCACGGAGATGTAATGTGAGGGGTATCGGACAAGAAAATATGGAAGATATACCGATGTGATGTAGGAGTAGAAGGAATGGATAAAGAAAATGAGATGTCCGTCTCAGATGAGACATACGAGGATGGACTAAGTAAGATGAAATAGATCAGAAGTGTTGTACATTTGTAATAGATAGTTAGGATGATGTATATAGCGATGGATGTATAAAGTTTAACCTAGACTAACCGGAATAGTTTTCCGATGCTCATCGCCAAGGAAAATTTTCCTTTATGTAAAAGTCCTCTCGTGAGGCAATTTTCCCATGATAAAAAGAAAAATTTAAAATATCCGTATTGCTCGAATGTTGATTTTCTTATTTACCTTTAAACCTATTGTTTATGCAATTGTGTGAGTTTATCTATATGTAACCCTATTTGCTAAAACATGACACTTTACCGTCTTATAAATTTGTTGCCTACCTGCATATATATTATTCTTATTAATTTGAAATGCAGATGCCGCCAAGACGTCGAATCGAATTCTGGAAAAGAACAAGAAAGTGAAACATACCTCAACCTACCCACAACTACCCTCTTCCAAAACTAGAAAAATTTCTAATTATTCCTTCGAAAAATCCACCATCTTTCGTGGACTCGTAATCCGCGAGGCAATGAATGGATTCGGCAGATGGAAAGAATTTTCAAATTTTAGAATGCTCGAATAGGAATGTCTTGTATTTTTTCAATTGAAGGACCACCATTCTACGTGGGAATCACGAAGACTCCCACTCGAGAGATTGGAAAATTTTACATGGGAACAATTTAAAGAATAGTTGTTTGCAAGTATATTCCTCGTAGCTACAGAAACAAAAGGAAATCGAGTTTATGAATCTAAAACAAGGAAGAAAACAACAAGATATGATAGAGAATTTTGCAATCTATCTCTTACGTAGATAAGCAGAGATGGCCGTGACTATTCCGCTGGGTTTACATCAAGAAATCGTAATCATTCGCAAACCAACCTACCCTATCATATGTCTGAGAGCGTTGAATAGGCTTTAGACATGGAATTTAGAAATGCTGGAAAAGATAATCCTCGAATCAAATCCAACTCCTTCCCAATCAAACCCACAAAAGATGATGCCCCAAAATCAACGGTTTAAAGGAAAGCGAAGATGGGAGACAAGAGATTATCAAATAAGAAACCTTGAAAGACCAAACCAGCACTGTTTGTTCTTTCCAACCACCTGCTTCAATCAAAAGTGTACTCTTAATTGACTCCTAATCGAAGAGGTGTTGTAGTAGGAAAGTTAACCCCAATCGTCTCTCAGAGGAAAACTTAGCGACTATTGTTCGTGTCAAACACAAAAGCGGTAAATCCTAACACTCTAATACCAATATGGGTTTTGATCAACGAGAATTGAAAATGAATGAAAATAAATTAAAGCAAGTAATCTAACTAGGGTTGTCAATCCCTAGTTGATAAACTACAACACGAGAAGCTAATCAATAAACAATTAAACTAGATCACCAAACACAAGCAATGAAATTCGAAGAACCATTCAACATATAATTAAACTTCAATATCACTTGCATAAATTTAGATTATCAAAAGCAAAGAATTCAAACAAGAAACCACAATAATCTTAGATCAAACACGTGAATTAATTGATCGAGAATCCAGGAAGAACAAACTAATAAACCATTATCAATCTAAGTATTGAAAGTAATTGTAAATTGGAAATAAATAAGAAAACAAACACGAATTATCTATCTCGAACGCGTTTGGAAGCTCCAAGAAAAACATGAAGAATAGGCGAAGAAGATAAAAACGGACTCCCCGCCTTTCTGACATCGTATATTAATATAAATATTGAGTGAGCGTCGGATGAGTCGAGCCAACTTGGAAAACATTCTATAATGAAAGTAAATGCGGTTCAGAGTGAGCGTCGGTTTGAAAACATTCTATAGAAAGTTAACACCGTGACATGTGAGCGCTGAGGAACAATGCCGAACGCTACATCGGAGCGAAACGCCGGAGGCCAAGGTTAATGGTTCAACGTTCCCACGTCGGAGAGCTTCGGAGGTGGAAGCGCTGGTCCCGTCGGATGCAGGCATTGCAGCGCAGTGTGGTTTGCGAGTTGCCCAGCCGACCAAGAGCGGGCGGGAGACGCTTGATGGCTCGAGCCGCATGACACACAGAGGATGGGCGCGGGCGACTCACCGGATGACATAGCTCGCGAGGATGGGCGAGCGGGTGAGTTAGCACCGACAAGTCCGGCGACGGCAAGCTAACGCCGGCCAGGTAACACGCTACGAAACAAGCGAACGCACGCGGGCTTTAGCGCCATTTGCATTGGGCGCTGGTCGGGCGATGTGCTTCGTGGGGTGGTGGACTAGCGCCGGTGCGCATGGTCGAGGGCTCGCCGGCGACGGTGCCATGCGTGACTTGACTATTCGCCGCCTTCCTGTCCGAACTCCGATTAGGATCCGCTCGCCACGGGCTCTTGCGAATGCTCTTCAATGTACTTTAACTCTTGGCATATCCATTTCATCCTATTTAATACCGTTTTCTAAAAATATCAAACAAACTAAATAAGTCCGAATCGATAAATACTAATCAAAACGACGGCATAAATAGAACAAACCATTGAAAACAACATGCAAAATAATACCAAGAATAAGTGCAAATGAAACTAAACACGACCCTATCAAAATCAACCACAAACAATTCCAAATCCTCCTAGAATGCCTTTGTGCCCAAGATTTAATAAAGCTCGTCTTGGAGTTTGTAGAGGGCACCAATAGTTGTTACAATTGTGGCCAAGTAGGTCATTATACTAACAACTGCTCTAATTAGACAAAGATCGTGAGAAGTGGAAAAAGTCAACTTCCGTTACAAGTGCCACAAATGAAGGCTATAGGTGGTAGTTCTCACAGAAGCCCGTTGACATTTGTACCACAATATCGATGATTTTACCACCTCAACCTCGACAAACTCAACCTCAACATCAAAGGCATTCGCTTGAACCAACATATGAACATAATGTCAAAATTTGGCGTATGGGAATATTAAAGCGGCTTACCTATTGTAATTTCTTTGAACCTTGAGCTTCACATTCTTTATTTCGACGACGTAGTAAATGTTTTAAACCGAATATAGGCGAGTGACAGATTTGAAGTGATGACCTCCTTTAGGTAAATCCACAATAATTTCTACATATGTTCCAATTTAGAATTCGAGTTAGGAACTCTTTAGTTGAAAGCAAGAATCTTACGAGTAATACCAATGTGGGATGCGGATATTATCTTAGGAATGGCCGTTATGCGAAAATTTTGCGATAATTCAATGTGAGCGACGGAAATTTCGTCCATTCTCCGGAAAAGAACCTACCCATTTTTATGGTCTTGAGATGAAAGGAAGAAGAGTTCCATAATCTCGGCGTGCGTCTGAGAAGTCGATGAGGAATAAGGAAACTTGTGCCTATTTGGTATATCCGAGCTGCTCATGATAAGAAAGAAAAATGATTAGAATGCCGATAGTTCAGCAATATCCAGATGTTTTTCCCAAACATTACGGATTACCTCAAGATAGACAATTGAATTTACGATGATCTAGAGCCGGATCAATGCTTCAAAGGCACCCTATCGATAGCACCCAAAGAGTTACAAGAGTTGAAAATCCAACTTCAAGAACTCTTGGACTTAGGATTATTCGACCAGTTCGTTCTGTGAGCACTGCTTGTTTGTAAAGAAGAAGAGGTACCCTAAGAATGCATCGACTATAGAGAATTGAACAAGCTCACCTTGAAAAAAAATATCCGTTGCCTCGTTAGATGATCTATTTGATCAATTGAAAGGAGCTAGTATTTTCTCTAAGATGATTTAAAATCGTGGTATCATCATTAAAATTGCTCGTAAGATATTCCTAAGCATCTTTCAACACGATATGGTCATTACGAGTTTGTTGTGATGCCTTTTGGTTTAACAAATGCCTCGCCATGTTCATGGATTTAATGAACCGTGTTTTCCACGATTATCTCGATAAATTTGTCTTAGTGTTTATCGATGATATTCTTGTATATTCGAAGAGCGAACATGAACACGAGAGACATCTAGAGTTGTATAGAAACTAAGAGTTGAAAAGTCAGATGCCAAATTTTGCAAATGTGAATTTATGAGCGAGAGATAAATTTTCTTGGACATATCGTATCGCGGAGGAATAAAGGTAGATCCCGCTAGGTACAATCTGACAAGAATGGAAATCACTCACGGCGAATGAAATCCGGGTTTCTTAGACTGGCAGCTATCGGTGATTCAGTTGAGGATTCTCTAAAATGCAAGGCCAATGACTCAATTACTTGGAAGAGTAAAATTTCAGTGGATCGAGGAATGTGAAGAAAATTTCAAGAACTTAAAAGCGATCGACTTCATCACCAGACACATCGAGAACTCGATCAAGGTTTACTCTTTATACCGATGCGTCAAAGAATGGTGGTGCGACTCATGTAGGAAGGAAAAGTCATCGCTATGCTTCACGGCACCGAGACCGCTAATTTAACTATCAACACATGATTTAGAATTAGCTCGGTAGTCCATGCACTAAAGATTTGGAGGCACTACTGATGGCTCGAGATCGAAATTTTCACGGATCATAAGAGTTTAAAGTACTCTTTGAGCAAAAAGATTTGAACATGCGTCAAAAGGTGGTGGAACTCCAAGATTATGGTGAAATTAAATATCACTGAAAAGCAAACGTGGTAGCAAATGCTTTGAGTTGAAAAAGTCAGGACATTTAGGAATGATCCTCACTCAGAACGGAGTTGATAAAGATTTGAAAAATAAGATAGAAATAGTACTTCCACCGATAACCTGAGGTATCATATCTCGTTAGTGGTTGTACGCACTTAAGGACAGCGATTGTAAATGCTCAATGACAAGATGAACAACTAGAAAAGTTGTGAGCTAAAATCGTAACGAGGGATTACAAGATTAGAGCCGGACAATGCAATTATGTTTAAATAGGATTGTAGTACCCAACAACCTGAGGCAAAGATGAAATCATGAGTGAAGCTCATAACTCACTTTATACGTCAGATCCGGGAAGACGAAGATGTATCAAGATCTTAAACAACAATTCGTGTGGATGGAATAAAGAGATAAGCGTTATTCGTGGAGCGATGTCTAGCATGCCAACAAGTTAAAGCTCTACATCAAGCGATCATATGGGAAGTCTGCAACCTCAAGAGATACCGAATGGAAATGGGACCATATAGCCATGGATTTTGTACAGACAACAAAGATCAAAGCGGGAAATACTACCATATGGGTAATTGTGGATCGCTCACCAAATGCACCCATTTATTCAATCACTTACTTATGGAGCTAACAAGTTAGCCCAAATATATGTTCATAAATAGTACGGTTACATGGGTACTGTATCTATCACATCGATAGAGACTCAAATTCACATCACGATATTGGTCGAGTTTCAGAAGAATTAGGGACGCGATTAAATTTTAGTATGGCTTTCCATCCTCAAACGGACAACCGAGGAAAGAACTATTCAAGCTTGAGGACATGCTCGAACTGTAGTACTAGACCGAGGCGAACAATGGGAACAAGCTCACTGTTAGTTGAATTTGCTTATAACAATAGTTGTTGTCACAACTGATTCGGCTAATCGAAGGACCGCCTTATGAGACCGCGACTTGGGGTTGGATTAAGTAAATATAAAAGACGGGTTTTCAACAATTTCACAGTGAGGAAGCATAGATGTTGCAAAGCATAAACGAGATTAAGGATAGAAGTAAGTAATTTATGTAAAGGATTGTTTGAAGGTTCGAAAAAGTGGCTCTTCGAGGTTTCCAAGCCATTTAAGAACTTTAACATAGTTATAGAATATAAAGAGTTTCAAGAGTTTGCAACGAATAAACGTGTGAGACATGCATATGAAGATACATTCTCAAGGTGAACCAAAAGGCGTTCATACTACGCGACAAATGATTCCGCTCAACTCCACCTCTTCCATCACCACCACCGCATATTTAAAAACAAACATGCGGTGAGTACAATGTACCCAATGCACACATGCCGAAAACATTTTCATTTCATTCCTAAAATATCAGATCGCCACCATCACGAAGACCAAGGGTTGTATTTGAAAGGCTCTCTTACTAAACATTTCATCATTTTCGCAACATTGTTGCCAAGCATTTTCTTACAACGATATTCCAAGTCGGCTATGGAACGGGGAGGAGGCCTTCCTTCACCAGACGAAGCCACGCGAATGCTAGAGCAGACACAATCTAACTAGCAACTCACTAGTAGGATCCGATTGTAATCTCCTGTCATCTGCCAACCCAAATGGACATATACAAACATAAATCATTTTTAAGTGATGATTGTATCTTATCATTTGCGATAAGAAAAGTAGTAAAGTAATAAGAAATACTTGTATAATCTCATTTTCAGAAAGCCCATAATTAGCTTTGAAAAGAATGCCCACCTTAAGAACTTATTATTCTTATAGTATTAGTGATTCTTGTCGTTCCTTTCTCCTTGGTCGGACCTTATTAACGAAGAAACGAGATTTAGTACATCACTATGCCATTCGAAAATCATCGATCCGAAACAACAGGTTTACTAATATCAATCCTATTAACATCAAAGGATAATTTTTATCATACTTAACAACTATTTTACGCTTGATTATATTCGCGATCTCGAAGAGGGATACTCCATCCTTACATTCTTTCCTTCAATTCACAGTCATTTTGCGAACGCTTTAACCTTAATTTCATAATTAACTTCATCACAGACTAACGATTTTCTCGACGAAATTCCAACAACTTTAGTATATTAGTAATATTTTCGCTTCTCTTCCCAGTCTTACATATATATACTCTATTTCTAATAGATTTCCAATCATATTCCCATAAGTCTCGATTTTCACATTAACAATCAATCATGCTCGATATTACACTTATATGAACTATCTTAAGCGTAACACTTTATATTTCAAAGTCTTACGCACTTAACAAATATTTCAATGTTAACATATTATATTTCTTTTAAAATTCACATAAATTCATAGATATCTTAAACATAATTTTGGGCCTAATTATGTGATCACATGTATTAGAATAAAATTGAAACTTTATGTCCAACCGCCTACTTAATTAACTAATTAATCAAGTAATCACTATTAATTACCTAATTAACTAGCATTAATATCGAATGCTATGACTATGGGGTGATTTGGATCATAATTTCTTAATAGGATAACTTACATTTTGGTTGTCAGAGATTTTACAAAAAATTGCAGAGTTTGGTTTGGGAATAGGATAGCCCAAATATCTACAACAACAATAAACCAACAAAACAATTCCCACCTCCAACAAGATCATCAACAACAACCATCACGTCTATATACATCAAGTATACAAAATTAAGGACATTCCAAGGCCGATGGTCTCTATATCGTGTCAACAAAAAGTATGCACAAACATAGGGTGAGAATTGTGTGAAGACACAACTCTCGGCGTGACAAAAATTTATATACATGATCAAAACCCTAACTCTTGTCCTTTCTACGCCATCTCCTCACTTAACTCGCATATAAGGAAAACATATGTAGGCGTGAGCACCAAAAGTACTGGCATGCGCCATAAAACATAATGACGCCATTTATGCTTCTAACACGTGGGTTTAGTGAAATAACCGTGTTAGCTTTTCATATATAAAACTTTTCATGATGCATGCTTATCATTCTATCTCATGCTATACCTGAAATCTTTTCGTGTCGATCCTGTAGGCTCCCCTCACGGATACCATATTCACGCTTCTTTCTAGGTACCAGAGGTGGCCTCCCTCTCAATACCGTGATCGGTCCCAAGGCTCCCGATCATCCTGGTACACACGACTCATACCGGAGCTCATCCAAGACAAGCCCGACGCCGTCTATGATTTCAGATAGCATAATGCATATGCTAAAATAGGAAGTCAACTTATTCTCAAAACATGCACTTTCATTTGAAAAATAAGCAATTCATCGAGCAGCCATTAAAAGATAGTTAAGAGTCTGCCACCGGATAATAGTCACCTTTACTCAACTTTTTCAAATTGTTCGCTCTTCACGCCCTTCCTTCCCATTTGATCCTTGTAACATAAAATTATTATTGAATTTAGCAAACTTTCTTATCCACTTAACCACTTATCATTAGTTCACCAATTAGAATTTCAAACGCCTTATTAATAGACAATTTCGACAAATTTTCAGAGTAACGCTTGTAATTTAAATAAGCATCAAACCAAATTCAACCAATTCCATTCCCAAACTTCACCAATCACCATATGCTTAAATATATTTTTAGGAACTTAAAACAAGTTCAATATCATTCACTTACTATTATCAACATATGCCCTTCAACAAAGTTTATCGGCATATTCAAGAATTTTACAATACAATCCATCGAGTATCCAACAACTCACATTTATACTTATTCCTTATCAATAATCATCAATTCATGTTCACTTTCAATTTCAACCATGTTCATAACATAAATCACCAACTTAGCATTAAACTTTAATTTTCCACTTTTCACAATTCATATCCATAAAATCCTATAAATTCAATTTAAGCATTATTTTTATCATAGATCTCAAATATCATATCAAATACATCAAATAAAATCAATAAATCAAAGTTCAAGACATCCCCTTAATTTTCAAAAATTCCAACTTTATTCATATGCATGAATTAAATCTTGTAAATTTCATTATGATTATATATATCCTAAAGCTCAATTCAACTAAATCAACATCATACTTCACATACAAAAATTAGGGTTCATATTCAACACTTTAATTTACCAACTTTAGGAAATGAAAGAATTAAAACATAGATCATGTTAATTATACAAAGCATAATTAAATCAATAAACATAAAAAATTAAACAAATCAACCTTAAATTGATCACATAATTTTCGAAAACTCTAAGTATATAAAACATCATATTCTTCAATTTAAATCATGAAAAATTTGCTTAAATAAAGTATTTACCTTATTTGAAGTGATTTTCCACCAATTTCCACATAAATATGAATTAAAATCGACAATAAAATTTTTGGTGTGTGTTAAATGGTAATAAACTTAGGCAAGAAATAAGGTTGATGATGATCTTATGTTGTTTATAAAATTCTAGAATGTTTATGTGCATTTCATGTACATTTTGTATTCTTTTCATTAAAATTTGACACAAATTTCCATAACTTATAATTATAACTCTAATATTACTAATGTCATACTTAATATTCTTTAATAGATAAAACCATATTTATAATAAATATTAAAATTCAAAGAAATTTATTTCCATGATTGAAATTAAATTCATATAACATAAATTAAATTTTTCATATGTTAAAATTCAATTAATTATACCCATACCTTTAAATTTCTAAAATCATACAAAATAATTCTTTTATCACTAAATAATAATAAAATAAATTTATTCAAGTCATTTGATAGCTTGAATAATAATTCATTTCATTTATAAGAAAATTCCTATACAAAATATTTAATGCATTTAATAGAACAATTTCTATTTAATAACATTTTTCATTCAAACACACATTAATAATCATTTTTCTTATATTTAATCATAATAAAACTTATTTCTAGATAATCTCTACATCTCCAAATCTCTATTCCTTTGATTAAGATTTTTCTATCTACTTAATAATCTATTATGCACTTCTTTATAATTTCTTAAGAAATAAATACTTTTTGCCCCTAATGATTCTTAATTGTAGTCTAACTAAGACTTAAAAATCTTCGGTTACTACATTCCTCCCCTTAAAATAATTTCCTCGCCCCAAATTTCGACTTGGAAAATAACTTTGATATTTTTCTTTATCTCGATCTTCTAATTCCATGTTGCTTCTTCTAGACCATGGCGATTCCATAACTTTACTATGGAATGGACTTATTCTTAGCTTTTGCTCTTTTCTGCCTAGAATGCAATTTGGTCTTTCCTCATAGCTCAAGTCGCTCAAGAATAATCTCCTCGATGTATTATATGCTTAGATCATAGATATATTTCCTAGCGACACATGGAACACGCGCTGAATATTACCTAGCTAGAGCTACTTGAAGAATCGGTCCCACTTTCTCTAAAATTTCATAAGGCCCATAAATCTTGCTTAAGTTTTCTTTAATTCCAAAGGTGAACTCCTTTGGTTCAAGTAGACTTTAGGAAAACTTTATCTCCTCGCTTCAAATCTTAATTCGATCGATGGTTGTCCTGATAGGATTGCTCATCTGAGCTTCTTGCATCATTTTTCGACCGCTAATAATCAATCATTTCTTCTATAGCCTCCGGCCTAGAACTTTTCTTTCTCCCGACTTCATCCCAATAGAAGGGATCTCGACTTTTATCGTATAAAGCTTCATATGGCGCCATTTTAATAGTAGCATCGATAGTGTATTATATGCTAATTCAACCAACGATACGGCTTGTTCCCATTGATCACCTCTATCTAACACCACTGTTCTAAGCATATCTTCAACGTCGGATGGTTCTTCTCGTGCCATCGCGGGTGGAATGTTGTACTAAAATTCAATTTAGTACCCATTCTTTTTGAAAACTCACCCAAAACGCGAGGTGAACTTGGTGTCGATCCGATGTAATCGAAATCGGTACTCCATGCAATCACACTATTTCGTATATAATCTGCGCCAATTTGTCCGCCCATAAGTAAAGGATCGGGATAAAGTGAGCACTCGTTAATCGATCGACTATTACCCAAATCACTGTTTCATCGCTGACTTGGGCAATCCGCTCACAAAATCCATCCACATGATCCCATTTCCACTGGAATTTCCGAGGGTTTACTTTTCCATATGGTCTTTGATGGAGTGCTGACTTGTCGACATGCCAAACATCGTCGAAAAGATGATCTCTTTTCATTCCCGTCGTAAGAAATGTTGTTTCGATCTAGTACATCTTGGTGTTCTGGAGAGCAGAATCCGGGCATTATGAGCTTCCCATAATCTTATCTTTTAGCTTCATGTCATTGGGCACATAAATATGATTTCCAACATAATCGCATTATCTTCAACTTCTATATCCCGATAGATCTCCCTGCTCGATTTTCATTCTGAATCTCGAGTTGATCATCACGTCATTGTTTCAACTATTCGAGCCCTCAAACCGTACAACAACTAACGCTAGGCATGATACCTCGAATAGTCGTGGAGCAATATTATCTCCAACCTCATCTTTTCGAAATCACGAATCAATTCATCTTTTCTTGTAGGAGATATCCTAATCTTTCCCGACTTTTTCGCTTAACGCCACAAGAACAACATTTGCTTTTCCGGATGGTACTTAATTTCGCAATCATAATCTTTAACCGTTTTAGCAATCTTCGTTGTCTCTATTCAAATCCTTTTGTTAGAAGAAATACTTTGACTTTTATGATCCGATAGATCTCACATTTTGATCCATAAGATAATGTCTCCGATCTTTAATGCATGACGACGGCGTTAACTCCAAGTCATGCGAGGATAATTAAGCTCATGATGTCTTAATCGCGCGACGATGCGATTATTTTCCATCTTACATTAATACACCCCGATTCCTTTCTTCGATGCATCCGTATAAAGAGTGTACTTTATCGAGATCCGTATTATCAATAACCAAGTCTGTCGCTTGTCCTCGAGTTCCCGGAAGCTATTTTCACATTCTGTCCATCGAAACTTCACTCCCATCCAGCAGCTTGCGCATAGGTCTAACAATTTTGAAAATCCTTCAATGAATCTTCTATAATATCTCGCTAGCCTAAGAAACTACAATCTCGCTCGGTCGAGGGGTCTTCCATTCTAGACTGCTTGCACTTTGTCGATCAACTTTGATTCCTTCATTGAACGGTGTGGCCGAGAAAATTCACTTCTGAGCCAAAATTCACATTTATCAACTCATGATAACTTTTCCGCCTCAACTTTTCTAGCACCATTCTTAAACGATTTCATGTTCCACCGTCAATAAATTAGAATATCATCAATAAATACTAGAACACTTATCAAGGTATTCATGAATACTCGGTTCATCAAGTCCATGAATACGCTTGAGCATTTGTCAACCCAAATGGCATCACCACAAATTCGAGTGGCATATCTCGTCCGAAGTCGCTTTAGGTATATCTTCCGATTTAACCTTCATGATGATATCCGATCTCGTGTCGATCTTTGAAAACACATGGGCTTCTAAGTTGATCGAACAAATCATCTATTCGGGAAGAGGGTACTTATTCTTTTATGTCAATTTATTCAACTCCCCGAATCGATACACATCCTTAAGGTACCATCTTCTTCTCGACAAAGAGATCGGTCTCCATGACATCGGGTCGAATAAAACCCATATCTAAAAGTTCTTGTAACTCAACTTTTAACTCTGAGTTCCTTTGGTGCCATTCGAAAGGAGCTGATTCGCAGTGTTGATCCGTGTTCGAGATCTATCATAAAATCTAATCGCTATCCGCGTAAGCCGGCAATTTCTCCGAAAGACATACGGATATTCTCACCACGTACCACTTCTATTTTCTTTTCAATCTTGCTTTTTTCATCTGTATACTAGATAAACATGATTTTCTTCGATCTTATCATCTTCCATCCGCAGCGATACTATGGGAATCCATCTCTTCTTTTATCTATCCCATAGAAACAAAGGGTTCTTTCCTGTGGTCGAAAGGCTATCCCATTTTTCCCAATGAATCCTAGAAAATTTTTAGTCAACCAATCCATCCCTAGATCAAGCTTCACATCCCTCATCAGAATAAACGCAACGATTCGCTTAGCTTTAGGATCCTAACTCAAATTCTAAGTTAGACATACTGGTTAACTAAAGTCACCACTCTAAAGGTGACACATTAAAATTCGATTCAACTTGTTTTATGGAGCCAAAAGCGCATTACATGCAGATGAAATAAATGAATGAGTGCCCAAGAAAAGAATAAGGATAGTACGCCATCCGACGTCCCATACCGTTAAATATTGGAGCTCTTCAGTCGCTCGATGGATAGCATAAGCTCGAGCGAGTTTGCACTGAAAGGGTGAGGTTGAATCAATTGGGTGGTTATCCCGAACCGGACGCGATATCGCAATGGGGTGGAGAATATCCAAGAATTGTTTCGAGGTGGGTGGATTTTGAGGATTCTTTCATCACTATTTCCGCAATTTGGTACGATTCGGACAATTAAAGAGTAATGGCCGAATTGTCCGCAGTGTAACAATTGTTGCTTCCAAACGGCATATCCCCGAACGGGCTTTCCCACATGAGAAATAGCGATGTACTCTAAGTCGTCTGAGGAGGTTGAGGAAACCTGGAACGGTGGTCGAAATGACCCTTCGACAATCGACAGCCTGAAAGGCCTTTGCTGCCAACACTCTTGTCTTCCCACTTCTTTTTCCTTTAAATCATCGACCGGTCCGACTTTGAGGAAAGTCGAGTCCGAGTGAGGCAGTGGTCTGACTTTTCAAATTGTAGCTCCATTTCCATATCCAATGCTCGGTTTACAGCCAAGATAGGAAGAAGGTTGCAGCCTAACACGCACCGGATCTCTTGTCGAGTCCGAACGAAATAGTTCGACATCTTCTCATCTCGATTCCACCTTGTACGATACCGTACAGAGCACAAAATTCACCGTCATATTCCGCCTTAGAACCCCGCTTAAGTTCATGAATTCGACCTCCTCTCCTTCCTAGTCATGGAATAAACTTCTGATACATTTCTTGAATCTTTCCCATGTTAAACTTTCTAACTGGCCGCAAGAATGTTTTTTCCGATTCCCACCAATAATCAATCGTCCATTTAGAAGAAACCCACACATGTACAAGACACTCGATCCTGCATTCTAAAAATCTAAAAATCTTCTATAGATTTGACCCACTCTTCGCCTCGTAGGATTGTCACCCTGAAAGTTGGTTGTTTCGTCTTGAGAAATAATTCGTAAATTTTTCTCAGTGTCTAGGGATCAGCATGCTCACATGGGTGTGTCACTTTGTTGAGCTTCTACCCAAGTTGATTCACTTTTTCTTCTTGGAGGCATTCTATAATTTAAGAAAACAGAAGTTTTCACAATATTTAACAAGATATCAATACAAAAGGAACACCATCTTCACAAATAGGTTACAATCAAATGGTTAAGCATGAAAGTAATTAGCAAGAATAAATAATACTCATTAAAATTCACACCCTTTTATCATATGGGAAAATTTTCCTCCTGAGGATACAAGGCAAAACAATTGTCTTCAAGGAATCTTCTGCCGACCTTCCTACTTTACTACCTACAGTCACTTTGATATCATTATTGCACATAATTTACTCATTCTCTTATACATCTAATATTTCCATTAACTCTTCTAAAACACTCGATATCTCGAGTGAGGTGTGCTAGTCTCCGTATGCTACCGCCATCCCCGACACACAAAAATCATCTCCTGTGGATAAAGTCAAGGTTAAGGTGCTATTGAGTACTAACTTTCTATTTCAAGTATCGGAACAATAGAAAGTTGTTACCATTTCAAGTAGAAAAGAAATTTCAAATGGAAAAGGTTTCAGATACAAAGATTGATCATACAGATCCATATCCAAAGAAGTCAATCGAGATTCTATACAATCAACAAAAATTTCAAAATAATCGAACCAACAATCGGATCTCAGATTCGCATCTTCAACCCGCTCAACACTTTCGTGTTCATTTAGGTTCTCGTGAAAATAGAATATCAACTAATTCCATGAATGTCAACACAACTGGTAAGGAATAAATTAATTATCGTGAGGAATATGATATGAAACTGTTCTACTAGACTTATGAAATCCTCCAAACCGGACGAACAAAAATCTAGGCAACCTCCGAGGCCCATCCACACCATCCGAGGCAAGGCCTCAGACTAACTGGAGCACCCTATCTAAATTGCACACCATACCTTCTAACTACCTTCCACACTTAACACGGATCAATATCCCGACAAGCCCCATCTTCAGTTTATAACTTCATTCGTTCTTCTTATTCCTAAAGGTCTAGAAGAATTGGATCTTTGGAGTTATTTAAGTTTTCGTAATACCTCAAGATAGACGCCTAATTACGGTATTTAAAACCCGAAATTAGGAATTCACCGAGAGATTCAATCCATAAGACATCGAATAATGATTTCATTGTTTACGTAAGGAATGAATTCTATTTTATATTCACGAGAATCATGAATTAAGGAAATGAATTTTATAAAGTCAGACGACAAGATTACTTTAACGCCGATTTCGATCAATAGTTAAACGTCAGAAATTTTTCTAAGCAATCAAGCTTAGAATTAAATTCCATTATTAATGGAATAATTTAATAAAGTGATTACGACTTTATTACTAATTTTCGAGGAGTCGATAATTAACGTTAAACGTTAACGCTTAGAGACTAAACGAAGTGAATTTATTGATCAAGGAATTATAGAAATTAATTTCCTATGATTATTATATGTAATTATAGTAGTATTTAGCATTAAATCAATGCTAGATCATCAAGATTTGATAGTGACTTTTTCAAATGTTCGAAAACCTAATTTCTAACTCGATTTTTATCGATAAAATGATGCCATTAATTTATCCTATGATATTATTTATCATCTAAACGATATGTTATAACATATATCAATGTTTACGTGGAAAATAAAAATTAGACCCATCGCATAGTGTAAAAGCCAAAATTACGCACCTATGTATACAAGTTTATCTAGTTGATTTTTCCTATTACATGTATCTAAGTGACATGATTAATTAAAAGCCTAACTAAACAATTAAATAAGAATATATTTACATACATATATATTAATATATGTATGGTATTGTGTGTGCCGTAAATGTAATGTGAGTGTAGTGTGAGTGTAGTGTGTGTGTAGAAGGACATGCCCCTTAGGTGTCACCACCATAAGCACCCCACACACATCCCATACCTCTCCCCAAATTCAGATTGCAGCTCATCTTCCCCATTTCTCCTCTCTCATTGCCCTAGGGCAGAATAGCTCCACCTCTTCTCGGAAGCTATTGTCGCCCCTCCTCTCTTTAAGGTTCATCTATCTATATTGATTTCTTGCAAATTTTCATTCTTACTATGAATAGCTACACCTTTGATCCTAGGAATGAGTAATCCTATGCATGCATATATATATATATGCATATATGCTTGAAGTAGTTTAGATGGTGTGTATATGATTGCATGTTGATGATCTGGACGAATAGTGATTTTATAAAATTAATAGACTAAGTTACAGCGGTCCGATGATAGTGAATTTAAGATATGATGAAATCATATGTGTCTAGTATGCCTCTGTAAAATTTCAAGTCCATCCAACTTGATTTGCTATTTTAATTGTATTTGTCAAACGAATTGCGAAAACTGTGAAACTGCCTTGTTCATCACCCAAGGTACATGGCTTTCGTTTTAAGTTTGGCTAGTGATAAAACTCTAAAATTGGGTATAAACATAATTCAGCATGTCTAGAAGATGTATCTAAATTTTCAGAATTTTCTAAAAATTTTTACTATTTATTCAAGATTTTACAAGCTAACTGCACAAAACTGTCACTGTAGCGATAGCTTGTGGTAATATTTTTATCTCCCAATCTATTTTGAATCATTGAGTGAGGATTTTCTGGATTAAACTAGACTTAAGTGGATTTTCAATAATTGGTTGCATTCCCAGATTCCTTATAATGAACTCACGGTGAATTTTTAAAGTTGACGATTACAGTAAGCCTTTTGGACAAACTGCCTTAGTAAATTTCTATGTTAATTAACTGTTCGTGACGACTTTACGTGAGATGTTCAAGCCATTTGTAGTCCGATTTTGACTTGGGTTTCTTCATTAGAAATGTTCCTACCATGTCTAGTTGTGATCTGGAAAGTTTGATCTCAAACCAAGTTTTATAGGTATACTTTCAATGACCCAAAGTCACCTACTTGAATGTTGTCCATTCCAACTAGTCAACTTTGGGCTTATGTATTTCATGATGCATCAGATATCTTTCAGTATGGTCTTCATGAAACATGTAGTTCTTGTTCCAAGGTTTCAAATTTGTAACCCTAGTCATTTTGGCATTGTGAGTCAAAAGTTACGGCCTCGAAAACCCTCGTCGTTAAAACTGAAATTTTGAAAAATTCTAAGTATAGAAGTCAGTTTGAGTTGCCCACTTTGAGACCCTATATCTCCAAAACCACGACTCATTTGGATTTAATTCATTCTTAGAACTTGTAGTACATATTTAGAGGTTTCTAATGTATCTTTTTGCACATATGTATTCTGAATCCGAGTTATGAATCGTCAAAGTTCGTCACTTAAATTTAAGTTGTTTTGCTGATTTTCAAACACTTAAAATTGACTAAGTGTAGAACTCCCCATGTGAAATATGCCTTATGTGACCAACATGCTAGTAATTGATGCATTCATTATGTTATGTCGCAAGGTATGATAGAGCATTATAAGATGTACGAATTATGATAAAACATCATGATACGAATTTTAATTTCTGCATTCTTCTTACCAGGTTACTGCACACCATTAGATGTATATTATACCAGATATACACTAAAGTAGAAATATGGGTTCTAAGACCGATGGTTATTTCAACTCCAAAACCTCAAGGCCAGAATAGATAGTAAGGTCTTCAGGTCTTGATTCCCGTAAATCGAAGACAATCGACGCCTGGTGGGCTTTACTTACTCAAAATGAAATGCTATAAATATTTATTTACGATGCTTATTTCAACTGCTGATAAAATGTTTACAGATTACCCCCAACAATGTTTATTTTTGTATGTATCCTATCCAATGAATGATATGAATAACGTGTCGGGTCGCTCCCAACTTATGTATGAAATCCTATCCTATCGAAGGACAACACACTGCCAGATTAACGTGGTACACCTAAGTGACCATTCAAGGACAATTCACAACACGGGTCGTAGAGGGAGGCCCCTCACACTTTCGACTATGATGATATGATGAAATGAGATAAGGATACGGATCATACACACTAAGAAAAATGCCCGCCAGCGATGATTTTGAGAAATGATGAAAATGATTTTAGTAAGCACAAGGCATTTCAACTAAAACCCTTGTGTCTTACCATGATGTGGCAAGTAATCACAAATGATAAATGTTTTCGCATCACCACTGAGTGCATTCTTGTATCACCGCATGTTTGTTTTAAACGTGCAGTGCGATGAGATGGACTACAAATGTTGAGCAATAGGATTATTGTCGCAAAAGTTTATACCTTGGTAGTACATCATATGTACTTATCCCATGTCTTCCGCTGAAGAACCTAAATTTATGTACTAAAGTCCAAGAATATACTTGACATATGTTTTACAATTTATTGTTAAAAGAATCTCCTCAGATAATTATCCCTGCTTAGAGTTATAGTCCCTGTTAATCCGCACTTATGATTTAGGGTCAGAAGTGGTATCGTAGAGGTTCGCTTTAAACCCAAAATCTCCTTTAAGGTTAAGTCTAGATCGACTCATTAGACTTCTAGATCACCGACAATGCTCAACACTCATCACATCAAGCTCAACCGAAATGAGGTAAAGACTTTTTCCAAAGTTTTGAAAATTAACCGCCGATGAATGTTTATGAAATGATTTTTTTCAAATAAAATGAAAGCTATGAGAAAGGTTGAGAATGAATGATATGACAAATGATTTGTCAAGAAAGTTATGAAAAGAACGAAGATATAAGAAAGATGATGACAATGATATGAGAAAGTTTGGCATGATATGCCAAAGATGAAATGTTCAATTCCTAGAATTAAGTAAGTGGTTCATTATTATGAACAAAGTTATGTTATTTATGTTTGAAATTATTGAGATTGGACATTGATTTGTCAATATGATAAGTAATTTTGAAATTCAACAAATACATGCGATGTATTAGCTAATATGAATATTTGAAGCTTTACTTCAAACCTTAAAGTTGATTATGATGACGAGCATGCTAGCTCACAACGAGACTTCTTTTAAGACGCATGATCCCTATTACAAAGAACATAGAAGTAAGAACTTCCTTCAATTACAAGAACAAGAGTAATGATGGATTTGAGAATTTAATTCCATCTTGAGTATCAAAAGCGTAAGATTCATATAAATTGTGCGACATCGATTTCGACCCCACGACGCGATCGCCAACTTTGACTTGGAATTAGTAACATCGACTTTGATATGCCGACTTTGGTAGCCTGTACGACCGGCTCGGTATGACTCGTACCACCTCGGCATTGATAACGGCGTATGACCTTGGCGCGGCATTGCTTATGACCTGCACGAAGCGCAAATTTTTCCTGCACCGCGCAGTGATTTTATTTTGACTAGTTCTCGATCGTGTGAACTCCGATTCACGAGTTTTTTCCTCACGTGTCTCTAATGCACTGAACTTCATTTCTTATGAAGGACCAAATTCTGATTCCTACTCTAGAATTCACGAAAATCAGTTGAAGTTAGTTTTATGAATTGTAAAGAATAAGAACGTTATAGATGATACGGACCTTAGAATTTTATAAAGAAAGTAAGATTTCGAATACCAAGGGAGCCCCGACACATGAGAACCTTTATTGAGACCTATTACGGGTATGAGTTTTCAAAATTCTATTCATACCCAATTTCGTCTTAGTTTAACTCTATAACCTAGTTCCAATTGAGAATTCATTCGAGTTTCTCACCTTTCTCAAAATTTTCAACCCAAAATTCATAAAGTGTCCTTGAACCCAAACTTGCTGGATCGAGAATATAATTGTGACGGTCCGCCAGCCCATAACCAAAGAACTTCAAGAGTCGTCATTATGGTCTCGGACCCTAGAGCCCCATTTATTCACTCCAAGGAATATATCGATTCAATCATTGAAAAGATGTTATCTTGATGAGCGAGACAAGACTGTAAGTAGTCGTGATAATTTCTTCTCGACTCTGAAACCATCAAGTAAGATGAAAGTTGACTTACCATGTCACCTAAGAGCGAATTAGTAAAGCGATAAATGTCGAGCATTAAATAGGTCGACTTATCTCACCACCAACAATTTCGCATCAAGAAAGTGATAGACATCAAGAAATTATGATGTAAAGAAAATCTCGATGAAATGAGATATTTTTCCTATGATATACATGAATGCGAGGACCGACGGGCCTAACAAAGATTGATAACAAAGAAGTTATGCCTCATATGAACTATGATAACAAAGTTATGAATAAGATACTTTAACATCGAATGCAGTAAAAGTAAAGAAAAGTATATATACTGTAGGATATGAATTCCTTTATTATGTCATAACTAGAGAGAATACAACTTATCTTTAAGATAAGTTGTGTTCTTAAACCTCGTAGTAGGTCGCATGTTTAAAAGAATAAAGATGCATACAAGATATTCTTTTCAAGGAATATATATATGATGAGACGATACATGCTCGTAAAATAGATCTCTCTTTTATACTCAATCAATGATATTATGCTGAGCATAATCGATTCCAAGTAATCGAAACTCGTTAAACAGATGATAATGAGATTGAGAAATCATAATCCTCCGAGATAAGTGCGAATGCCAGATAGCCCTAGAATGTAAATCAAGTGTGAAGAAAATATCTTCAAAGCCAGACATGAAAGAAAGATGCTTAGAATTGTTAGCGGTGTACAAACGTACTACCTTACCAAGCCATACGACAATAAGACGATTCTAACCTCGGATGTCGAATCGAAGTGTAACGAAAGTAAGATTACTTTGATACCATGCTCAAGAAAATGGACAAAAGTCAAAAATAGAAGAAATTACTTAACTATACAACAGAGTAAGTTCATGATATGATATAAGTTTCGAGATGTTACGATTCACGAGTAAGGTAATTCTTTCAAGTAAAAACGGATTAAGAAATAGATTCATTATTTTGAAATAAATCTTAATACTCTAAGTTATAATGACACTAAATGTCATTTTGTTGTAACTTAATAGTTAACAAGCAGATAGTTCTATAGATCTTCAAATGAAATACATCAAGAGAACATGACGAGATTCACATTAGGAACTTGTTAAATCCAATTGGAAAGATTATCCTCATACTTTGTATGCACAATCAATAAAATGGGATATTAAGTATCTCTAACATGGGAACGAAGCATCATCAATGTCAAGAAAATGGTAAAGATTTTGACGCCAAGGTAAAAGTATAATACATCCCTAGTGGACAAAGGATTTTATCTTATTGAAATGCACTATGAATCAATAAAAGATTAAGAAGAAACGACGATATCCAAAAAGGAATATTAAAATGGCACTAAATGCCAAGACAAGGATTTCTCCGAAAAGAGTTTAAAGTAAAGCGATATGAGAAATATATTCCTAAGATCGAGAAAGTGAAAAAAAGGAATTTAATCATTCATACCGATTAGGAATGAATGATAGGATAGAAACATGACGATCTCTCACGATAAGATTTCATTATCAATATATCAATATCAAAGGATAGGTTGATGTAGACTCAACTACCTAATGTGTTGGTAAAAGCATAACGATACTGATACCCGAGAAGTATAAAGTAATGAGGCAACAGAAGACATCATAGGGAACATATCCAATGGAAAGGATAACTGACATATGAAATAGTACATTTATGAATAAACGAACACGTAAAACATTACCTCACATCAAAAGAATAAACAGTAAAAAAGGCGAGTCGAGTAAAAATTTCGTATCACCCATAAGATTTTGTTCAATTTAGGTGCTTCGTTGCTTGACATCGCACAAGTATGCGAGAAGCGATAAAACCCAATTCAGGTAAGTTTAATCAAGAAATGAAAATCCCCTTACCTATACGAGAATTTTAACCATCGCAAGTGTTGCTCAAGCTCGCACTGAACCTAGAATCGCCAAAGTGCTATCCAATGATTTGATCATATAGTCAAACGTCATCTGCGCGATTAGTGACCGCCTACCTTTTCTGAGGTTTTACATGATGTATCAGCACTCCACTATTCGCCATGTATCTTTTAAAATACATATTAATTGAAGATGTAAAACGAAATGAGTATTAAGATAATATCATGATTACAGGCAAAATTACATCCAAGTAATTAATTGACTCATCTAGAACTATATGTTTACGATGACAAGAAAAGAGGTCCACCAGTAAAAAAATGAGTTAACCCTAAGTCCTTATTAACACAAAACGGATTTAGGATGTTGTTTGAAGAAGTTCCTACATCTTCTTGAAGATGCTCGTAATTATAGAGTGACAAATGAGGATGGTATCCAACCACTTATCACTATTTACCAACCGATCGGTATTTTAAAAGGAATATCAAGAGAATATTTTCCATGATAAAAATTCAAGCCCAAGGCACTTATTTAGATTTGTCAAGCTCAAGTATACATATAATGCTAGGAACGACACCTATGAGTACTTGTCCGTCCTCGAAGTTACACAAAGACGCAAGATAAAGGAATGGTTGTACCGATGTTCCAAATCACGCCCCTGCGCCATCAATGGTACTCAGAGAGACGGAAGGGCAAAGGATAAAATCTTATCGCCTCGGCAGACAAGAAAATTTCCGCTACCAACCCAGCATACTTTCGATAAAAGTAACACCAATTTCTGGTATGAAGAAGAAATGTAAGCAGCCGACCCCTGCTCTCTCGAGAACGATCATCTACATGAAAACAAACGCATTTTTGAGAAAGGCAAGTTTCCAGGAGGAGTACGACTAAAAAGGTCACCAAAGACCTGTAATCTTGGATCCTATGAAACTTTATATAGATAATGGTTTATGAAGAAGATGTGGTCATAATATGTAAAATAAACGAGTTTGGAAGAGTTTATGAATATGGTGAAGTGTCATAGTTTTGAGGTAAAAAGAGCTAGACGCTTTGTAATCATCACTCTAGAGACCGACCTCATAAGTAATGTATGAAAAGTCCTCACCGAGACATTATGATGTAATATTATATGGTCTTGAAGAATGGTATTCAAATACGGAAATGAATTGTTCTTAATAAAATATGGTTACTATGAGATAATAGTTACGCCATTCGACTAACCAATGCACCAGCCCTGCTCATGAACCTCAAAATCGAAGTGTTTCACACATACCCGATAATTTTATCTCAATCCTCATGGATGATGTTCTTATCTATTCAAAGGACTAGAAAGAACATAAAGAAAATCATGGTCAGTTTACGACTTTAAGAGTCAAGAAATTTTTCCAAGTACGCTTTTGTAAATTTCGCTTAAAAGAGAAATATTCAGCACATACATATTTCTTAAAGAGAACAATGTAACTGACAAAGGACAAAACAATTAAAGACGAAAGACGCTCAATTAACCAAAATAAGATCAGAAATTTTATAGATTGATTAACAACTATTAGAGATCCATTAAGAACTCTCTAAGGTAATGTTAATTAACAAGATAGTTACCCAAAATAGAACAAAATATACATGGATTAATGAAAGAAAGGCTATGTATTAATATGAGAAGATAATAACTTATGCATCACAATGACTTAGGCCACATATAATTTCAACTCATGACTAAATAGTAATGGTATAAATACCAAGTCTTCGAAATTTTACTCCTATAACAATAAATTAAGAACCCTTCACAATTTACAAAGTTTGAACTTATTCTTCGAGAAAGAAACTGGATACATGATGGAAACGATGGCTGGATCAAGAAAAGATTAAATATGATAAATGATCACCTATGAACACTTAATGTAGAATCAAATGCCTAAGATATAAATTCAGCCTAAATCACGTATGTCCTTATAGAAAAGAAAACTCATCGAAAGGTTAAGAAAACGAGAAATGTAAATAGTGGAAATCAAGGACTAACGGTGGTACCCTCACAACCAAGGTGAAATATGACTAAAAGAGAATGAAGAATAGAATATAACTAATTAAGATAAGGAATGAAAAGTCGAATGATTTTAAGGAATATTGACAAATGTTATTGTTCAAAAAGAGAGATATATACATTTCAAGCAAATGATAAGCTTAGAAATGAAAACGTGAACGAAGTTCATGATCCTTCTCATATCGCCCAACCGCATTATTATGACATTGTGAATTATGAGAAAGGTTAGATGAATGAAAGAGATAAGATAACCATATCATTTGAGCAGCACACGGTTACCAATAAGTAAAGCGCATTGTATAAAAGCCTTATAAGAGAGTATAATCTCTAGAACTACACGAATAACGAAAATAGAATGATATAGAAATAGATCTTATGTGATTTTACCAAAGTTATAAAGAAGAACACCGATATACGGGTAATAGTGAAACGACTCACCAATTATGCTCGACCGCTTATTTAGATGATTCAGAACCGATAAGTTAGCTCGTATGTACAAAAGGAAATCAGATATTTACAGTGAGTACCACAACCTATCGCCTCGATAGAGACTTCAAGAGTAATTTCAGATTTTGAACCAACTCATAAAAAGCGAGTTAGACACTAGATCGAACTTAACATAGATGTCCACTACGTATAGATAGACAATCGAAGGACAATCCAAACGCTTACATACGATAGAACATTAATGTTAGATCAGCGTAAGTGGGAACGATTGCACCACTTGGTAAGTTTAAGCACCACTATAGCTACCAAATAACGATCAATGTAAATTTTATGAGCACATAGTAAAGTATCGACCATCACTTTATCAGAACAAAGTGCGAGCAAAGGTGTCCCGACGGTGATAAGAGAAACGATCGAGATATCTGCCCAATAAGGCAAAGAATAAGAAAAGCTGTGATGATAAAAGTCTTACGCCGACACGCTGTAAATTTGAACGCATTTTTAAATGCGGAATCAAAACTTTAAGATTTCCTGCCTAGAGAGATTATAAGAATTCGATACAAAGAATGATTAGATCACGCTTTATAGAACCTCACGAGATCCTAATAATGATAGGCCTAGTAGCTCATGCTTAGTATTCCCACCAAATACTAGAGAAAGACTAAATGTTTTCTCTCGTGTCGCAGTTTAAGGAAATACAAAATGACCCAATTCTCATAAACCAACAACATGACGTGACGCGACTCTTACTCTCGATGAGTTATGATGAAAATTTCGATTATTTTGATCGCATTTATCAACATTAAAGAAGCCTGGGTCTTTAATGAAAATCCAATGGAAAACCATGGACAAAATGAAAACACGTGAAAGTTATGATGTTATGGATGTTAAGATACCCATAATTTATGAGGTATGCAAATTTGGACGAAATTTTTGCTGGTAGATAACACCCAGATTAATTACCAGTATTTAAAACCCAAATTAGAATTACTGAGACGATTCAATCCAAGACATCGAATAATGATTTGATTGTTTACGGCGAATGAATTTCATTTATATTCACCAATCGTGAATTAGGAAACGAAGTTTATAAAGCCGACGACAAGATTACTTAACGCCGATTTCGTGATCGATAGTTAAACGTCAGAAATTTTCTAAGCAATCGTTTAGAATTAAATTCCTTTATTAATGGAATAATTTAATAAAGTGATTACGACTTTATTATTAATTTTCTTTGAGAGGAGTCGATAATTAACGCTTTGAAATGTTTTCAAACGTTAACGCTAGAGACTAAACGAAAAGTGAATTTATTGATCAAGGAATTATAGAAATAAATTTCCTATGATTATTATATGTAATTACAGTATTATTTAGCATTAAATCAATGCTAGATCATCAAGATTTGATAGTGACCACTTTCAAACGCTCGAAAACCCTAATTTTCTCGAACCTCGATTTTTATCGCATAAATGATGCCATTAATTTATCCTATGATATTATTTATCATCTAAACTATATGTTATAACATATGTCAATGTTTGGCATGGAAAATAAAATTAGACCCATTGGCATAATGTAAAAGCCGAAAATTATACACCTATGTATACAAGTTTATCTTGTCGATTTTCCTATTACATGTATCTAAGTGACATGGATTAATTAAAAGCCTAACTAAACAATTAAATAAGATATATTTACATACATATATATTAATATATGTATGGTATTGTGTGTGTGCTGTAAATGTAATGAGTGTAGTGTGTAGTAGTAGGCGTGCATGTGTAGTGACACACGCCCAGCGCCACCACCATAAGCACCCCACACACACATCCCTCTCCCCCAAATTCAGATTGCAGTCATCCTCCCTCCCCATTTCGCCTCTCTCATTGTTCTATGTTTATGGCTCCACCCTCTTTCCTCGAAGTTAGTTGTCGCCTTCCTTTTCAAGGTTCATCTATCTATATTGATTTCTTGCAAATTTTCATTCTTAATGAATAGCTACATCTTGATCCTAGGAATGAGTAACTTATATGCATATATATATATATATATATGTATATATGCTTGAAGTAGTTTAGAAGGGTGTATATATGATTGCACATGTTGATGATCTGACTAACAGTGATTTTATAAAATTAATAGACCAAGTTACAGTGGTCCATGATTGTGAATTTTTTGATATGTTGTAATTATATGTGTCAGTATGCTTCAGTAAAATTTCAAGTTCGTCCAACTTGATTTACCTTTAATTGTATTTTCAAAATAATTGCAAAACTGTGAAACTGCTTTGTTCATCACCCACGGTACGTGGATTTCGCTTTACGCTGGCTAGTGATAAACCCTAAATTGGGCATAAACATAATTCAGCATGTTAGAAGATGTATGTAAATTTTCAGATTTTTCTAAAAATTTTACTATTTATTCCAGATTTTACAAGCTAACCGCACAAACTGTCACCGTAGCTAGCTTGTGTAAAATATTATCTATCTATTTTGAATCATTGAGTGAGGATTTTTCTGGATTAAACTAGACTTAAGTGGATTTTCATATGATGATTGTATTCCCAGATTCCTTTATAATGAACTCACGGTGAATTTTAAAGTTGACGATTAAGTTTTTGGGAAAACCGCCTTTAGAATTTCTATGTTAATTAATCGTCGTACCACTTACGTGAGATGTTCGCCGTTTGTAGTCCGATTTTGACTTGGGATTTTCATAAGAAATGTTCCTTACCATGTCTAGTTGTGATCTGAAAGGTTGATCTCAAACCAAGTTTTATAGGTATATTTTCATCGACCCAAAGTCACCTACTGAATGTTGTCCATTCCAACTAACTTTGGCTTATGTAGTTCGCGACGCATCGATATCGCCCAAGACGGTCTTCATGAAACATGTAGTTCTTGTTCCGTTTCGAAAATTTGTAACCACAGTCATTTTTTCATTGTGAGTCAAAAGTTACGGGCCTCAAGAAAACCCTCGTCGTTAAGCTAAACTGGAAATTTTGAAAATTCTAAGTATAGAAGTCATTGAGTTGCCCACTTTGAGACCCTATATCTCCAAACCACGACTCTTTTGGATTTAATTTTCTTAGAACTTGTAGTACATGTTTAGAGGTTTCAGAATGTATCTTTTGCACCATACGATACTGAATCGAGAGTTATGAATCGTCAAAGTACGCCATTTGTTAATTTTAAGCTGTTTTACTGATTTTCAAACACTTAAATTTGACCATGTAGAACTCCCCATGTGAAATATGCCTTATGTGACCAATATAGTAATTGATGCATTCATTATGATATGTCGCAAGGCACAGAGCATTATAAGATGTACGAACCATGATAAACATCATGATACCGATATTTTCAAAAGCACGCCTTAACGCGAGGTATTTGACTAGGGTGCCATTAATGCTCAATTGAGTGTATATTATATCATGATATACACTAGCAACATGGGTTCTAAGACCCGATGGTTTTTAACTCCAAAACTCAAGGCCAGGAATAGATAGCTGCCTAGGCTTGCATTCCAAGAAATCGACGAGACAATCGATGTCCGTGTGCTTTACTCTACTCAAAATAAAATGCTATTGAAATATTTATTTACGATGCTTATTTCAACTGCCGATAAAATGTTTACAAGATTACCCCACAAAATGTTTACGTTGTGTATGATCCTATCCTAATGAATGATATGAATGATATAAACGTGTTGGGTCGCCCAACTTATGTATGAAATCGATATCTGATCCATGCCAGCGACAACACCGGCTAGGATTAACGTGTACATTCTGGCGCGACCGAAGATAATTCACCGGTCACGGGTCGCAGGCGAGGCCTCCTCACGACTCTCGACTCATGATGATATGATTAAATGACGATAGGACATGGATCTACACCAAGAAAATGCCTGGCCAGCGATGATTTGAGAAATGATGAATGATTTTAGTGTTACGCGCATTTCAACTAAAACCTTGTTGTCTTACCATGACGTGGCGTTGTAATCTACAAATGATAAAATGTTTTGGTATCACCCACCTGAGTGTATTCTTGCATCCACCGCATGTTTGTTTTTAAATGTGTAATGATGGACGTACAAAGGTCGAGCAACAGATTATTGTCACGAAGTTTATACCTTGATAGTACATCATTACATGTACTTATCCCATGTCTTCTCCTGGCCGCAAATTTATTTACGTAAAAGTCCAAGAATATACTGACATATGTTTTACAATTTATTGTTAAAGAATCTCCCCAGATAATTATCCTCGGTTTAGAGTTATACCTTAATCCGCATTTAGGATTTAGGGCCGCTATTTTCGCCATTCTCTTATAAACTTTATAACCTCGTAAGAGCAGAAGCAAGTATCTACACTTATCCATTCCCATGATATGGATGCCATCGATTTGAGATGGTATGATCACTTAATTGCATAAATGTCTCCACCAAGGCTATACCTTACGAGTCCTCCACCGAAACCCCACCCACATCTTTTCAAGAAACCGAGTTTGAAACCGAGGTCGGATCATCTAGACCAACCGAACCACGCGATCTTTTAAGTATGAACCTGAATTTTACAACCCATCGGTATCTAGCCAATCAAACCTCTTCAACAAGTGACATGCCATTTATCACGTATCCTTCTCTTCTGTACTCGAGATCGCCATTCTCGTCTACCTCTTTTGCTAATCGCTCTTCCGAACTTCCAGATTTAATGTAATGAGGAGGTATCTAGAAGAAGAAAAAGAGCTGAGCATGTAGGAGTAGAAGGAATGGATGAAGAAATGAGATGTCCGGCCCCAAAGATCGAGATTACATGACACGGACTAGAAGAAGATGAAATAGACGTAGTGTTGTACATTTGTAAACAGAGAGTTAAGTAGACTGATGTATATAGCGATGGATGTATAAAGTTTAACCTAGACTAACCGGAATAGTTTTCACGATCTACTCGCTAAGGTAAAATTTTCCTTTATGTAAAAACTTCATGAGGCAATTTTCCCATGATATAAAAGAAAATTTTAAAATATCGAGATTGTATCAATGTTGATTTTCTTATTTATTTTAAACCTATTTTTATGCACCAGTGAGTTTATCACATGTAACCTATTTGCAAAACATGACACTTACATGCTTCTTATAAATTTATTGCCTACATACCATATATATATTGTTCTTATTAATTTGAAATGCAGATGTCACAAGACGCCAAATCGAATTCTCGTGGAAGAAGAACAAGAAAGAAAACATACCTCAACCTACCCCTAAACTACCCTCTTCCAAACACTAGAAAATTTCTAAATTATTCCTTCGACAAAATCCACCATCTTTCAGCGGAACGGTAATCCACCTGTTTATAAATGAATTCGGCAATGGAAAGAATTTTCAAATTTTAGAATGCTCGATAAGGAATGTCTTTTGTGTATTTTCTTCAATTGAAGGACCACCGACTTCCGGAATCACCAAGACTCTCACCAAGAGATTGGAAAATTTTACATGGAACAATTTAAAGAAGAGTTGTTTCGCCAAGTATATTCCTCGTAGCTACAAGAAACAAAAGGAAATCGAGTTTACGAATCTAAACAAGGAATAAAACAAAGGGCGTAATATGATAGAGACTTTGCAACTATCTCGTTACGCCCGCAAGATAGAACTCATTTAGAAGATAGTCAACTATTCCCCGGGTTTACGCAAGAAATCGTAATCATTCGCAAGCCAACCTACCCTATCATATGCCGAGACGCTGAATAGTATTTAGACATGGAATTAGAAATGCAATGAAAAGATAGCTCCTAATCAAATCCAACTCTTTCCCAAATCCAAACCCCACAAAAGACGATGCCTCAAAATCAACTGCTTAAAGGAAACAAGATGTGAGACAAGAGATTATCCAAATAAGAAACTGCAAAGACCAAACCAAATTGCTTCAATTTCTTTCCGACCACCCTATCAAAATCAATCACAAACAATTCCAAATCCTCCTATAATGCCTTTGTGCCCAAGATGCACAAAGCTCATGCCGAGTTTCAGACGGGCACCAATAGTTGTTACAATTGTGGCCAGTAGGCATTATGCTAACAACTGCCTAATTAGAAAAGATGGCAGTAAAGTGGAAAAGTCAACTCCATCAAGTGCCACAAATGAAGTTATAGGTGGTAGCTCTCAACAAGAAGTCTTGTCGACATTTGTACTCATAATATCAAATGATTTTACCACCTCAACCTCAATAAACTCAACCTCAACATCAAAGCGGCATTCGCTTGAACCCAAGCATACATTAATGTAACGTGAAAATTTGGTAGGTATGGAATATTAAATGGCTTACCTATTGTAATTTTCTTTTGACACCGAGTCAGATTCTTTGTTTTCACGACATGCGAGATGTTTTTAAACCGAATATGAGCGAAGTGATCAGATTTGTCGAGACACCTTAGGTAAATCCACAATAATTTCTCACATATGTTCCAATTTAGAATTCGGTTAGAACTCTTAAGTTGAAAGCAAGAATCTTAAGAGTAATACCAACGTGGACGTGGATATTATCTTAGAACGGATCGTTAACGTAAAATTTTTGCGATAATTCAACGTGAACGACGGAAATTTCACCCATTCTCCAGAAAGAACCTACCCATTTTTATGGGTGTTGAGACGAAAGGAAGAAGAGTTCTATAATCTCACAAGGCGCACCGAGAAATCACTATGAACAAGGAAACTTGCGCCTATTTGGTATATCCGAACATTGATGATGTAAAAGTGGATACGCTCATTTTTCCGCAGATTTCATCATTTTGGATTATGAAGCGATCACGAGGTGCCTATCATTTGGGGCGTCCTTTCGCCAGGAAGGACTCGATTGATGTTCAAAGGCGAACTCACAATGAGGGTGAATGATCAAAGGTTACGTTATGTGTTCAATGCTGAAGTATCTACGAAGTGGAAGAATGCTTAGTAATCTAAGTTTTGGCGGTCATTGCGGATACAATGCAGAGCACTCTTGCGATCAAAGCGTGATAAGGAACATACCAACCTCATGGAGTTAGAGCAAAGTAGGGGTTTCTAAGCATCCTCTTCGAAAGTGCCTTGCACTCGTGCTGCAGTCTTGGGGCTTGCAGTTATCCGTCGGTATCAAGCTTTCAATTGATGAACCTCACGTTAAGTCAAAACCTTGCCAAACCATCGAAATATCCTTATTTGGGGAAAACACTCTTCGAATCATTTCGCTACTCGAGCACGTCAAGAAGAATCCTACGGTCTTGCGGAAATCTGAAGGCTATTGGATGGTCAATTGCCGATATCAAAGGGATCACCCTTCTGTGCATGCATAAGATATTCTGGAAGATTGCCGACTTCATGAGCACCGCTCGTTAATCAACAATGAAAGAGGTGTTGAAGAAGAGTTATTAAATGGCTGGATCTGGAATCATTTATCCGATCTCGGATAGTTCTTGGTAAGCCGGTTCAGTCGTTCCTAAAAGGTGGTTCGTGATTTCTAATGATCGGCGACGATTCCAACTCGGTGATAACGGATGGCGTGTTTGTGTGGATTACAAAAATTGAACACGCTACGGAAAGACCATTTTCCTCTGCCTTCATGGATCAATGCTTGACAAACTCGGTAAGGAGTTTTTACATTTCCTAGATGGTATTCGCTATCATCAAATTGTCTTGCACACGATGATCAACACAAAACCACCTTCACTTGTCCCTATGCACTTTTGCTTTTAGAAGAATGCCTTTTGGACTACGTAATGCTCTATGACGTTCGCGTTATGATGGCCATATTTCGGATATGGTGGAGAAGTCGAGAAATCTTCATGGATGATTTCTCCGTTTTGGAGATACTTTGGGGTATGCAGTAACTTGGGAAAGGTCTAGAGTGTTGTGAGGCAAGGCACTTGGTTTTAAATTGGGAAAAATGCCACTTCATGGTGCGAGGGCATCGTGCTGGGCACCACATATCCAGGAAGTGATCGAAGTGGATCGAGTAATGATCGTGATAGACAAACTTCCGCCACCCACTCTTGTAAAAGGTGTGCGGGAGTTTCTTGGGGCATCAGGATTTTATAGGCGATTCATAAAAGATTTTCAAAATTGCTAAGCGCTATGTGCCTTCTTTGAGCAAAATCGCCACTTTGAGGTTTACTCCGAATGTTTGAAGGCATTTGAGGTGTTGAAAGCGCTCTGTGGCGCCCGTAATTATTGGTCAATCGGGCATTGCTCAGTGATGTGGGCGTAAGTGACTCACTTTGTGGGGGCGTCTTGGGTCAAGAAAGGAGAAGGTATTCCATTCCATCTATTATGCAAGGTAAAACCGGTGGAGGCCCAAATCAATTACACCACAATGGAGAAAGAGTTTATGTGGTATTTGCATGTGAGAAGTTTAGAGCCTACCTTGAGGGTCGAAAGTGATAGTCTATCTGAGACGCAGCCATCGGTTCTTGTCGCTAATAAAGATCGCCAGCTACGGTGGATCTTGCTCGCAGAATTTGATCCGAAATCGAGACATGAAGAAAGAAAATCAAGTAGTCGATCATATGTCTCATGCCGACAGAGAGGGTGACAAGACTCATGTCCAAATTTAGGGGCGTTCGATGAGCAATTGATGAGCATGCTCAATCTAGTACACCTTGGTATGGGACTTTGTCAACTTCTCGTCCGGAGTCTTGCGATCACGAATTCTCATCACATCGTAAAAAGGTTCTTTCGAGGTCAAACATTACTTTTAGACTGAACCATTCTTATACGGCCTCGGGGGTTGATGGTATGCGTTCGCGTGAAGAAGTGGAATCAATTCTAGGGGATGTCGCCACTCTATTTGGTGGTCATTTTGGGGACAAAGAACGCGGCTAACTTAAGTCAGATATTTTGCCAACCTTGTTTAAAGATGCCCATGCTTTTGTGCAAAATTGATCGATGTCAAAAGTTGAAATATATCTTCTCGAGAGGATGCCAATGAACTTTATTCGAAATGAACTCTTTGGCGTGTGGGGCCTCGACTTTATGGGTCCTTTCCTACCCTCATTTGGTAACCTCTACATTCGGTGGCGGTTGATTATGTATCTAAAGGGTGGAAGCGTGGCGAGTACCACTAATGATCGAAGGTTGTGATCAAGTTCTACAAAGAACATATTCACACGATTCGTGCTCTCGAGCGATCATCGATGAGGGCACACATTTTTCAACAAGGCCGTAAGTGCTGTCCTAGCTAAGTATAACATTCGCCATAACATTCTCATATCATCCGCAAACAAATGGCCAGCGGAACTCTACAATAGAAATAAAGGTATCTTGGAAAGGTGGTGAACCAGGCGAGATTGGTCCTGAGATTGGATGATGCGGTGTGGGCCTAGAGCGACTTTCAAAACACCCTTAGGGATGTCACCTTACCGGTTGGTCTATGGGAAGCTTGTCATCTCCACTGGAACTTGAGCATCGAGTCTATTGGGTAATAAAGCTGAATTTTGAGCATAAACGTTGGAGGCTCGTTTGTTGCAATTAAGTGAAATGGATGAATTGTGGTTTGCTTATGAGAATGCAAAATTATACAGGAGAAAATAAAGAGATGGCAAGATAACAACATATTACGCAGAGTTCTTGTCGGGTCGATGGTGTAGTTGTTCAATTCAGGTGAGGTTATTCCGAATGAAATCCGATGGTGGTCTTTCATAATTCTCCAGTAGGCGCCCTGGTGCTATAACATTCTGAAGGAGCGTCGGTAGAATTTCAAGTCATGGGCAGGTGTCAAGCATTATTGTGGTGGCGAGGTCGTTCGAGAAGACCTCAACATCTTTGAAAGCGCGACCACGGGTAACATGGGTTGCCATGGCGATCAGCGCTGGCAGCCTAGTGTTTTGTTTGTACATATTTGTTTTATGCTGTTCGTCTTTTGTTTTGGGTTGTTAATAAATTTTTATAGTATTGTTAAGAAGGATGAAGGTTTTATTTTAACGATGTGTTGAGGTTAGATTCGGTATGGTGCGTGCGTCGCAGGCAAAACTCGAGCACCGTGCTAATTTTCGTTCGATTGGACTTCTGAGGTGGAGAAAAAGCGAAATATCGACTGCTATTTTGGTAAAAAGGCGAGGGAAAATTGGGTTGACTTTTCGTTTAAAGGCGTGCCCTTTTCTTTTCCACCCCACAATCAACCATTTCTCTATTCTCCTCTTCTTGCTGAGTTTGCCCTCCTTCCCACGTCCTTTCCATTCTCTCAAGCTCTGTTTGGTTCTTGAATTTATTTATCTCTTCACCTTTTCCTCCAAGTTTAGCTATCATGCGGAGACTTAGAGGGTCGAGCAGCAGTACCATTGTCTATTCCGAACAATAGCTGTACCCCTTTATCATTCAACGCGAGATATCGCCGGAAGTTTCACGGTTTCTCCGTGGGTTGTTGGGCCTTCTTCATCGAGAAAAATAGTCGAATGATAGGGTAAAGCAGTTATCGGAGGAAGCCGAGCTGAGGCTATTCAGTCGAGAGGCGAGTGGACAAGCCTCGTCACAAGGCGGTCGGTCAGTCACGCCATTCGAAATTCGAGCCCATGGTGGGTTTGAGAGATTTAAGCGCGAAATCAAGGCAATTATGGATGGAAAAGGGTTTCAATCTAAAGAAACTCAGTTTTGTGTTGGGTTGATATCCTCAATGGTTGGGCGTCTTTTGCGCAATTCCACCCCCATTACGCCTCTAGTCGAAAGAATTCGACGAAACATCACTCATCGCGAATAAGGAAGGTTTATCGGCGTGGTGAGGGTAAGTTAGTGGTTTCTCTTGAAACCATTAATGATTTTATAACTTGGAGAATGATGTGGATGATGCCTCCGCCATGAAGAGGCTCCTTGGTTGATGATCTAGAAGCGAGGCCGAGGCCTTGCAGCAGTGGGCTTTTCCACGGGGTGTCCTCCTAAAAGCCGTGTCATTACGATTGGAGGCCCGTATGTGGCTTCATTTCATTAGGCATATTTGCCCACCACCCATGATACCTCTTGTTTACGAAGGCGGATGTTCTTGCTCTTGTGCGACTGGGAGGACTATCAATGTGGGCGCTCAAATTTTATGCGAGGTGGATGAGTGTCGTAAAGGAAGAAAGGCCATTTGTTCTTTCCTCTTTGATTACTGCTGTGCATCATGGGGTTCCTTTCGGGGATGATGAAGATCGCTTGAGAAAGCTTTTATCGATATCAGACCTTGACTCATTGTCATGGTCCGTGAAGACCCATCTTTGCAGCGCCCAGGCTGGTCCATCTCCTCCAATCTGACCCACAGGCCTTTGTTCTAGATATGCGAGTTCCCGCGATCGGATCAAAGTCCTCATGCCCGATCTGCGTTTGAAGCGATCTTAAGCATTATTGGGTGTATTGTCTTAAGCGGGATCACGTGTTGGAGAGTAGTCGAGATCGATATCTCACGTACAAATGCGGCCTTTCACAATTCCACAGCCGTATTCCGAGCTTGCTGCCTTGCGGATTTTGATTTGACACGGACAAAGAGGGAATGGGCGGGCCCTAGTCATGTTCAGCCATCCAAGTCGGACCCTATGCCACCAGGGCCCAGCTCCGTTCACTTTCAGGGGCCACTGACGTCGCCTCAAGTTCTTCCAGAAGAGGATCACGAAGGAAAGACCGAAGATGCCCTCGATGCCTCTACGACTCGTGATCTTTGAGCTAGCGGCTCCACCTGGTGAAGATGCTCTTCCCTACTCGCCACCCCTCGCCTCCCTCGGGTCCGCAAGTCGTGGGTGATAAGCGCATTTACGTTTATAGTTGATATTTGAAGATGAGTTTAGCTCGTTTAATGTGCGTTACGTATCGATTCCTAATGTTTTATCTATTTTTAGAAGATCGCTCTTGGGTGTTCTTTTGGTGTTGTAAGTCTATATGTTGAAAATCGAAGCAGGAACCTACGAGCCAAAACTACTCGGCGTGTTTCTAGCGACCAGCTGGCGTCATGGTGGCCCTAGGAAACAGCGAGACCCGAAGACCGCGCGCAAGACGCGCCGAACGAAGCCTAGCGAGAAAGCAGGGCGATTTCGCGACCACTTGAGTATGGCTAGCGACCGTGGTCGGTCAGGTACAGCGGCGGGCGAGCGGCGAGAGGCCTGAGGATTACCTCGCGACCACACCTGCGACCGCTAAGGTGGTCGCGAGGCGCGAAAGAAAATTAGGTTTGGGGTGTGCTATGGCCACCCTCGCGCGAGCCCCAATCACGCCCGACCTATTTTCTTGAGTTTTCCTCGGTTTTACTTCTTTAGCTTTAGTCTTCGTTTAGTTTAATTCTAGTATTGTTTTTCGTTATTCTAGTTTAGTTTATCGTTTCGTTGTCAGACGCTTTTGTCCGATCGTTTTCCTTTGTTTTCCGTTCGCTTGGAATTGGATTAGAAACCTTTGTTCATCACCTTCCTCACGGGTTTTATATATTATTCTGCTTTATGGTTAAATCGTATTTCATTCCGTTTATTATTACGCTGGTTTTCTATTCTAATCCTAGGGTTTGCATGATTCAATCCTATATGTTGTGAGTTACTCGCTTATTTACCTTGAGCATTGATTCGATTCGATTGTGCTTATTTATATGTGTTGATTTCGATCAATCTTGATGCATATCTAGTTGTCGGTTAATGACGTCGTATTAATTGTCAATCGTTATCGAATACATGATACGTGTGAGCCGGTGG